>OX463848.1:11177431-11751808 GCA_949825065.1 Odontocerum albicorne
ATTTGGAATGCCAAATCGAGGATAGGAATCGACGACTGGCCATCGGCTTACAAATCCGTAATCCAGATCTGTCATCGAAACTGGCACCCAAGTATTCTGACTACCTTAAGCAGGTATAATTCAGGGCTTCTAAAATATCAAATATACGAAGGCGGTCCGATAAGTACTTAGCCTCACCGCCCGATAGCACCACTATCGCAAGAGCAACTTTTTATCGCGTAGTACATTCTCGTTGACAGCTACTGTCAAAATTTCAGCCGAATCGGATGCGTAGTTTTGTTTTGACCGCGTGTGGAAGCGAGCGTGTCCGCAGATTTGAGAAAAATGGAAAAAGAGCAATATCGGTTGGTGATTCGATTCTTGTTTTTGAAAGGGAAATCGCGCAGCGAAATCAAAGAGCGCTTGGATGCTGTGTACGGTGACTCTTCTCCTTCGATGGCGACTGTCAAAAATTGGTTTAACGAGTTTCAACGTGGTCGCACGTCGGTTTTTGATGAGCCACGCCCAGGTGCCCCGAAAATGGCTACCACGGAGGATAACGTGACAAAAATCCACGATCTCGTATTGGCAGACCGCCGATTGAAGGTGCGCAAGATAGCTAAGACAGTAAGTATCTCAAAAGACCACGTGGGTCATATCCTGCATGAAATATTGGGCATGAGAAAGCTGTCGGCGCGATGGGTGCCGCGTTTGCTCACTCCGGACAACAAGTGCAACCGTGAGACCACTTCAGAGCAGTGTTTGACGATGTTTAAGCGCAATCCGAAGGAGTTTCTGGCAAAGACTGTCCTATCGGCCGGAAAGGTGATGGCCACCATTTTCTGGGATTCAAAAAGTGTGATCTACATCGACTTCCTGGAGAACGGCAAAACGGTCACAGGGCTCTACTATGCCGAATTATTGGGCCGATTCGACGCTGAATTGCAGAAAAAACGGCCCCATTTGGCGAAGAAAAAAGTGCTCTTCCATCATAACGCACCGGCTCACACCTCCGCCGTCGCCACGGCCAAATTGGTAGAATTAGGCTACGAACTGCTGCCCCATTCACCGTATTCTCCGGATTTGGCCCCGTGCAACTTCTTTTTGTTTCTAAATTTGAAAAAGTCACTCGCCGAGCAGAAATTTGAGTCGAATGAGGAGGTTATCGCCGCCACGGAAGCCTACTTTGCAGACCTCCAGAAAACGTATTTTTCAGACGGGTTAAAGAAGTTGGAGCATTGCTGGGTCAAGTGTATCGAACTCAAAGGAGATTATGTTGAGAAATAAATCGCCACTTTTCCAAAATTTTTGTTATTCTTTTGTAGGCTAAGTACTTATCAGACCACCCTCGTACATCAATTTAAATTTATTTATCAAAGTTTTGGTAATTTCAGGGTTTCTGGATTTATCTAGCATTGTTCATTTTATTTTTCATCAACTGTACAATATTTCTAAAAATGAACTATGCATGTAAAAGTCACTTGAGTCATATAATATTTACCTGGTATTATCTGTATTATATAATTAGCCGTTAAGCCGAAAATGAAACAAAACAAACTGTGACCGTATAGTGAAAATGAAACAAAACATATATGCAGTAGCAGTGCTGTAATTTTCAAATACATTAATTACGCTGTCAAAATAAACAGATTTGCAAAACAAATTAAAATTGATTTGCTGTCATTGTTAAAATTGGCCTTTGCAATAACATATTCTCTTTGTCATAAAATGGTGGGGTGGGTTGACATTTTCATTGAAACTTTAAAAATCTTTTTTTTTATGTTGGGTGGTTGAGTTTTGTTTTTAAAGAGGCTCCGTCTGTGTCTCCTCACTGGATGGGCGGTGTTATTGATAAAGCAGTAAAAAAATATTTGGTGCGATGGGCAAGGATTTTCGTCATTTTCTCTCTGTAATGGGAGAAAAATATGAACCTGGCAATAATGAATATATTTCCACGCTCTAAATTGTTATTTATAAAATAATAATTACAATGAAAAAGTCTCAAGGACAGACTTAAAATAGAGTTGACATATACATATATCCACTTACACCAGTATTTTGCCATGGGCAATTATTCCAATACTAAATATTTGTTTGTTTAGTTTTATATTAAATTTTTTAATAACAATTTATAGTATGGAAATATCCTTATTGCTAGGTTTGTACTTTTTCCTGATCCTTCTGTAGAATGACGGCGAGAATGACATTACACGTCACACCAGATAACTCCTTCCTGCTTTAACAATAACACCATCCAGTCAGGAGACACAGACGTCGTCTCTGTAAAAAATATTCTGCCATCCTGTTCCACTGATAGATAGCCCACCACAAGTTTCATAGGAGGCGTAGGTCGATTGCCTATTAAAAAAAACGAAACTGTATGGTACTTTTTGAAGAGTTAGATGACAAGCTGACATCAAAATTTTAATTGGTCCCAGATGCAATCAAGCAAAATTACAGGAAGAATCCGATTATATTTTCGCCAAGAAATATTGTATACAAATAAATATGCTACATTTAAATATTTTCATTCCCAGAGTGTTACCTATGTAAGTATAACAATTAATTTAGTTTCTGTTTTCATATATCCTTGCAAGAAGAATTATATAACCTAGAAAAGATAAGTCTTGAATATTTAAAATTTGCATTTGACTGTTTACCAATTTTTGTAACTAGCACAATCATTATAATTAAAAGCTGTTAATATATGACAATCTCTGTGGCTTATTTAGTTGGTAAGATAACTGTCTTCCAAGTTTGTATTCCCATCAGCGCACAGTTTTTTTTTTTAAAAAGTGTTGTCTGATTTTTACTTCTTTAACACCTGTCTAGCTGGATGAAGAGATTGCCACAGCAATAAATCTGCCAAGTTATAATGTATACAACGAAAGTGTAATTCGATGCACTTTATTTTAGAAATTAAATTATTAAGTATTGTAGCCAAATGTGTATTGTGTATGTGCAGATGACCCAGCGCGAAGAGCCGTTCGCATCGCGTGTGCACGAACAGCTGAGTCAACTAGTTTTGTTGGCCAAGCAGTCAAAGCAGCGCACACGTAGCCACAGCTTCCAGCCTATGAGCCGACAGAAACGTCAGTTTGTACATGAGATGTGTCAACACTTCGGCTGTGACAGTGCGGCCTATGACAGTAAGCCGTACCGCAATATCGTGGCCACGGCCTACAAGGAGCGCTCTTGGCTGCCTGCACTCAGTGTGCTAGAAGTGGTACGCCGGGAGAGGGGCCAGCGGAAGGTGCCCCCGCCTGTGCTACCACTCCCCGCTTCCTCCGCAAGGTACGTTATATTTTATATCCTTGAAGAAGTTTGACCTCCATGATCTACAATTCCTTAACATCAAACCTCTGAAGGTCACTCACAAGGTTGCCTGGGTGGATCAAGTGGTATGACGCCAAAGACCTTAGACTTCCATTTAATAGGTTGTCCGGACGAAAATGTCATTATTTAAATGAAAGATAGATTGATTATTTTTTTTCTTGTTACTTCGATACAATATATTCTCCTTCGGTAGACACAACCTTCTTCCATCTATTTAACAAATTATTAATACCGTCAAAATAAAATTTTGTAGATTTGGATGTAAAATATTCTTCAATGCCTTTTTTCACTATGCCTTTTTACAAAAAAAAAATTCAGCTAAATAGTGCTGCATAGATAATCTGAAGTAGATATAAATGATAATCTGAAGGAGCCAAATCGGGACTATATGGTGGATGAAGAATAGTTTTCCATTCAAGCTCCTTTATTTTATTTTCAGTCATCTTTTTTCAGTCATTTCGGCATTAAAATTGAATGTCGATTGAAAAAACCAGGTCTCTTTAGCCTTATTGCTGCATTCAAATTTTCGAGTTGGGCACAGTATACTTCACTCGTAATTGTTTTACTGTAAGGAAGGACTTCGTGATAAATTATGCCTTTTGCATCCCACCATACACTCAAAAGCACTTTTTTTACAGTAAGACCCGGTTGAGGGATCGGTTTTGCTACCTGCACCTTTGAAAGTCATTGGCGTTAACGTCGTTGGTTCGAATATAGCACCCACTTTTCGCCTCCGGTCACTAAATGGTGTAAAAATGGAGTGTTTGTATCTTCACATATGCGCTTGCGTACCGCTTTGGTCTCGTTAGATCGTGCGGTATCCATACGCTCTGCTTCACAATCTTGCCAATTTTTTTCAGATATTCTTGCACACTAGATTTTGAGTATCCAAGCTTGTCAGCTAATTGTTGTACAGTCAGTGTCAGATTTGATTCGATTTCTGTACACAATACGTCATCATCCACTTTCACTACTCTTTCACTTTGAGGATTGTTTTTTAGATTAAAATCGCCACTTTTAAATTTTTTAAACCACCTTTGGCATTGCCAAAAATTTAAACATTCTCAAAATGTGTCTCAACTGTTTTTAGTTGCAGTTGTTGCATTATTTTTTCGACAGTATTCATACAACATGCTATTTCATATAAATTGTTTGTCAGGTATATAACTCCATCTTAACCCACGTTCGAAAAAAAAAAATGTTCACTAAAATAACGTTTTCCAGATGTCAACTGATGAATATAAGTCAAAATACGTATTGTAGAACCAAAGACTGAAACACAACTGATGGTCAAAAATGACTAATACTAGGTTAGTCAAAAAGTTTTGAAAGCGGAAATGAAAATACATTTTTTTTGGGGGGAAATCACTTTTATTGCTCAGTATAGTCTCCTATAAGATCAATACACTTGGTCCAACGATCTTCCATCTTTGTTGTCCTATCACGGAAGTCACTTTCTGGAAGGCCTGCAAAATACTCCTCTACGACGGCTATAACCTCTTAGTTTGATGAAAATTGCTTTCCACGAAGGAATTTTTTGAGGTGTGAGAACAGCCAGAAGTCAGAGGGAGCTAAATCTGGCGAAAAGGGTGGATGCTGCAACAATTCGTACCCCAATTCACTGATTTTTGCGATGGTTTTTTGAGCTGTGTGAGCAGGTGCATTGTCTTGATGAAAAATGATTTTTTTCTTCTGCAAAACGGGTCTTTTTTCACAATTTTTTTCATCCAACTGGTCCGAAAGGTTACAATAATAATCAGAGTTGATTGTCTTACCAGTTTGGAGATAATCTATCAATAAAATTCCTTTTGCATCCCAAAAAACTGACGCTAACACCTTCTTGGCCGATTTCTGGACACGAACTCGCTTCGGAGCCAAAGTGCCTGGTTCACACCACTCCTTAGCCTCTTGTTTTGATTCAGGATCATGGTGGTAGACCCAAGTCTCATCCATAGTGATGAATCGACGCCGAAAATCCTTTTTATCCTTTCGAAATTGCTCCAAATGTTGCTCAGAAAGTCGCATTCGAACGTGTTTTTGTTGCATTGTTAGCAAATGCGGCACCCATTGTGCACACAGTTTTTTGAAACCCAAAACTTCAGCCAAAATATGCAATGTTGTTCCATGTGAAATGCCTATGGTGTCAGCTATCACATCCACAGTCGATCGATGATCTTCCAAAACCATATCCTGTATTTTCGCTATGATTTCTGGTGTTGATGCACTTTTTGGATGTCCTGAGCGTGGATCGTCTTCAACGCTTGTATTGCCACGCTTAAACTCCAAAACCCATCGGTGAACGGTTGGAAATGAAGGAGAAGACTCCTTTAATACTTTCACCATCTTTGCATGGATCTCAGTAGCCGATAAACCTTCCAAAACAAAGAATTTAATCACTACACGATATTCGTATTTTTCAATTGTTAAAAAATACACTGACACGTCAACTTCAAATGGCTTGTAAACAAAGAATGAATTGACAGATCGAAATAAAATTTTGAGTACGTTCTTATGAAAGATGAAATATTAAAACGGCGTAGAAATTTTGGTTTTTCTACTGCTCCATAGATGTCGCTTTCAAAACTTTTTGACTAACCTAGTACATTCTTAATACTTATTTGGTATTCTGGCCATAAATGTTTTGACATTACCAATCTTATACTGCTGATGATTCAAAAATTTAGATATAGAAACAAATCTCTATCCAGCGTCTACTGCAACTCCCGGAAGTAAGTTTGGTATCATCTGGAAGACTTTGTTCTCAAACTTAAGTATCTACTAAATACATTTTTTTTTTGAGGTTTTTGGTTTATCATCTTTATTGTAAATGTTTGTTATGATGTATAATTGTAGCTATATTAATTATTATGATGTATAGTTGCAACTATATTAAAAAAATCTGTATAGTGAGATATCTTGTATTACAATGTTTGATAGAGTAAGAAATGATTGGATAAAGGATAACTGTTTGTTAGGTGTATGTAAGAAAGGAAGGAGATAGTAGGAGAAGTTTTAACTGAGAGAAAGTTGACATACGAGTAACAGAAGTAGACGAGGCGAGAATTGTGTGCATGGAAATAAAAGTGTGAAGATGTCATTTCTGACTACTCGATAAAGGACATGGCGTGATAGTATGTATTTTTTTTTTTTTTTTATCCACTTTGCACGGATTTCTCCTGTTATACAAAAAGGGTCTGCTTCTAGCGTTAGCTTATTCGTTAGGAATAATATCAGCCAGGATTCTTCTCATACTGCTAGACGGTACCGAGAATATATCAACAGTGTCATTCAGTTGGTTCAATATTTCTATACCACGCGTGACTGAGTGTTTAGTCATGATATTCGTCCTGTAAGTTGGTATGTAGAACAGAGGGTGATTCCTTGCACGGCTATATTTATTGGGTACATATAAATTTAGTGCTTCTAAAATCGCAGGACAGTTAAAGCAACCTTGGAAAGCCTTAAGTAGGAATATCGCAATGGATTCTTGCCTTCTTGTTTCGAGGCTTCTATAGTTACACACCGTGAGAAGTTCGGCATGGTTAGCATATTTTGGGTAATCGCCCTTGTTCTGTACTTTGTATAGATATCTAAGGATTTTTTTTGTATTTGTTCTATATTGATTTTATATTTGAGCTGGTGAGGAGCCCAAACCGTAGATGCATATTCTAATTTGGTTCTAATTAGATAATTATATAAGTTTCGGAGGATATCGGTGCTGTTAAATTCTCTTGCTATTCTCATTATAAAACTGAGTAGTTTGTAACAGTCCGATATAAAACGTGAGTCCGACATCAAAGGTTACGCCCAAATCTTTGAATTCAGAAACTCTGTTTAATACCACTCTCTGTATAGTATACTGATAGTGGATTGGTGAAAACGATCGACTATAAGATACACAGACACATTTATTAATGTTGAACAGGAGATGATTTTGCTCACTTCAGGAGACTAGGGAGTCTAGGTCCTGTTGTAACTGTGCACAGTCGTGAGGTGAATTGATATTTTTGAAAATTTTCAAGTTGTCAGCGGTAACACATCGATCAATAAGCCCCGGGACTAACTACTAAAACAACATTTGTTTGCCAAAATTCTTCTTTATTCATCAACATAGTCTCTTTCAAGAGCGATACATTCATTCCAACGCTTTCCTAACTTTTCTATGCCAGCCGTGTAGAACGATTTATCTTTGGTTTCAAAATAGGCGTTAGTTTCGGCAATCACTTCTTCATTGGAACCAAATCTCTTTCCCTGGAGCATCTTTTTGAGGTCTGCGAACAGCCAATAGTCGCTAGGGGCCAAATCTGGAGAATATGATGGGTATTCATATAGGTAGCAATTCAAAGTTCAACTCATGCAATTTGGCCATCGTTACCATCGACTTGTGGCACGGTGCATTGTCCTGATGAAAGAGACCTTTTTTCTTCATATGGCGCCGTTTTTTTGCAATTTCTGCCTTCAAACGCTCCAATAACGCTGTGTAATATTCGCTATTGTTGGTTTTTACCTTTTTTTTTTTAACCTGGCGAGTTTATTGCCATGTGTCAATCTCTTCCAACCAACCAGAAAGCTGATTTTATAGGCTATAAGTGTTAACCAGACTGGAATCCTATTTAAAAAAAATCATGGTATAATATTTATCATGGTACACCTTTTCAAGGTGATCGATGAATATTATACCATGCGCATCCCAAAATATGGAGGCCACAACCTTCCCGGCCGACTGTTGAGTTTTTGGTCGCTTCGGACGACTTTCACTGGCTGCTCCCCACTCAGCTGACTGCCGATTTGATTTCGGAGTATAGTGGTGGATCCAAGTTTCATCCATTGTCACATACCGACGTAAAAACTCCTGTTTATTTCGCATAAACAGTGCCAAACAGCGCTCTGTATCATCGATGTGTTGTTGTTTCTGTTCCATTGTGAGCAATCGCGGCACCCATTTCGAAAAAAGCTTTTACATGACCAAATGTTCATGCAAAATAGTGTAAACACTACCAAATGATATCACTTCAGAATGTCTGTTATCTCACGCAACTTTATTTTGCGATTTTCCATCACGATTTTAAGGGTTTTTTTAATGTTTTCTGGTGTTACATCCTCATTTGGATGACCAGAGCGTTCAGCATTATTTGTGTCTGTATAATAGCGTCCCGGATAACACTTCAAGCCATCGCTGAGTTTGAACGGTATTTTTTCCCATTAAAAAGCAATGTTTCATCAACACACGAAATTCGGTTTTTTCCATTGTTTTGAAAATAGCAAAAGTAGCGTCACTAAAACCACTGTAACTCAATGACACAATGTCGGAATGTCATGAAAGTATGACACGTAACTTTAAAAGTTGGTACTAACTGAGAATGGTATGGATTTATTATTAAAGGCGCCATCTGTTGGTTAGTCCCAAGACTTATTGATCGATGTGTTATGTATAATGAGTGTTCCCAACCCCATGAGTTTGTCTGGATCTGCCCACACCTTTTCACTGTTGAATCTAATCCACATTCTATATTTTTTAAGATATTAGGAATAAAGGGATATACTATTAGGGATAAAGGTATAAGACCGAATGGAACTATAAAAATACAATTAGAGAATTAAGATATTCTTATTCACTATTTCAAATATTTGATCTTTTTTGCGTGTATATGTCTGATTAACCTAATTTATAGTGATATATTTGCTATGCATGGGTATTCAGTGTAATATATGATGCTTGCAGCAATGGAGGCAGTACCTGGGCCACCCTAGGCCCCGCCCCCAGCAGCACTTCTGCAGGCAGTGGCCCTCCTAATAGCGGCACCCCTGAGCCCCCGAGGAAGCCACGCATCGACTACTTTGACTGCCCTCCAGAAGACTAGCCTCTCCAGCATGTCCCACTTGTTGTTCCCACCCTTTAAATCATCGTTGACACTTATTTTTAACATTTGCACTTAGCAGTGGTATCCTCAAAATTTATAGAATGGACCTTGAGACTAAAAGGAATTTGGTTCTTAATATGGCATCGAGCAATAAATAGGTGAGATAAGCAAATTCTGGCATTCCAATTTCGATAAGGACCCGGTATTGCTTTCTTCGGTATTTCTTACTCTTGCTTTTCACTGGGAGTTAACACTTATCAGCTACATTACATTAATTCTAAACAGAACTTAAAGTGATGATTATATTACAGAAGAGTATTAAGTTATATTGTGAAGATTTCAACTCAATTTTATCAATATTTTTAATATTCATTTTTAAAATACACAGCACATATCAATTTAAATAATTGTCCTTTAAACTGTATTATTCACAGATGCTTACATGTGTACCTCAGATTTGGATGAAAGCCCGTCCAATTAAATAAAATAATGCTGTATAAAAATGCATGTTTACCTTAATATTGTGTTCTGGACAATTTATTCAAAAATTTACTATACTTGCAAGTCGAACTTGGAACATAAATAATATCTCACTACTAAAATGTCAGGTTTCCTCAAGTGAATAATATAGAAGAACCTGTCATTATACCAAAGCCAAAATAGTAAATCTAGATGAAGCTTTGACAAACTCAACTATAGTAAGATACTCTTTACATAATAATTCTCTTCTCTACAAAATACTCTGCTAGATGCAAACTAACCAAACTGTAAAGTGCAATTTTTTATTATTCATTTTGTTTACCATTTCCATATATTCACAAGAAAACAACCACTGGTGGTTATGATGTGTTATGCCTTTAATCCATTTTAGTAAATTGAAAATACACAAATGGGACTCGGTGAATTTGTAACCATATTTGAAAATAAAATCTTTGAATTTTAGTAAAAAAAGAACCACATCCAAGAATAAGGCACTAATATTTATTTGTTGTAAAATATTACTAGATGAAGTCATTTGTCATCCCTATGTTCCTGATGGAATATAGGGTGGTGATGACGATGACGATGATAAGATTTATGTACATTGGGAAAATTATCAGTGGTCCATGAAAAGATAGTAGAACTCTTGGTTATTTTTCAAGGAAACAGTCAAATAAAACTTATGAGGGTAGTATATACAACCTTATTTAATTTTATCATTTAAACAAAATTTTATGACTATGGCGGTTCCCCGTTTAATGTGATTATTAGATCAATTCCACTGTAGATAAATGGCAACAATTTTAAACCACTTTTCTCAATATTTTATTTTAATTTGTTTAATTTATACAGGTGTAAAATTTATTTTCAAATTGTGTAATAAACTATTTGTGCCAAAAAGTATAAAGGAGCCCAAATTCTGTTCATTAAATTTAAGAACATTTTATTCAGGGACAATTCAGTATTTCACTTGTTATTCTAGTATAGGCTGTCCAACAATAAACATTACAATAATTCATAAAAATCTATGGCTATTTGGGGTAAAATACACAACATATGTGTGTGTACTAAGTAAGTTCTTATGTAATTATCTTTACTGTATGAGAATAAAAATATATAATTTATAATGTGTTTTAGATTGCTTTTAGTGATAAATATCATATTGGATGGTCTATAATTTACTTGTTTTTAAATTCAAAACCTGATTCTCATTCTATCGTAAATATGTTTATTTTACTTAAAGAAACATTTCGAACTTTGAAATTAAAAGACATTAAAATTTGCAAATTTTAAAATATATCATTTATTTGTTACGTTTAAAATTTGGATTGAGGATGAGACATGGCCTCAGAAGTGAATTTCATTAATTTTTCTTTTTCTATCTCAATTTTATTGTACCACAGTTTTTAATGTTTTAATTATTAATCAAATTTAACAGAATTATCATTCTTTGCTCATTTATGTGACAAATGTAACATTGAAATAAAATTGGAGGTAAAATAAAGTCATGTTGAAATGAAAAGATTTTTTTTTATTTTACCAATCTAGTCACTGATAGACATTTGAGATTACAAAAAGCATACTCCTCTGGCTCTCCTTTGTACAATTACCTCTCCTATCATAACTTTCACATTTGAAAATTACTTCAACTCTATGTTTCGCTTACTAATTTTTGGGTGTTCTGATTTACAAATAATGCATTCTAAGCTAAAGAGGTAGCCACAAAGTGATAAAAAGTACAATGTCACATAAGTATAAATATAACTATTTTCAAAATTTTATGGGTGTATAAAACATCCGTAGGAGCTAAAAAATATAATGCCTTTGGCCAAAAGAAGCGTTCATCCTTTTAACACTAAGTATTATAGAACAGCTCTTGGTGTCCCAAGTATGACATCTTCCTAATTTTGACTTTGCAGCTCTGAAGGACAATCATGTTCTTGACCATATCGATCCAAGGAATTCGAAGCATTGTCCTACGAATCCACATTTCAAACGTTTCCAATCAATTATCGTGTTCACATTGAGGAGCTATGTCTTGATTAGGTTTCATAATTCAACTAAAATTGATTTGTCTCCTATGTTTGCGTCAGAACGCTAACATACCGATATGTTAGCTTTCACTAGAACTGATTCAAGTCATAAATTAGATTTGATGGCAAAGTAAATTTAATTTGACCAAAGAATAGAATTTCATATGTGATCACATATGCCACCAGGAGACTAACTGCCTTGGCCTTCTTAAAAAACCATGATTAGACTCCGAGTAGAGGTGACCAGCGCTGATACAAGGTGTCCATGTAGAGGCAGGCCCGGATTTACCATAGGGCTAAAAGGGGTATAGCCCAGGGCATATATCTGCTTTGCCAATTATAATATATTGAAGAGTACCATAAGAATGTGTTGAGACCAAAAGCTAATATAAAGATATTTGAATACAGGGAAGCTCCTAATCTAATGGTCGCAGCCACCACTTTCCTATCCTTACCTTACATTCAACTTGTATTTTCTATTGTAATATTTTTTATCTATCAGTAATAATAGGTTCTTATCCCGAGTTAGAGCGCTCATAAGGAGAGTCTGCTCTCTAAACGGCGCTATATAGATTGTACTTTTATTATTATTATACAGATCCGAAAATCGCACCTACTTTCTATTGTTCAAGAGTTAGCAATTACTGAAAGACTTTCGACAACATACAGTAATGGACAAAAAAAGTTTTGAGAAGCTGGTGATCACAGTTACAGTTAAAGGAAATATGCAAGAAGATCTTCTAAGAAAACTGCCTAATGAGACTGCAGCAGATTAAACCAGTTGATCGTATTGGAATATGAACTCCTAGCCATTGGAACCTTGTGTTTCCTTTGTGAAGTGTGTTTACTGAATACAACAGCTTACACACAATGAACCAAAATACACAGGTGTTTTGGATCCATAGAATAGCAGACTTGATCATGAGGGATAGCCTATTATTTGTCAAACAATGTTCAATATTTATACCGTCTCATGACATTTCTTTATTTTTCAATTGATTAAAAATATACATATACTATTACGAAAGTTTGTTCCAGTAATAACGTCATAATGAAATGACTTTGTTCTGATATGATTTATTGACTGAAAATACTCGTATACCTAATGAAGATGGAATTTCTTTTACAAATTTGCTTTCTACTATCAACATTTTTTCAAGTTTTACTACTTGTCTGACAAATTTCAAGGATATATACTGTCAAAATATGATTATGTGGCATATTCTTATTTGGACTATTTTCAGAAAATGAAAATGTTAGACCAATATTTCTAAAGTTTAGGAAATTTGTTTTATTGACCAATTTATCTATAAACATATACTTCTGTTGTCTGCCATCGTGGAGAAAGCATGTTTTGTGATTTCTCTGTGTTTTTTTTATCATTTTTTGATAATTTGTTTTTAAAATGAAAAAAAGTAACTAAATCTAAGGGTCCATGCTATGAAGCATCTGAGGAGATTTTATTAAAACTTCAGGAGTTATTTTCCAAAATAAACAATATTGAACATAAACTAGACAAATTAGTGAAATGCGAAAGTCTTGACTGATCGGCAAGTGAACCCTCCGCACCCCCTTCCACACTCAGCTAAGTCGAGACACGTGTGTTTGCAGTCTCGACCTCACCGAGTCCCCGTGCGACACTACCTACCCCACCCGTTCGCACCCCTGGGGCCGTTACTACTCTGTATAGCAGGGTCGCTAGCTCTGCCCCAGATGTTCCCGTTGTCAACACGTTCCCTCCAGCACACCGAATCCAGATGTGATTGTACCAGTACCTCATCCTCGTGCTGCTGTCAGGGCTGTTATCCCGCAGGCACCTAAACCTGGAAATGCGGTCAGAAGGATGATCACGCGTCAAACGTCTTGTGCTGCAAAAAGTTCGCCGCTGGTTGAATCTACAAATACACGTAGCAATACTGTAGACCAGGGTAGATGGACCACTGTAACGCGAAGGAAGCCTGTTGTACGGGGGACACAGATGGACAACGTGACCAACGTTAAAAAACAATTTCATCTTTTGCCTCATCATTGTGACACCACCATAGAAGATGTAGTTAATTATATGTCAACTTTTAATGTAAGTACTGTGTCATTTACTGTTGCAACAATTGAGTCTAAAGGAGAATGTCTCATTTAAAATTGGCCTCGGAAAATATGCTACCAGAGGTTTTAAAGCCTGATCGCTGGCCCAGGAATTCTTACTCGAGAGAATGGGTGGTTTACCGGGAAAAACCCAAACTCCCTCGGATTGATGCATGACTCTCCGCTCGTACGGTACACTCGAATGACTACACTGAATCGATCTTGAAGAAGAAAATAAAGTACGATCACCTAAACTTTTATTATCAAAATGTTAGGGGTCTGAAACATTATACATCAATTTTCTTAAATGAAATATCTTCCTCAAATACTGTTGTTATATCGTTAACTGAAAGTGAACTCAGTAGCGACATGAACAACGCGGAACGAACTGTTCGGGGACGACTTTGAACGACACTCGACGACGAGTGCAAACAATGCTTTTCAACATTTATCTGACGGCGGTAGCTGAATTTTCATAAACAATGTTAATGAAAATGAAGTTTGCCAATATGTCAGATGGTTGAAGAACTCTAATGCGCTCAGACCAGACTTTATTCCGACTTTCATATTGAAAGAATGCATAAATGTATTGAAGAAACTATTAACGTCAATCTTCAATAATATATTTTCAACCGGCATCTTTCCAGATCTCTAGAAAATCTCTAAAATATCACCCATTCACAAATCGGAACAGAGGTCATGTGTCAAGAATTACCGACCAGTAGCAGTTCTTTGGGCTCCTGCAAAAGTATTAGAATCAATTATATATGGCTGTATTTCCCCTCAAATTGTTGTATTAATAATAGATGAACAACAGACTTGGTTGCATTTACCAACTATGTAGCTAAATCACTAGATGGAAAAACACAAATAGACTGTGCATATAGGGGCTTAGCAAAAGCATTTGACAAAGTTAATCATGACATACGAGTACTTCTTCAAAAATTGAGCAAGTTTGGCTGTGATTTACCACTTTTAATGTTATTCGCTAACTACTTTCGAAATCAAAAACAGTTTTTCTCTTATGGGGTAATTTACATCTGATCAATTCCATGTTAACTCAGGTGTTCCGCAGGGATCAAATCTAGGGCCAATGTTTTTTCTTATTTTTATTAATGATATGAAAAAAAGTATTACTCACTCAAATGTTTGACTATTTACAGATGTTCTTAAATTGTTCCTAAAAATATTGACTGTAGGAAACTCCAGGATGAAATCAATAATATATATAAATGGAGCATTCGTAACAAACTCTTTTTTAACATATCAAATGTTTTGTTATTTCATTTGTAAGAGCACGAAGAACTACTTATTTCCGTTATGCTTGGGTTTGTAATTCGTACCACCAAACTATTCACAAATACCTACATACTCAGGATATTATATAACTCTTTGGTTAGAAATCATTTGGAATATTGCTCTATAATATGGGCACCAGCAGGGATTATGTATTCACTCATGCTAGAAAGGGCTCAGAAAAGATTTCCCCATTGTCTCTCTCTATATGAGAGAGTATGGATATTATCCCTGGCTTTATCCAAGTGTCTTCTTACTGGGGATGCTTAGTTAAACTTAAGATTATTAGAGAATGGAAGATCTCTTCGATTTTTTTGTTTACTCAGGGGTAATTTAGTTAACCCATCCATCCTGAACAGTCTTGGTTAGTATGTTCTGGATAATTATTTGAGACAACACTCGCATAGATTGTTCTATCAATCTAACACATCGATCAATAAGGCCCGGGACTAACCAACAGATGGCGCCTCTAATAACAAATCCATACCATTCTCAGTTAGTACCAACATTTAGAAGTTACGTGTCAAACTTTCACGACATTGTGTCATTGAGTTACAGTGGTTTTAGTGACGCTACTTTTGCTATTTTCAAAACAATGGAAAAAATCGAATTTCGTGTGTTGATAAAACATTGCTATTTAATGGGAAAAAATACCGTTCAAACTCAGCGATGGCTTGAAAAGTGTTATCCAGGCTCTGCTCCGTCGAAAACAACCATTTGTCAGTGGTATGCTGATTTCAAACGTGGTCGTACAGACACAAATGATGCTGAACGCTCTGATCGTCCAAATGAGGTTGTTACACCAGAAAACATAAAAAAAACCCTCAAAATCGTGATGGAAAATCGCAAAGTAAAGTTGCGTGAGATAGCTGACATCCTGAAGATATCATTTGGTAGTGTTTACACTATTTTGCATGAACATTTGGTCATAAAAAAACTTTTTTCAAAATGGGTGCCACGTTTGCTCACAATGGAACAGAAACAACAACGCATTGATGATTCAGAGCGCTGTTCGGCACTGTTTATGCGAAATAAACAGGAGTTTTTGCATCGGTATGTGACAATGGATGAAATTTGGATCCACCACTATACTCCGGAATCAAATCGGCAGTCAGCTGAGTGGAGAGCAGCTGGTGAAAGTCGTCCGAAGCGTGGAAAGCGTTGGAATGAATGTATCGCTCTGGAAAGAGACTATGTTGATGAAAAAAGAAGAATTTTGGCAAACAAATGTTGTTTTAGTAGTTAGTCCCGGGACTTATTGATCGATGTGTTATAAGTCGAACCAACTTGCCTTTAGAGATACCGGTAGGTAGAGCAATCCCACTGTTTAACCGTGTGTGCCCTCACATAGATGTATTTCATGTGTCGCTCAGCTCCTTCAGGAATATCTCTTGAATTTAGTGTAGTACTTGAAATAATTTAATCTTTTTATTGTACGAGGCATATCCAGAAAGTAAGTGTACTGAATTTTTGTAGGTTATAATTTTTTTTATTTAAACAAAAAAATTACGTGGTTACCGTAGTACATATGTAAGCTATTTTTCGACATAGTCGCCATTCCTCTCAATGCAGGTGGTGAAGCGGGGTATCAACTTTTTGATACCTTCCTCGAAGTAGTTTCCCGCCAACCCCTCCGTCCACTTCTCCACCTCCTCCTTTACCTCCTCGTCGGTTGAAAACCTTTTTCCACCCATGTGCAGCCTCAGGGAGGTAAAGAGATAGTAATGTGAAGGTGCTAGGTCAGGGGAATGCGCGGTATGGTTCAGGACATCCCATTTAAACGAAGCGAGCAGTTCCGTCTGGCATTGTCGTGCAACAGGCAGACTCCCTTTGTCAGCATGTCTCTCCTCTTGTTCTGAATCGCCCTCCGCAATTTTTTTAGGGTCTCACAGTATCTTGCAGAGTTGATGGTCTCCCCTTGAGGCATATATTCAATTAAAATTATGCCTTGACAGTCCCAAAACACGGATGCCATGATTTTCTTGGCTGAAATTGTGGTTTTGAACTTTTTGGCGGAGGGTGAAGAAGTGTGACGCTACTGTTGAGACTGCCTTTTGGTTTCAGGCGTGTAGTGTGAAACCCAAGTTTCATCTCCAGTAACGATGGAGCGGAGAAATTCATCTCCATGGAGTTTGCAGCGCCTCAAAAACTCTTGCCCGGCCTCCACTCGATTCAACTTGGCGGGAGATGGGGTTGACATTTTTCACGAAACGTGTTGTCGCGTCGACACTTCTCAACGTACTGGCTTCAAACCGGTCTCGTTGCGGAGGGGAAGGGTCAAGCTACACGGAAGTGTAGCCAACATGTCGAAAATAAAATCCATCCGGTCGCGAGAGCCTCAGTACACTTACTTTCTAGATACGCCTCGTATATTATCTTACATGCTACATTTTGTCATAATGTAACATATACATTTTTACTAAAGTCTTAAAATGTTGAACTGTTTTAAACATGTTTTTTGTACTTGTTATTTTTGGTCCTTGTACGAATTAGGGAAACATGTAATGGGCAAAGAACCTGAAAAATAAATTAATGGAAAAAAAAATGTCTGAAAACTAAGACAGTTTAACGCCTGACTTTGTTTATCACAGCACACCTCTTTTGCCTCCTTCTAGATCACTGCACCTCATACAGCTCCTTCAATTCCTCTTTCAAAACATATAATCTCAAATATACTACTCCCATGCTATCGATATGTTTATTGACGGACAATTATAATTATATAGAAGTTTATGCTACAAAGTAACGCATTATTTCAATATTTTATTACTTTTAAATAATAAATACCACTTCAAATATACTATGTGTACACTTAAGCAGTACATTCAGCCTCAGTCTGATACTCTGCATTTTAATATATTGTGTTGATGGTGTATGAATCATGCTGGCTGAAAGTGTAACATAATACACATTCAACAACAGCAATTAGCGGAATTCTCTGTTCGGCAGCAGTAGCATGTTCAGTGCTGTAAAATGAATTCAGTTAGAACCTAAAATGCGACATCAAGCTGTCGATTCAATTAACCTTCTTCATTAAAACTTCAAGCTTTAAATTAGTTATCAATTATCTTTATCTCTCATTAACATGAGTAGCACTGATCTTATTCATAAAAAAATGAACATAATACATAGTCAATTTACTCTAATGCTACTTAGTGATCAAAAACACACCAAAATTTAAAACTTATAAGCTTCTTGAATGCCACTAGATGACATTCGACTTCCAACACTACAGAGGGGGTGTCAGTTTCATGAGATAGGGCTGACAATTTCCAATGACATCATATTATACAGCCCTAGACTATTTAGGGTCACAACACAAACTCCAAATTCGTACGACACCTTAATTTTTAAGACAACTGAAATGACAAAAAGGAATGAGGACTTAATAAAAGGAATTTAAACACAAAAATTGTTAAAATATCACTTATTTTATAATGTTATACAAGAATTAACAATCTACTATTGTATAGGAATAATATAAATAGCATTTTTAGCAGAAGTATCTTTCCACCAGCGTGCCAACTTGTGTTCTTGCCCCACACCAGCAATGAGATATCGTCCATCAGGGGTGAAAGCCAAGCAATTCACAAAACCTGGTATGGGAACCTCTAGCAACGGTGATAGACTGCGGCATCCCGGAGACAGTTTCCACAGCCGTACAAAGCCATCGCTAGAGCCCGAAGCCACCACATCTGTGTTGAGCAGCGCTGCCACACAACATACCCAGCGACCCTCCCCGTGCGCTGTCTTCGCCATGCATAATGGTTTTTTTTTCATGTTGCCCCATATGCACACTGAGCCATCATCTCCGCAAGACACAAAATGTTCCTCATCTATTAACTTAACCCCATCTATACTTCCCGCATGTCCATTAAATATGAGTTGAGATTCCTCAGCAATTTTCCATATCCTTAGAGTGCAGTCCCGACCACCGGCTGAGAGTGCCCTCTCACGGCTTAGCGCGTCTATTGCTGTGATTGGTGCCTGGTGCCCGAACAGCGTCTCCGCATAGGCCATCTCATCCAGCGACCATACCTTCACAGAGCGGTCTTTGCTGCAGGAAAATAATTGGTGGGAGTCTCTTCTAAATACCAAGTCCGTCACATGGTCCCTATGCCCACGGAAGGTGTTCAGATGCTGCAGGGAATGCGGGTCCCACACCTGGATATCATTGGACTGTTCACAGGACACAAGGAATTTACTATCGCTAGACACTGCTAAAGCAGTTATTGGAGACTTGTGGCACTGGAATTTTTTACTATCTTTAAAGTCTTTTTTAAAACACACTGTCTTAATTTTTTTTCTATTCGTTAGACACCACTTAACTATAGAAGAACATTTACTGCCTGAGAAAAGGAACTTGCCATCACTGGTAAGGCATAGACAGGTGACCGAGAGGCGATTTTCCTTGCAGCGTAACAGCATAATGTCAGCCGTGGCGGGTACCACGCACGCGTCCGCCACATCCTTGTGCAGCCTGCCCTGCTGTTCCAGGTACTCATCCTTGAGTCTCTTGGTAACCACCTGATCGTCGAGTTCTTGATTCTCGTTCCTTTCTTGTTCGACTTTCACAATTTCCTCCAAATATGTTTTAGCTAGTCGAAGTTTTTTCTCTTGTGCTGTTTCATACTCCCCTTCGGATTCGGAACGATCAGGAACATCGTTAAATTCCAAATCACTGTCAATGGACTCGTTGTCATTGTCAGCGTTATCGGTCGCGGTCACATGTTTGACATTTTTTTTCGATGTTTTCTTAAATTTTGGATCGAATTTTCTTTTAAGGGCGTTCCTCGGTTGGCCTTTGAGAAAAAACGACATATTTATGTGTGAAAACAAACTGACACTTAGAGGTTAAGAAGCACGTTTTAGTTTAGCTCGGAGGTTTAGTTGATATACGTCAAAAATTTGAAAGTGTCAAAACTGTTGCCATAAAAAGTATAGCCATAGACACCGTAACTTCTTCTTCGTGAATAATTATTATAAAACAAACTCGTAAAATTATAAATTGATATATCTTCACGGAAGTTCACACTTAAAACAATTATCTATCTCTCTTTGAATAATAGCCGTGAACTCCTATATATGAAGGAGTATACGCCAGTGTCAAGTGATGTCCGCTTCATATATCTAGTAGGTAGTTCTATTCGTATGGGTGACATGGCGCATCAAGCAACCAACTCGGCCCAGGACTGTTATTTAGTGAGATACTATGGAGTTAAACTATGTTACAACTAAACTACATAGTTTACAACTAAATGAATATTTACAATAAGATGATAGTTAAATGTCTGTAAGCGAGCGAATGGTTTAAATTTAATTTACTATCGATATTTATCATATATATTATACATATATTTTATTACAGGCTAATTTTGTTTTGGTTAATAAAATGAGTGATGCTATTCAGTATGGAAATTTTATTGAAGCTCAACAGGTGGGGAAGATTTGCGGGGAGTAATATTTTTGTTTGTTTTTTAAAGGTCAAAGGGAAAGTATTCAGAGAACAAGAGAAAAATATATGTTCAAGATCTCCCTCCTCCTGGCCACACTCACATAAAGAAGAGTCCCTTATATGGATAGGGGAACAGCAAGGTCCAAAGCGTATTCGACTTATAGTTGCCGCTTCTCTCAGAGTGCTTCTATAATTATAAAACCAGGGTTTGACTGGAATGTAGGGTTGAATTGATGCATATCTTTTTCCTCTGGTGCGGCTCGAGGCATTCCAATAATTTGTCCACTCCTCCATCATCAAAGAGCGTGCCAAAGGCAATTAATTACGTGGCTCAAAAAGTCTTGTGCAGTGTGTATTTATATTTTCTGAAGATGTCACCTCTTTAGCTAAAGTATCTGCTTCTTCGTTACTCGAAATGCCTCGATGACTGGGAACCTAAACCAGGGCGACATCAAGGCCACCGCTTAAAACAATTCTATTCTGCTGGAAGTACAGAATAAATTATAAAATCTTTCTTTTTTTCCATGGAGAATATGACGATATAACATGGCTTCAGATTTGTATTATATTATAATTAATTTATTTAAAATCATTTTGTAACTGAAATCATTCTAAAGGCGCTTCTGCCTATATAAAAAGTTTCAACTTACATAGTCTCTTCAAAAAATGTATGCGTATAGTCTTTCTACACACGTTCTTTGTTGTAGAATAAGCCACAGCATTTATTTTTACGGTGAAAAATATTTCGTCATGATATACGCATATTTAAATTTCTGTTGGAATATTAAAAATTAACACCCAAAATATGATTTTATCTAATCAAAGAGGTAGGACAATTAAAATGACAAGAGACATTTTAAGATGATTATTATACATAAATATACATTAACCCATTTAAGTTGTAAATAATAAAAAAATGGTAGAAAATAAGAAAAAAACATTGAATTGATTTTTTATTAATATATTAAAACAATATAACACAAATCTTCGTGGGAAATATTTTAATTATAAAGTCATTAGCTTTCCATGAATAAAAATTAAAATACGAAGCGCCCAAGAGCTCATAGCTGTAGATTTCAAATTACGCAGTGGACAATTTTTTTGTAATCTAAACTGTTGAAATTCTCATGTAAAACGATAGAAGCACCCCTGTACTGGAAGTTCTTCGATAGATGTTAAATAATACCAAATCTCAGCTCCTCTCAAAGAAGTAGGTAGTCTTCCCAAATTTGAAATCAAACAAGTTTGAGCAGACTTAATTCTATTTGAATTTACTTATAAATGCTCTAGGAGTGATATTTTTTTATAAACAATAATATATTATATATGTCATCCATTTATTTTTCTGACTGTTTGCAGACATCTCAGATGACGGTTATCATTCTTATTTAAAGATAGTCATTTTCTGAGTTTTTTTTTTATGCAGAAGTACAAGTAGTCAACTATAAATATTTCAGGAAGTCAATATATTAAAATTAAAACAGGTTAGATGTTTCAAATATCCCTTTCAGCGGATTTTGAAATACCAGTGAAAATTATGGTAATTTAAGCTTTCAAGACTTCATAAAGTGCTTTCTCAACGTGAGCTTGCTATTAAGTACAACTCAGTAGTTTATCACACCGTTTCCGTCAGGATTAGCAAAGACAGAACATCGAACTTTCCTATCATGACACATCTTAGCCATTCTACACCGCAAAGTTCCTTAGATTTCTTTAATTTTTAGCTTTTTTTTTCTTTAAAGATTTCATAAATTATTCCAACCATAATTTTCTTGAGTTTGCCTTATATATTCGTTCAGTCTTTCATCACTCATTCGTTCTATATGCCCAAACCATTTCAGAGCACTCTTTTTCATTCTGCTTGTAACATGAGTCACATTTATCTTTAACCAATTCATTCCGAATTCTATCATACATTTTCATGACACATGTTCTCCTCGCTGCATGCACATATACAGCATTTATTTAGCATCATTCATTATTCTTATATGCCCATGTTTTCTCCCATACATTAAGAATGTACACTAATACACTGTTGAAAACCTCTTAGTAGACTTGAATACTGTTCGGTTGGAGTATATTTGTTTGTGTTCTATTCACTTTGTTTCACAACCAGCAAACTCCTACACTTGCTCCAATTAATCATTATTAACCTTAATATTACTTTTATTCATTTTCTTAAAAAGATAAGAACTAGTTTAAACATTACACAAAAATATATACACCTATTTTATCATGTTTTTTAATGATATACTTGTAACATTTACAAAAAAATACCTAATATTTTGTATTTTACACTCTTATTATAGGCAGTCCAACCTAGCATGTGGCAATCTCTTCCAGTGAATTAGAAAGATGTTATAGAAGCCTTAAGGGAAAAACAGACTAGAATTAATTTTAAAAAAAATGAGTACCAACAGGCATCAAACCCACGATCCTCATGTTGAAAGACCAACTAGACCACATAATTAGCTTATAGTATATGTACACAACTAGGCATGGCTCAAAAAAAAATTTTTTCAATACAATTGCATTTT
This sequence comes from Odontocerum albicorne, assembly GCA_949825065.1. Lineage (NCBI taxonomy): Eukaryota > Metazoa > Arthropoda > Insecta > Trichoptera > Odontoceridae > Odontocerum > Odontocerum albicorne. The sequence continues at coordinate 11,200,491 of OX463848.1, forward strand.
TATGGTTGAAACACTGACATTAAATTAAGAAGTAAATAATTTATTAACTCTGTTGAAACAAGTTTGTTTCAAAATATTTATTTATTAACCTAAACATTCCTGTTGCTAAGCAACTATAATTTGATTCAAAACAAAGGTGTCACAAGTTAATGTGATGAGCATTTTTTTATTGTAACATACCAGCATATATATTATAATTAAGCATTTTTAATGATACATATATTAATATTTGAAATTAAATCTAATCCCTAATGATGACAGAAAATGATTTAAGAAATGGTACATAAAACATTTATTCTTTATTTCAAAATTGAATCAGCGACTAGTTCAATCCCTCATTTTCTTTTGATCTACTATGAAGACTTTTGACACCCATCATGGGGTTATTGCCAGTGCCGTAATTAGATTTCATGTGCTCTGTACATGTAATTTGTATTTTATTTTTAGATAATTTTTTTGAGAAAATAGACCAAATACAATAGAACAATTGTTTTTCAACATTTTTTTGTAGTACACAAGAAATATACAAGATCGTTCACATGTAACAATACTATATCCAATCGAAATTATAAAAAGATTGCGTAATCAATATGCATAAGAGTATGGTGGCGAAATTCTAAATTTGAAAATGTATTTGACAATTTTTTTGTCAGTTCCATTTCAGGGCCTTCTCTTCTCAGAGTTCTGTGCCTATGCACATGCCTAGTTACGGCACTGCTTATTGCCATCAGACAATTTCTTTCTACTTACCCTTAATATATTTTAAACTATTGGTCACCAAATTTTATTGTGAAGGGAGACCCCTTTATTATTTCCTATTGTTTTCCATCTAATAAAAAAAAAATGTTAAGAATTTGATATAATTTCATGTCACACTTGATTGCCAGTCGTTCGAGAGAGTCTTCGTGCAGACGGATCCCTGGGCAGATTACAGGGAGAGCTACGTACACGGGTGATGGGGGCACTACAGCAACAGTGGAGGGGCAGAGCGGGGAGCAGCAAGGACCCAACACCTGCCCCAGTACCCCCAGAAGTATTGGCTCTTAACCAGCTCATCAGAGAGTATCTTGAATGGATGGCGTACACCTACTCCACAACTGTCTTTACAGCCGGTATTTTAAAATCTGATTATGAAAAATACTCGCTTTCTTTAAAATTCGTATAGAAAATGTTTGTTTTTTCAATGTTGCGGTTCCACGATGTAAATATATAGCAAATTACGAGTTTATAACATTAATGATCTGTCGTATATTTAGGTCAAACTGATGAACAGAAGAATTAATTTTTTAGCTCTTCAATAATTCAACTTTATAGCAATTTTTTCATTTATCTCATTTTGCCACAACGTCTCAAGCACATGGATAATTCAATAAATATGCGATTTTGAACTTTCAATTCACCAGTCTATAGGGATAGCGCCATGGTGTATGTAATAAATAAAAATAGGTTTTAAGATTTTACCTATATATACAAGTAAAAACATTACTGTCTCAAGGAATTGCATTCCCAACCCACCACCTACTGAAGCACTGATACTGCGCTTCAAAAATTGTCAAATTACACATTGACCAATAATCAATGCAATGATCAAAATATTAAATATATTTTGCTCTCCCTACTGCATCCTGCCAATAATTGTTGATTTAAATATATTTTGCTCTCCCTACTGCATCCTAAAAATAATTGATTTCAAAGGAATAAAATCTGAAAATCAGTGAATGTTTTGTCATTTTCAATGTTGATATCAATCTGTGTTGTAATAGAACCAACATACACAATACTAGTTAAATTTTCGCCCTGATAAGAATGCCTATACTGAAATATTGCCCTAATTTTTTTTTATTTATTTCAGTTTCATGTAAATAAATCTGGCAAATTTATTTTCAATCAATTAGCTTTTGTTTCATAGTTATTATTGGTGTCCGTGTCTTTATTTAGTATAACAAATAAACATCTCCGCCTTTCTACTACTAATATTCTAGTTTGAATACAGTAGTCTTTCAAACAAAATATTAAATGGATTAAATATCAATTATTTGAAGACAAATGTGCTTAAAAGCAAAACCAAACAGTAATTGCAAAAAAAAGCATTTTCATCGTCTTTTAGAGGCGAGACATTTGGCACGATTTTTCTAAGTTATTGAAAATGGCTTCCCTGTACTCGTATTTTCTATCACGGAAATTTAGATTTTTATTAAAAAAAATCTTTGGTTCAAATCCTTTGTTTTTGAAGTATTGTCTGTATATTACTGTAATTTAAGGCTTTCAAAAATATTTCTTTAATGTGTTGATAAATCTCAAAATGTAATCAATTCACAGATTAAATTTAAAGTGAGCTGGCAGCGCAAGGCTCGGGAGTGGGAGGAAACAGCGAAAAAAACAGTCAACTTCACAAACCACCCAATTGATTGTAGAAATGGATTTGACGTAGATATTTTTATGACTTAGTTAAGTAATCAAGTTTTATTAAAAACCAATAACTTGATTCGATGCTATTTTTATATTCCCTTTCTTAAGAAATCACCAGTAATTACTCAGAATTTTGCAAACTAAAATAATTTTTAAAAGGAGAGGACTTGTATAGTAAATCCGAATTCCTGGCTCCATCTCAGTCATTGGCAAAGTGCCAGGAAGATATTATGAAAAGCAGATGGATTAAATACGATATCTGACAATAAGCTTCTATTTCAGAATCCGGCTTGCCTACAGAGAGAGCAAACAGAGACAGCTTGCTGAAATACTTGGGGGTGGAGGAAGACAGCCGAGCGAGAACATTGCCCTTGCTGTTCAATGTAGTATCCACTTACAGAAACCTGAACCAACTAACATGATATGATTCAGAATATTATGACATTGAAATAATTTATTCCAAGCACTCGCATCATAAAAAAGTAACTTACTTTTATAATCAGGGAAGGTAGATACAAAAAAAAATATTCATGAGAAATATAATTGACAACACTATAAATGTGATGCGTTTTGACCATTTTTACCCCTGCAAGCTCACTTGAGTAATAATAATGAATCAATATATATTTGTATACTTATATATGCCCTACACTGCCTCATTCATGATTTATTTTGATTTTTGGTAATTTTAATCTACTTAATATAATCAGGTTCGATTCCAATGACGTTAGTGCTGATTTTGATATCTTGACGAATATTACAAGTTATACATTGTTTGCCTATTAGATTTATTAGCATTGAATTGTATTATTGTAGTATATTAACTATCTTAACCAAAATGTTAACGATAGAATACTTAAAAATGTCATCTCCAACTACCATAATGCATCAATACCGCTAGCCAATTTTCTCTCGTACTGGAAGATTAATAAATTGATTTTTCAATTATTTAAAAAAATAATCTCCGACAAACCCCACAACAAAAATGTACTTGCTCAATAAGGCCGATTACTTGACAATTTTTGAAGAAAATTTCCTTCATACATATAGTATTTTTTATGATACAATAGATTATTAAATTTATAAATACGTCCTATTAAATCTAGATTCAACTAGGAATATCCAGTTGTTTACCAAGGCTTTCATAAAAATTAATTAAGACATCAAAGTATCACACAAATTTCAAACACACTCCATATTATGATGCATTCAGTTTTCTCCGTGACAATCAATTTCTAAAGTTTTATTACGAAAACTATGCCCAGCAAATTAAAAAACCCAAAAACGTGGTTATTTATCAAATCAAAGAAACACTCAAATAGTTTAAGAGATACAATGCAATCATTGAACAGCATATCAATTTGCATTGAACTAAATAATATATTTCATTCATGTTATAGATAATTGTAATATTGATTCTAACTTTTTGGATAGTCCATATTTGCTGTAATTCAATTTTACTCCTTGAAGATCAAGAATAAGCCGATTTATTTTAAATATACCTGAATGAGCTTTATAAATTGGGTCTGCATTTAATAGATTAAGTTAAGCATCAAGCTAGACCTGTTTGCAACATCTTAGTCTCGGCCAGATACCAACTAAAGTTTATATACCTACATACACACTAAAAGTGTAATGAAGTCTTCAAAGGTATCAAGCTTACAAACTTCGACACACCCATGTTTTTATCACTTCCTTTTTTGTTTTATTCCTTCAATTATTTTCTAGGTGAATTTATGTCTTAAATACCCTTAACATCTTATGATTTGTATTCAGAGTTGAATCTTATACACTCCAAACTTGAAAGTGAAGTACTAAAACTGTGACTTATTTAAGGAAACTAGGGCTAATTTGTATGGGATTTTATTTTGAATACAAATTTCTTCATCAAAAATATTTGGAATTTAGTGTTCAGGTTAGACTGTGAATTGGACCTCTTTTATCAAAAAATTTGTAATGATATTTTTAACATTGAAAAAAAACTTATTTTCAAATAAGTCGCAATGTTAAAGGATTTTTTGTTACTGAACAAGCTTTTTTATGCTCTCGGCAGAGAAATCCACCACTTCAAGTTCAGTTCCTTCAGCACTTTCTGTTTCGAATTCCATAAAGCTGTATAGACATGTAGCACCCGAGCGATTTTTATAAATTTTGACATTCAACATTTTCACCCATTTCAACTATGACCCTCTAACTATCTTATCATGATCATTTGTAAGGCCTTCCCTAAACACAACACTACCTTACTTTTCCTTTACTCGTTACTGTAGGCCCATAAATTTCACACAATTCAATGTGATTTTTGGCACTATTGTTTCGTGTTGAAAAATTAAATCACAGATCTAATTTCACAACTGGTGAGGTGGTTTATTCTCCCAGCCATCATTAATCACAGATTGATGAAAAAATGGCCGATAGCTACCTTGTGTACCAGTTTTCAACTGAACTGTTTCCGATCACTTTTTACCCATTACCATTAAATACACTTCATAAACCCAAATGAAAACATTCTAAAATAAACTTGTTGTTACTCTTGCAAAGCAAGCATGCTTACCCATGGAACATTATTGCAGATAGCAGGTAACGTAAGGCACTTCCTATATTCCAAAAAAGCTTTGCCCACAACTTTGAATGGATTTAATTTAGTTATCCTCGAATGATATCTCCATAACTATAAGCAGTTGATATGTATGAAGGGAAAAAAACAATTTTTTATTTTTTCTTATCAATATATTCACCATTAACTCGAATACATTTTTAAAGATCTTTCAATAAGCTTATTTATACCCACGAAAAAAATATATTTGCTTTTGCTCTCAAAATAAGCTGAAATTACACATTTAACTTCATCGTCCATAAATTTCTTCACTCCAAGTAATTTTTTCACATTTGGAAACAAATAAGTCAAATGGAGCCAGGTCTGGGCACAGTTAAGAGCACCCAATGCAGAATTACTTTTGTGCACGGGTGCAATCTTGCAAAAGCAGCCCCACTTTTGTCCATTTCCTCCTTCAGAGCTTCTTTTAACTACATCAGCAGACCCGAGTACTGCCCTCATAAGCAAAATCGCAGCTAACGTGAAAAAATCTGAAATTTAACTACAAGTATGAAGCAATATTCCATATCAAATTCTCAACCACAATCCATAAAAAAAAATACAGAAAACCATTTATTTCAATACAAAAATCGATGTCTTATTTTTACTTTTACAAAATGCTAGGTTTTTCTAACCAAAAAAACAGAAAAATGTGATTCATAAGCAAAAATACAGTAAGTGCCTATGCGTTTTTGCTTATGAATCACATTTTACTGCGTTTTTGTTTATGAATCACATTTTTAAGCAGCAATGAAAAACATGAAAGTACAGTTTTCTCAAAACTTAACTTTTGCCATAAGCTGCGTTTTTGCTTATGAGGGCAGTGTAGTACTCTCCAGTTATTGTGATGCCCTAATCTTTGTAATCTATCAGCTGTAATACCTTCCGCATCTCAAAAAGTTATAGCCATAACTTTTGCAACACTGAATTTCTTAGGAGGCTGTGTGCCCTTCTTACGTCACTGCATGGACTCCTGCTTCGACTCAGGCTCATAATGATGAACCTAAGTTTCTTCTCCACTAACAATTCGGCTCAAAATCTCATCTTTGTTTCTTCAGAGGTCCAAAAACTGTCATGAACATTCGAGACGCATTGCCATTTTGAAAGTGGTGTGAGCATACTGGGTACCCACCTTGCGCTGACTTTTGGCATCCCTAGATGCTGATTGAGGGTATTCAAAATGGTTGTCCAATCATCTCTGCAAGCTGTTGTTTAGGCAGGCATCTTCCAGCACAAGCTTTTCTACTTTTTTGACGATGTTTGAAGTTGTCTCAACAGGAAGTCCTGGTCAGAGGTCGTCTTCAATCGATTCTCTCCCTTGCTTAAAGACTATGCCACTTGTAAACCATCGTTTTTCCAAAGCAACAGTCCCAGTAAACCGCTAACATCTCTTACAAAATGATTTGAGGTGTTTTCCGAGAAACAAAGATGGCGCGATACTCAATTTTTTCCATACTCGAGATGTTAATCAAGTTTCAGTCATATTATCGGAACATGCGCATGTGCACTACTACCCCTTCCTACTGCGAATTTATTAACCTCCCTTCGTAACATAAATGAAGTATTTGTTTCATATTAAATGCACTTCATGATTGTCTAATTCAGGGATGACCAACCTTTTTGAACCGTGTGCCAAAACCTGCATTGGGTTAAGGCTCGCGGGATAAAAGTAATTTTTTTAAAATTAATAGCTATATCAACATTTAAATACCTGAAAAAGGTAATATGCTCCAAAGTTCACTACTGCACCAACTCTTTATTGTAAAAAAAATCTTTGGTCAATTAAAAGAAAATACTTTTTTTTTAGTATTTATAATTATAAGAAAAATCAATATAACTTGACAAAGTTTCGCTCATTTACAAGACTATGTATGTTTGGCATCTTAGATGAAGCAACCCTCTCTTTGTGCAACAGAAGAAATCCGTACGGATTAGAAAAAAGTCAAATTTCTAGGTGGCTAGCATAAAAATCATGATAGAAAAATATGTACTTATCAAATTTGTATTAAACCGTCTTATTTTTTTTCATGGTTTATAAAAAACAGCTTACAGGCTACATGCACCCTGAAGGGACACATGCGGCCATACTAAGTTTAGTTGGTGTTTTTTCTTTCCAATATTTCTTTAACCCTACAGTGCGCAATGATGCACATATGAATCAACCCAAGTTTTTCTAAATATTTTTGTCGAGTGGTATGAACGACTCATGCGATGTTATAAATGTGATACAATAATCTACATGCTTTAAAACCACATAGGTCTAATAGAAAACTGTTTTACCAGGCAATTTGGCAGTTGAAGTTTGACTTGTTGCGCGTAGATGACTTTTGTGATTTGTTCCAGTTTGAAATCAAATTACTTTATTATTGATCAAGGTAATCTTTTTTTTTTTTCTTTTATTCTTTAGTACATATGTGTAAAATAAGTGAAATTAAATATATAATTTCATTTATATCATATAATTAACTTACAAATGCGCAGTGATTCATATATGAACCTTACTCTTTTTTTTTTTAAATATAAATATATAAAAACAAAAGTTTTATTGTATTTTTCACGTTCCAGTACATATTTAATGCATAAATATATTTTTATTTTTGAAATAAAAAAATCACACATTTTAGGGTTAATGATCGAGAGGCAATCATTCATCTGTATATTTGTAAAAAGGCAAGTTACATCTCGAGATAACAGTTTCTTATTGTATAACAATGTTGACATGCATCAAAAAAAGTTACATCTCCTTTCAGGGACATGTCGTGTTTTCAATCATCTATTTTTTAAATCTCCCTTTCCATCTTCTGTGTATAAATTACCTTAAATTAATTTTATTAATTTGGTTTTGCAATTTTTTCTCTACATCAATATAAATCCTTGACCTTACACTTAAAAGTTTGCAACTCCTTTATGGTTTGGTTGGAAGAGATTGCCACTTGGCAATAAACCTGCCATATTGTAAACTGTACAATAAAGAATTAAATGTTTTTAATTATATTCAGTTCTATTGAATCTTTTACTCTAAATTTAGGGGAAAAGTTTATAAATTTTTTGAATAGTTTATTTGTCAATTTACTGTAGGCGTGTTGACAAACCTATATCTTGACGTATGGGAGTAAAATGTGGATGAGGAAAATTAATGAAAGTAAATGCATGCACTCAGAATATGGTGGTGTGTTGATTTATGACAGAAGTGTTCAAGTAAGGTGAAAAAGAGCTTGTTGAGGCTGTTGGAAAGGATAGTTGATGAAAGATTGACTTAACAAATTTAAATGCAAATACGAGTGGGGGAGTGATGGGGAAAAGTAAGGAGAATAAGAAATAAATGGAACTGTACGAGATGCGGAGTGAAGCAACAATGTCATAACCCTCTGTCCTTTCTACTTATCTCAAAAGGAAAATGACAGTACACATGTATATATGGTTGGTTATTAAATAAAGGACTATTTAGCAGCATCCCTTCTCCAGTCGGGAGTCCTCCATGATACATTCCAGCCTTCTGAATTTCAGTCTCCCCACTTAGACCCCATGAAATCACTGTTTAAAGCCTTCTTTACAGGTTCAATGTTCTGCATGCAAGGTTTATGTCCTAGGCAACATTGTTTAGCAATTTTGATAATTTTCACTAGTATCATCATAATGTACCAAAATGTCTCAATCGAATGTGTCAAGTTTTGGACACGTTGAATTAATGCCAAAAGACTAACTTAATATATTCAGAAAGAAAAGTATGATTGAGCCAAGTAAATGAAATTTTGAGAAATGAAAAGTTAAGGAGAAAGAAAATCTTATAAGAACTATATTAGATGTTTGAATGCAGAAGAGGCAAAGAAAAATTGTATGTTTTCCTTAGAGTATTCTGACAAAGATTTAGTATGAATGTATCATCCAAAACTCAATAAAATTGTAAGGAATGATGTTTTATGTAACACTCGACGCTTGCTCCTTACCATTTTTTAAGCATGTTACTATTTCTAAACCGACAGTTGTTCTTTAGCTTGATCTGAAGCTGCTTTCGTCATCTTACTAAATCCTCTGTGCCAGGTTTCCTTTTTTGAGATAGTTATGGTGATTTTTATTAGTTGGGTTATCGATCCATTTCTTACACAACATGCAAATGGAACAGAGATGTCTCCGGGTTTAAACCCCTTCCATTCAGGATGAGAGTAAAGGAAATGAGGAAAAGAATATTATATAACATAAAACCTCCGAAGTATGCACGTGCCTCGATGACTTAAGCCCCACAAAAAAACATTATGTAACATAAAAACCCGTGTGGACGTAGGATAATCTATTGAATCCGAGATATTAAAATTCAGCGAATATTCCTAATTCATTGTACCAACTAATTAAATTCTATTCTCTTGATATTGATTCAGCCTGAAATATAATTACCGAATATTTAGGCTTAGACCTATATTTGGTATTAAAATTTAACAGATCTAAGTTTCATTAGTTATTTATGTTAACAAAATTTGTGAATATATAATACTTGTCAACAAAATTTTATGAATATACTTATTTCAGCTCATCAATTTCTGAGATAACATATCGATCAATAAGTCCAGACACCAACTACTAAATCAACATTTGTTTGCCAAAATTCTTCTTTATTCATCAACAGTCTCCTTCAAGAGCGATACATTCATTCCAACGCTTTCCTAACTTTTCTATGCCAGCCGTGTAGATCAATTTATCTTTGGTTTCAAAATAGGCGTTAGTTTCGTCAATCACTTCTTCATTGGAGCCAAATCTCTTTCCCTGGAGCTTCTTTTTGAGGTCTGCAAACAGCCAATAGTCGCTAGGGGCCAAATCTGGAGAATATGGTGGGTATTCGTATAGGTAGCAATTCGAAGTTCAACTCGTGCAATTTGGCCATCGTTACCATCGACTTGTGACATGGTGCATTGTGAGAACTTTTTTCTTCATATGGGGCCGTTTTTTTGCAATTTTTGCCTTCAAATGCTCTAATAACGCTATGTAATATTCACTATTGATGGTTTTTACCTTTTCAAGGTGATCAATGAATATTTTACCATGCGCATCCCAAAATACGGAGGCCATAACCTTCCCGGCCGACTGTTTTTGGTCACTTCGGACGACTTTCACCGGCTGCTCTCCACTCAGCTGACTGCCAATTTGATTCTGGAGTATAGTGGTGGATCCAAGTTTCATCCATTGTCACATACCGACGTAAAAACTCCTGTTTATTTCGCATAAACAGTGCCAAACAGCGTTATTAATCATCGATGCGTTGTTTCTGTCCCATTGTGAGCAAACGTGGCACCCATTTCGAAAAAAACTTTTTCAGACCAAATGTTCATGCAAAACAATGTAAACACTACCAAATGATATCTTCAGGATGTCAGCTATCTCACGCTACTTTACTATGCGATTTTCCATCACGATTTTGATTTTTTTTTTTTATGTTTTCTGGTGTAACAGCCTCATTTGGACGACCAGAGCATTCAGCATCATTTGTGTCTGTACTACCGTGTTTGAAAACAGCATACTACCGACAAATGGTTGTTTTCGCCGGAGCAGAGCCCGGATAACACTTTTCAAGCCATTGCCGAGTTTGAACGGTATTTTTTCCCAGTAAAAAGCAATGTTTTATCAACACATTTGGTTTTTTCCATTGTTTTGAAAATAGCAAAAGTAGCATCACTAAAACCACTGGAACTCAACGACACAATGTCATGAAAGTTTGACACATAACTTCTAAAGGTTGGTACTGAGAATGGTATGGATTTAATAGGCGCCATCTGTTGGTTAGTCCCAGGACTTATTGATCAATGTGTTAGTATATTTTAATTCGCTGGTAATTTTGAAATTATTTTCTCATCTAATTGGGAATGTGCTTTAATTCCAAGTAAAATCGAGGTTTAAAATCTCGATTAACATATGCTACCTGTAGTACATACGAGGGTAATTGGAAAAGTTTGGTAAATTTCCATGAGATGGTGTCACTTCATAATGTGACATGACTGCTGGCTGGCAAGTATTATTCCTCCATTAACTTTTTTGTTCATATTTTCTTTAAATTTGAAAACTTATATTTTCAAAATAGTTAAAATTTGCCTAATAGGGAACAAAAGTTGGAAGAAAAGGTTTTAACCATTTTGTCTTTCATCATCCCTCTTGTTCCTCAGTGATTCCCAAATTGGGCATTACTGCCCCCTTGAGGGCAGTATATTCCTCATGGGGAGGCGCAGGTGTAAAAAAAATACAAATAGATATTTCTTACAAATAAAGTCGTATGTCAGAAAACTGATTTTATAGACCTATTTGAAATCAAAATATTTTACTCACATAAATCAGAAATTCATTTTGAAAAGAAAAATAACCTTATCATTGAACTTCAAACAGCTCTACTTCAATATTTGCCTTTAATACAAACGATGCGTTGTCTCATCGTTGCTGGGCCTCGTAGTCGAGGATCCCCTCGCCACTGCTTATCCGATCTTAGCTGCTTTTCCACATCAATCATGTGATCTGTGAATAAACCCCGATCATGTGGTTTTCTGGCTTCAGGGGATTGCTGATGAGTTATATGCCCTAAGAAGCAGTAGTCTGAAAAAGTTTGGGAAACACTGATCTATGGGATGTTGGTGGTACAGGTTGCGATGACACATTTCCACTCCTTTCGGTCACTTACCATTTCCAGAACAGTGTACAGACTTCTAGTCAATTCCGTCACCTTATCACTTCATTCTGCTTACACGGCCTCTTCCTGGCACACTTCCTATGACCATCAATTTCTCCAGGTTATCTGACTCAAGTCTGGAAATGTGTCCAAAGAACCACAGGATACGCTGGAAGCATATTGAAGACAATCGTACTATCACATTTAACTCCTGGATTATGGAGACATTCGTTCTTCTATAACCAACGAAATTCTCCCATCAATGCCAATGGCAAATCTTAAATTATCAATTCCTGTACACTCTCAAATTTTTATTCAGGTTTCAGCACCGAGCAAGAATAAAGGAAATAAGGATTATTAGGATGCCACGAATTGATTAAAAAAAAACAGGCAAAATGTGGGTTAGGTATTTTTCTCATAATTACATCAAATTGAATTACGATTATTCCTTTGTTTTTCTTACTCAAGTCAATATCTAAGCGGAAATAGCGTCAAGAAATCAATTAAACTACGAGGGCAGTCCGATACGTACTTAGCCTCACCGCCCAATGGCACCACTATCGCAAGAGCAATTTTTTATCGCGTAGTAGATTCTCGTTGACAGCTACTGTCAAAATTTCAGCCGAATCGGACGCGTAGTTTTGTTTTGACCGCGTGTGGAAGCGAGCGTGTCCACGGATTTGAGAAAAATGGAAAAAGAGCAATATCGGTCGGTGATTCGATTCTTGTTTTTGAAAGGGAAATCGCACAGCGAAATCAAAGAGCGCTTGGATGCTGTGTACGGTGACTCTTCTCCTTCGATGGGGACCGTCAAAAATTGGTTTGAGTTTCAACGTGGTCGCACGTCGGTTTTTGATGAGCCATGCCCAGGTGCCCCGAAAACGGCTACCACGGAGGATAACGTGACAAAAATCCACGATCTCGTATTGGCAGACCGCCGATTGAAAGGGCGCGAGATAGCCGAGACAGTAGGCATCCCAAAAGACCACGTGGGTCATATCCTGCATGAAGTATTGGGCATGAGAAAGCTGTCGGCGCAATGGGTGCCGCGTTTGCTCACTCCGGACAACAAGCGCAACCGTGAGACCACTTCAGAGCAGTGTTTGACGATGTTTAAGCGCAATCCGAAGGAGTTTCTGGCAAAGACTGTCCTATCGGCCGGAAAGGTGATGGCCACCGTTTTCTGGGATTCAAAAGGTGTGATCTACATAGACTTCGGTCACAGGGCTCTACTATGCCGAATTATTGGGCCGATTCGATGCCGAATTGCAGAAAAAACGGCCCCATTTGCCGAAGAAAAAAGTGCTCTTCCATCATGACAACGCACCGGCTCACACCTCCGCCGTCGCCACGGCCAAATTGGTAGAATTAGGCTACGAACTGCTGCCTCATCCACCGTATTCTCCGGATTTGGCCCCGTGCGATTTCTTTTTGTTTCCAAATTTTAAAGTCACTCGCCGGGCAGAAATTTGAGTCGAATGAGGTTATCGCCGCCACGGAGGCCTACTTTGCAGACCTCCAGAAAACACATTTTTCAGACGGATCAAGTGTATCGAACTCAAAGGAGATTATGTTGAGAAATAAATCGCCACTTTTCCAAAATTTTTGTTATTCTTTTGTAGGCTAAGTACTTATCGGACTACCCTCGTATATCTCTCTTGTAAATGCGTATGTATAATTTAAATTTTTTGAATTGTATTTCTCAAAGTTGATATTTATAAACATAGTTTAATCATCTCTTATAATACAAACTATAGATATGACCAAGCAATAAATATATTAGGTAAAAATAATTGACAGGAATTTATATTTTTAATTGAATAAATTTTAGAGATAATTTACCTTAATTGAAAGCATAGAAGATCGAGGCATTTAGACATGCATAAACAAAGGCAAAAAAAAACCATGTAGCCCCGCAATATTATTTTCTCACATCTGCTTTTCCTAGATTTTTCTGTAGATTTTAATCATTGAACTTTTTTAAGGGTAAATTATGAATCATAATAATTATATAATACCTGCCTAAAACATCAACTAGCAAACCTATGCTTCCACATAAATGATCAATATATCATGTTCATCAATATAAGTACATGCACTCGCAAGGTTGAACATCGCATTAGGTAATTAATTATCAATAGTTTTGTGGAATACTTTTCAATGGAATATTTATTTAATAGTGATAATAAAAACTGAAGAAAATTAGAGTAGTATGACACATTCATTAACTTGGCTAATAATTCCTTAACCCTTCAGATAGAAAATTACATTTTATTCCACAGCAAAATTTATTGTACACCCCGGCGCGACTAGTTTGAGATCTCACAATACCTGCTAGGCATAATACAAAAATCGCATACAATTTTCAAATTAATATGCACATATTTGTAGAAGAAAAGTCATAGGTCCTCTATCATTCAGTAGTTGGTGACATTGAAATATTAACTGATTAAATTGACATCAAAAACATCAATTATATGAAATCGGGTAGGCATAAGTATGTTAAACATGTTACTGAAGAGAAGTTAAGACTTAGTTAGAAAATCGATTGTGTTGAAATGTTTTATCTAATTATAAAAGTCCAACGATAACACTAAATGTTAATTTTTAAACTGAAGAAATTAGTCATTCAAATTAAATTTTAAACTAATGTGTCATAACTTCCTTAAATAAGGGAGTCACATGGTTTCATTACTTCAGTTTGGAGTGTATGAGGTCTGACTCTGAATACTATCAAGAAATTTAGACAACGGTTAAAATTAGTATTTAGACCGAACTATGAATTCAGACCTTTATTATAAAATGATCTTGAGGGTTTGGAATTCTCAAATTTCCTTAATGTTTAAATTTAAATAAAAAAAACTACAAAATATTTGTAAAACTGTTTTATTTAAATAAAGTAAAAGGCTCAGTCAAGCCTCCATAGAACTTACACACGGTGAAGGGGGTCATTACAAGTTCAATCATGCTGACTTACTTGTGTAAAATAACCGTTTATTAAAAAAAATATATATATATCATTCGTCTATATATTCTTATCTTTCTTTCTATAGTGAAATAAAGGATATATTACATGAGAATACTTAATAAAATGGGCTTTTTGTGTGATATCGGGATAAACGACCAGTAATACCTTGGCCTAGTTGGGTTCTTTCTCCCTAGTGCAACTAACTTACCTCTGATTGTGAAAATGATTCTTACCCAATAGTATGGAGGCTGCAAATTTCCAAACATAACACGAGAATACAGGAATAAGGTAATGCGGGAGAAACAGCCGGCAGCTTGGTTAACACAGCACACGGGCTCTACTGCTCTACTGCATGTCGCACAGGCCAGCACCTATCACCGGCCTGTTAAAACACCATCTTATTAATACAAGCGAGTCTCTGCGATGGGCGGGTGCAATCACAAGGCATGTCTCCTAATCTCTTAGTTACAGCGAGGGCCACTGGCCCATAATCACTTTCAAATCAATCAATGTAAAAGTTATTAATTCATTTAAAAAAAAATAGCAAAAATTATGCATTTTGTGATCAGACTTTAAATAATGTATGGGTAGTAATAAATGATTAAATTTATCAATATAGTAATTAAAAATAACATTGAAAGTACTGTAAATAACTGGAAATGTGCCATCAAGACACAGCATGTAGGCTAAACTGGCTAGACTGCATCGGTGGGTCCCTCTCAGCGGAGAAGTTCAGTTCAGTTCGGTCAGTCGGTGAGTCCAATGTGTCAGAGCTACAGTGAACGCAGACATGCCTTGAGTGGCCAGATATTGTGTGTCTGTGTGTGATGTGAGTATAAGGTATAAGTACAATATATATAATATAGATATGAGACTTGACTTATATACCGAGGCTGCTCTGTCTCTGTTTCTCCCCCCTACAGCACAGCACTCCACTCCCCTCTCTCCCTGCGGGCGCCCCGCTCCCCGCCTCTCCCCACCCACTCCACTCCCCTCCCACTCACACAGCTATCACCTGCTCAGCGCCTGCTCAGCACACGGCCTGGCACAGGTAACAATACACCAGTTAATACATGACAATGAAACACCTCTAACGGCATCCCTCGCGGGACGGACTGCCCGCTCTCAAGACAGACAAAGGGACTGACCGGATAACAGGCAGTCGAGAGCCGGGCCCGCTCGTCCCAAGAGGGAGACTGTTGGAGTACAATAATAAATTTACTTACAATACATTTATTTTATTATCAAGAAATAAAGAGAGAGACTTACAACTAATAATTAATGTCTGGGGATCAGAACAAGTTAATGTAATACAGTTTGATACAGGGGAATAATAAAGCATTATACGAGAATGTGTTCTTTAGTCACACACTAACTACAGATACTTAATATGACAAGACATGACATGACATGATCCTGTTGTGACAGGACGCGTGTAGTGTGCGTGCGTGTCGTGTCACCTGACTGAGATGGTACAAGATGGTGAACATTGAGAGAGGTCTGTATGTACCTGCGCCTCTCCACCCGACACTGCCCTCCACGACCTCCCTGTGTCCAACTGCGGGGCATGCCGCATTAGTTCCCCTTGGGCCCAGCAGACCTGCAAAACATAACATCTTCACACCAAACAAATACACCACACTAAAACATATACACATCCTTACAGAATAGACTAGTACAATAACTTTCCATATTACAAACTGTTTTTTTTTTATTTATTTTGAATAATTTAAATCCTTTCTAATCTTTTCCACAGTTTGAATGCAATAAAGTTAAAAAATAAATACACAATTAGTAACCAAGGAGAGTGAGACAATGTTACACACGGCAGAACAAGAAGATATTCATTTCATATAATAGGGGTGGTCACTCCCAGAAGTCATATCTAGACAAATGAGCCTATTTACTCAATTTAAAAAAATATATATTAAGAAATGAGCACAACCAAAGTGCACCACAATTCTGTCATGGAGTACAGTAAATCATCAGTCATCCCATCATCAGTTTCAGACCGAACTTACATCCAACATAAGTGTTATTCAAAAGTGAGTTGGCACAATCGGATATTTTCCATCCCCATTATAGACATCAAACTGTGATATCATTTGTCAATTTAAAATAACATTTTTTTTACAAAATGAATAGCAAATATGACAAATATGCACACTTCACATTGGTAAGTTTTAAGTGAACTGTTATAATATTAAGAGGTTAAAATAAAAGTCCTCGTAACAAAGATCTTATAAAACACATTGTCCAATGTTCATGGAAGTGAGCACTTTTCAGAATTCCCTAACAAAAACAAATTTGAAAATGTGACACATGCAATTGTGGATGATTCATGAGGCATCCTAAATTTACTTGACAAAATTAGAAAAGGAAGATGTTTAAATGAATTCCAACCTTTCAATGATACTGAATATATTTGTTTTCGAATCTTGTCACAAAATATTTATCAAACTAATTCAACAAGAAAAACTTCAATGATTTCAAACAATGGTAAACTTAACACAGGTTAGTTCAGACTCAACACTTACCTGGAACGGGATCTGGAGTTGCGGTGGGCGGGCGAGTGTGAGCGGGAGCGACCGCGGCTGCTCTTCGAGTCAGAACGGGATCGTGAGCGTGAGTAAGAGCGACGCCTCGAGCGGGAGCGAGAACGTGAGCGGCGACGGGAACGAGAGCGCGACCTGGAATGGGACCTACAATCAGGCACCAAACAGAATGCACACATCAATACATTGGCATCAAGATGTTCCTTCTCTTCCGAGAGAAGTGCTGAACTTACTCAATACAGCTCCACTCGGTGACAATCCAGTGTATCTTGTTTGACTGTCCGTTTTCAGTCATATTCTTGACAAAGTGCATAAATAATGCGATTTACTTTATTGTGAAAATAAACTTTAGAATCGACACTCCGATTGTCACTAAGAGGTTGAATATTGAGTTAATGGCAGTTTTGGATGATTCTGGGTTTATTATCTCAATCTAAAAAAAAATGCCTTTATAAATAGCTATTCTTTATGCCACCTGAAACATTGAGTATTGAAACATATCTGAAAATATTTCTTTATACCTCATGTTTTATTGAAGTTTATCTTTACTATCAAGCAAACAGACTAAACTAATGTCAGGTAATGCCATAAAGCCCACAGAATGAATGCATGAACATATATATGAAATGAAGCATGTATCTGCAGAGCAGTGCATGGGCATCTTTGACAGCGGCAGCACCCATTGCGCGTCCAGCGATGCTCCATGTGCACTGCACACTGGAAAGGAAAACAACACATGTACAGAGATATGAGTCTTCCTTAATTCTACTACACGAGGGGGAAAATGACTGTTTCAACACTTTCAAAACTGTACCATGCCCCTGGGAGAGTGTGACAACAGTATGTGGAAGTGTATTACCCATTGAAGGGTGAATTGCATTCATAAAATATAGGTGAAGGATAACTTCCTAACATTGAAAAATATTTAATCTTTGATAGATACGAAGATATAAAACATTTCTAGATGTTATGCAAATATTAACAAGAATAAAAGAAAATCAAAAATATATTGATTGATTAACCATTCCAAATGAGAATCGTGTAGTTAACATTTTTTACTTGACCAGCAAAAACTAATCAATCTGCGTGGCTGATATTATAAACATTGAAACTATAATTGACAGTACATAAAGGAATTTCACGGCTTCACAGCATTACCCATTTTCTAATTTCACAGTGCAATGATATACACCTTTGATACATTCTGGATGAATGAATGGTATTGCATTCAATAGCCATTGAATTGAAAAAAAAACTCAACCTGATGTATATTTGGTATGATTAAAACACTTATTATAGGTCTAATGTCGAGCTGAACTTGACATCCGTTTTATTTTCACATGATCCTGTGTCAAGCTGTACAATAATGTTGGCAATATTTACGATGAATGGTAATCACTTCTTTAAATATCCACAGGTTTGCATTCATAAGAACAAGGGTTCTCACTTCGCTATATAAAAACAGGTAAATAGGGCCAGGCCCAATGGGCATTCGTAATCCCCAATGATATTTCCAAGGCCAGATGAAGCAGTGTACTTACATGTGTATATGATACTTCAGTCAGTAGTCAAACTTAGTACTGTGTTTGGTTGTGTACTGCAAAAAATCTAACAATGTTCAGAATTATCGCGATATATTGTGTCTGAATAAACTATTCATTTTCACATTAAGTAACATTTTGATAGTTTTTTTTTCCACCGTAAATACACCATGAAATGTATTGTAAATGTATTGTAGCTCAAAATAAGTTTGAAAGTATTGGGTGTACAAATAAGTCACCGCCGTTTGACAAAAGTTGGCGCCACCAGTAAGTTATGGTTAAAATTGTCAGATGTAAAATGTCATTATCGTAAGGTTGGACATCTGTCAACAACATGACCTTGAAATATTAGTGAATTTTTATCAGTATAACATATTTTTTTGTGTTCGAAAATGTCAAGTTTTGAGCCGAATAAGCGTCATTTGCGGGAACTTTTGATTTACTTCTTCAATTTGAAGAAATCTGCAGCTGAGGCGCATCGATTGCTTGTAGAAGCATATGGTGAGGCTGCCTTAAGTGAGAGAAGTTGTCGTGAGTGGTTTCAAAAGTTTAAGAACGGTGAATTTGACATCGAAGACAAAGAACGTAGCGGAAGGCCGAAAGTGTACGAAGACGCGGAATTGGAAGTATTATTGGATCAAGATTCGTGCCAAACGCAAGAAGAACTTGCACTTACATTAGGAGTGACTCAACAAGCAATTTCACATGGGTTGAAATAATTGGGAATGATTCAAAAATAAAGAAATTGGGATTCATATGAACTGACACGGAGAAACTTTG
This sequence comes from Odontocerum albicorne, assembly GCA_949825065.1. Classification (NCBI taxonomy): domain Eukaryota; kingdom Metazoa; phylum Arthropoda; class Insecta; order Trichoptera; family Odontoceridae; genus Odontocerum; species Odontocerum albicorne. Next base: position 11,219,983 of record OX463848.1, read on the forward strand.
AATGCCAATTTTCCACATGTGAAATGCTGCTTGCCAGGCATAAACGAAAGGGTTTTCTGCACCATATAGTCACTGGTGATGAAAAATGCATCCATTATGATAATCCAAAAAGGAAGAAATCATGGGGATCCCCTGGTCATGTTTCAACATCTACGGCTAAGCCAAATATTCATGGAAAAAAACTCTTGTTGTGTATTTGGTGGGATCAGCTTGGTGTCGTGTATTATGAGTTGCTCAAACCGAATGAAACCATTGCTGGGGCTGTCTACCGAACATAATTGATGAGATTGAGTCGAGCACTCGAGGAAAAGCGCGCCCACTACTACGCCAGACACGACAAAATTATTCTCCTGCATGATAATGCTAGTCCACATGTTGCGGCACCGGTCAAAACCTATTTGGAAACACTCAATTGAGAAGTTTTACCCCACCCGCTGTATTCACCAGACATTGCTCCTTCTGATTACCACTTGTTTTGATCGATGACGCATGGCCTGTCTGAGCAGCACTTCACATCATATGAAGATACCAAAAATTGAGTCGATTCGTGGATAGCCTCAAAAGATGATGATGATGACTGACGCGGTATTCGTATGCTGACAGAAAGATGGGGAAAAGTAGTGGCAAGCGATGGGTACTACTTCGAATAAAACATGAGGTTCCGTTCTTTCACAATAAATGCCCATTTTTTTATAAAAAACGGCGGAAACTTATTTGTACACCTAATAGTAAGAATGAAGAATTTGATATTGAGGCCAAGTGTGAAGTTAGCGGAGCTGCAAGTTCTGTGTTCCTCTTTGTGGAAGGCAAGATATTAGAATATTAAACAGTTACAATGAAGACATCGAGAGTGCTCAATCATTTCATATGGGATGAGCAAGCTTGGACAAATGATCCTGATAAATATAATCATGATCACATCTTAAAATTACAACACCTAATTTACCATCATTGAGTACTACAGTGCCGATAATCCGGGGCTCAATTATCTTGTGTAAAAAAAATTATATAGAATTTCAACTCTTTAAATGTTTAACTCAATAAAAACTTAATTTGCATTAACCGTATTCGTTTATCCAGGTTCGAGCTCCACCAATTACCCCGGATAAACAACGTTATACTGTACTTGTCAATTCTACGGAGAAAACAATCACCGTGAAAATAAAATCATACTTGCAATACCAACAATGGAAGTATAACAATTGGTGGGTTGGTGATTAACTATTAAGCCACCAGTCATGATTGCCAGTGCTCGAATGTGATATTTGTTGAATATTATGGCAAAAACCATGCAGTTGTTGAGATATATAATTATGGTTAAGAAATGCCTAGTAAAAAATAAATGTTTTCAATATAGCCAAAAATCAGTGCACATTTGGCCATTCAAGAATTTACTATAACAGTGTCTATATCAGTATATGATCTCTAGAGTTAAACATTTGACATGTTATAAATATTCTTTCTGAAATTAATGACTAGCAAACCCCTAATTAATACAAGACCACAAAAGTTTACGAATAACTTAATACAACGAAACATGTTCTGCATTATTTGGTATATTCTAAAAACGGGTGAATTGATAACATATACACTGCTGAATTTGGTTGAAATTGTAAAATTTACTTTATTATCTGTAAAACAACGAACGGGAATTAATTTGTGAAAAACAACCCTGACATGATGTATTTTCATGAAGCATAAAAATCAACATACAAAACATTGCTAATAAGACCGATGTGTAGATTATTTCACGCAAATTTAATACTTTGAGAGAAGCAGTGCCTCTAAATCAACACGGCGAAACCAAATTAAACGTTTTGGTGGTAGATTGCAGAGAACATTCTGCAGTTCAAGTTTAACAAGGAATAGATGACTTACCGGCGGCGGCTAGAACGGCCATATCTGCTGGCGCGGTATGGAGAACTCGGCCTTCCGTAGCGGGCCATCTGCACACGGAGCTCCCTGCCGTCTAAAAGTCTTCCGTCCATAGCGTCTAGCGCGTCCTCAGCATCGCGCTTGTCATAGAACCTAAACACAACAAAACCGTTTCAAAATGGCTGCCCTACAACACGAGGAGGAAAAAACCGCGACTATCAATAACGGCTTACCTCACAAATGCGAATCCGCGACTTTCTCTTGAAAACCTGTCTCTTGGGATGTAGATATCTCCAACTTCACCGCACCTCTCGAAGACGCGACGCAAATCTTCAGGAGTGGTCCTATAAGTTAGGTTGTCAACTTTCAGAGATACCATCCCTTCGATACGGGGCGGAGGCCGGCCGTAACTCATCTTGATTCAGTTGAACGAATCTCCAAATATGTAAGAAGCGAAACGTGTGTGTTTGAAAACACGGGATTCTTGTCACATTTACAGATATTGGATAAACGCGCTACTGCGCTAACACACAACAACGGACAACCCGGAGCAGAAAACGAACGCCAAACACGAAGCCAGAAGCTTCTCTGGGAAACGGAAATAACCATAAGCTTATTACATGGTACCATAGAGAAAAATAAAAAAAAATACATAAAGTTTCAATTACACAAACTTTTAGGGAAGATTCGCATTCAACCAAAATTTCAATTTATTTGGCCATTAAGAATAGCCAATTAACTATTGGAATGCTATGTATTTTTTTAATTAATCCGCGAAATCACTTTTTATGAAATAAAACTCTTGAATTGAATTTTAAATCTTGTTTTAAACTTTGTTATTTTTACACTCCAGATTTTCTTTTTTTAATAGGCAATCCACCCAACCTAGGATGATTTGCGAAGATTGTCTTTTTGTGAATTTAAAGGTCAATGAGGAACGAATTTGATGGTAGATTGCAGTTTAAGATCCATTTTAAGATCCATTTAGAAAGAGGTCAGGCGTTTTGTTGAAAAAGAAAACAGCCACATTTTAAATTATTTTTGTCTGGCAAACTTGTCAAATTCATCAGATACGCATTAAACGTCCCGTGATGACATGTAGAAAATTATCAAAATGGGAAACTGTTATTCAATAAACGTAGTGCCTGGATGATCAGCATGCCCATATTTTAAAACATCAGATGAATTGACGTACATCCTTAAGTCGGGAAAGATTATTTCATGATAATAAATCCTAGGTGGAACCTAGTACTAGTGTCAAATCAACAATTACATTAAAGAACACGCATTGCTGAGGACACGCTAGATAAACAAAAAAACTGTATTGACATAAATATATTTATATAATTAATGATATTGAGAAAGTTCAAGAAATAAAACCTCTTCAGTATTTGTGTGCATTTTTTAAATTAAAATGCTTTTAATGTAATTAAACGTATTGTAAAATTATCATATTACTAAAAATACATATATTATAAAAAAAAACATGTGATCAAAATGAGTAATAAATAGAATCAAATATATTTCTACAAAAAAATACGTATTCAAATCAATAATAGAAAACGGTGCCACCAGAAGGTTGGCGTGAATATCCAGGAGCTGTTTTGGCTGAATGAATTCCTGAATTCATTAATTTCACATTATGAGGAGAACGACGTTCTGTTATTCCTCCGTATTTAATTGGATGGCCCTGAAAATATAAAGAAATTATTAACATACAACGTTTTCATTTACAAAATTATCAAATTCAAAATACTCTTCTTCTTGAATAATGACCGCAATATATTCTTTTTAGGGGAAAGCGTTAACATGTTTCTTATTACGCTTGATTCTTTAGATATTTTAACAAGATTTCTTCGAAGTTTGAAAAGAAAGAGGTGATAAATTCTCAATTTCTTTATATTTTTATTGACTAGAAATTCGAAATTCAAATTTTGGAAATTGACAAGATATAGTAAACTTATTTTAAACAGAGTTTTCTTCCATGCTTTGAGAGCTACTGTATTGATTTCTAAATAGACTAAGGGCTTTTGTGTTCAACAGACCTTTAGGGTCCTGCCGATACAATTTTGGGTTCTGTTGCTGGTTGAGCTCTAATTGACATAGTTTAAAATATACATGAAATGTATTTAACTTTGTTGTACCTCAAAATAAGTACGAAATCCCATATATTCTGAACGAAAATAAAATAGTGAAGTAAGTTGGTTACCAATTTCATATTAAACTAGAATTCAGCTGTCCACAATCAAACTAAATTTTGAAAAAAACATTGAAAGAGAAGAAGAATTTATTACATTAGTAAGCAGTTTGAAATAATAGTATTGAATTTTCCATTCAATCAGTTTATTTTATATTTTTTTCAATAAATTATTTCATTTTTTGTTCGTTTTGTTTATAACCAGTAAAACTTGTCATAGCACCACTTTTTAAATCAAGATGATAAGGTAAAATACAAGTATATTAGAAACTGCTGAAATAAACTAACATTTGGAAACAGGTCTGACCCGAAACACACAATATTAACATAGTTTAGCATATTAAACAAAATATTCGTTTGCATATTTGCCAATATCACATAAGTAAGTTCGTGTTTGAATTGAGTATAAAATGTAACCGACGGTTAACGTGCTGAAGAAAATCTAAGCGAGTTTCTCAAAAGAATTATTAAATATATTTAACTTTTCTATAAGTTAACAAAATATATATACGAACCAAAGGAATTATCACGGGAGGTTTTTTGTCGTATGTATTCCTTAGTCGACGCCAAGTGTCCTTTCCTTTAGTTTCACATTGGAAATAAACATCTTCCTTTGTCGAAAATAGTTCAGCACTCTGGTTATACGATGAAGACAAAATGAAATCCAAACTATCTTTGGGGGCTCTAAAAAACATTGAAGTTATTTATTTTTTAAAGAAAACTGGAATACATTACATTTTTAAACAGATTATTTACATGCAAACATATGTATTGAAATTGCTTTAAGAGGCAGTAACTATTAAAAAAGTACCTCGGGGTTTTCTTAACTAGCCTCATTTATTTTTTTATCTTACGTCAGTATTTGTTCGTAATAGTCTTGATATATTTTCAAGCATCAGATATAGCGTATACAGTAGAGCCTTTGATTATTCGATATTCCGAATTATCAGACCATACTAACAATTCAAAAGTTACATGTAATAGTTAAATAAAAATATAGGCATATTCATATTTATTCTTTTTTGTATGTTTTACTGTTTTGTATTATGGACAATGTAATAATGTACAATTCAATATATATTTTTTATTAGTATTATTCTTAAGGCTTTTATATTATTTTCGGTGTAAGATACATACTACTTGAAAATATATTTATTTTTAGTAGGCACATATTTTGAAGTAATAAAACAATATGTTTTTAGTTTAATAACTTATTTCCGATAGTTCCGGATTATCCGCCATTCTCGGTCATCCAACCCTCCGTAATCCCGTTTAGGTTGGATAATCGCGACTCGACTATATTAAAAAAATACTAATTACGTGTGTCAATTATCTGATGGATAGACTCGTTATTCAGTATTATTATCTAGATCTTTGACCTCATTTAACCTGAATTTATATAGTGGTGCGTAGAATAAAATGTTTTTGAGGTAACTTTTTTTACAAAAAAGTAACAATATACACGTCTTCTATTTATTATTATTTTGAAAATTTGTGTACCAAGATGCTAACCTTAAAGGTGAATTCAAAATGTAATATCCCTAATTGATTTTTATCATCATATATTTTGCACCAATTCCTGCATAGTTATGCTGTAATAAAAAAATATGATATTGAAGGATTGTAATCACGCACTATTTAACTAAAAATATACTACTAGGACATATCCTTTTAGTGGTGGACAGAGAGAACAAATTTCTATACCTTCCTATTTACACAAACAGCCTTTGCCTAATCCATCGTCATACATGCTCTTCGTTTTTTTCGTGCTTTTTACCTTTGCTTTAGTCAATATTTCTCCAAATTTATCCTTTCATTGTTTCTTCAGTCTGTATTGATCTGGCAAATATTTTACTATATGCATAATTCTGTTTCAATATTTTTTGATCAATAAACTTGAAAATTTAATTCTAACCTGGGAATGATATAAAACGCATATTTTCTAACACTTGCAAGTGTATGGTGAGAATAAAGCCTGTCATGAGGTGTCAATCCTTTCTGATATTTATCGGGAGCTGATAAAGGCAAAGGTCTTAGAAATATTCCTTCTTTTCCAAATTCAGGAACGAATCCTCTATTGATACCCTGTTTTGTCGCCATTTCACGTCAGAAAACACCGTTTCAATTTAGAATTTAAAAAAATGAAGAGGGGTAAACTGCAAAGAATTTTTCACAAAAATCGATCAAACATTTCGAAGGGCAATTGACATTCGCTCAACATAGAAACCAAAAACAAACAAAATAATATTTTTTTGTTTATATTATTATAGTGATTCTAGTACTTGCCAGATATAATACGACGTACTTGCCATATAACTAAATACTTGTCAGCTGTCATCTAATAATGGCGGGCTTATCAATTGAATATTACTGACGGAAAAATAATATTACACGTTTTGTTAGTAAACAAACTTTCTTGTTACATATCGTGCAAAATATAGTTAAATGCTTTATTTTATCTATTATAAACTAAGAAAAAAACAAAAATGGATAGTGCAGAAAATGAATGCCAAGAAGGCCCATTATCTGTATGGCAAATGTTTAATTCGCCGACTATTGCACTGTTCAAAAATCTCGACCAGGCAGCCGACGGACTTGAAACATTAATGACTTCAATTCTCAATTCAAAAAGGTAAGTTTGTATACCGACATCCTCTAGGGTAGGGTTATATTGTATGTTATTTACCCCAGAGGTTTTCAAAGTGTGCGCTTCAGCGCCCTTGGGCGCCACAGGATATTCGAAAATAAAAACAGGCAATCTCAATCCAATGCCCTGATGAACGGTCACAACGATAGAAAGCGACATTTAACTGACACATCCAGATTAACTCTGTCCATATTGTATTGAATTTGTGTTTGAAGAGTGCCTATCTCAACTTAGCAAGTGGTTTCAAAAATACTTTTCATAAGAAAATAATATGGAGAAGTTCACATGAATTCAGAGCTTAATCTCTATCTGACTTTACGTCAGTAGAGGAAAAAGTCTGATTGAGCTTGTCTTATGACAGTACACTGACAAAAAAGTTTGATATGGAACTGGTTGAGTTTTGGATATCAGTCAAGGATTAATATCTTTTGCTGACTGCTACAGTTCAGTAAACACTGGTTTTATTTACTTACCTCTGCGAAGCTGTACTTTTGGTATTAGCTGTAATAAAAACCAAATATGGCACACAACTCAACGTGACACAGGAAATGAGGATAGCTGTGTCTTCTTTGATTCTGAAATCTAAGCGTGGTAAGCAATAGCCCCACCCATTCTACGAATTAGTAAGTTTTTGAAGGCCCGTGAAAAAATCTTCATACACTAAAGGCGTAGTGAATCGAAAAAGTGAGAAAAAAATCTCATCCACCTTATTCTTCAGTACTCAGACTTATGTGTGTGTCTCAAAGAAAAAAAGATCGAATATAATACCAGATATAATAGTGACGTATGTCCTGTATTCTGCCGATTTGATTATATTTACACTAAGTTATAAAAGAGGAGAATGAAAAGTTGTCATTGGTTTTATTTTCATCAAAGTGATTTTTTCTCAACAATGTTCATTCTATCATAAGTTTGAAAAGTTACTATACTTCAGAAATTCTAGGATGGTTCCTGTGGCGTTTTAAACTTCATGTCTCAAAGGGATGGGGTAAAATCGTTTTTTTTTTACAAATTGAATCATTTTTTTATAAATCGAAAAATTTTCTAAACTGATGTTTTAATTGCTAATTTTCATTATACTGACTTTATAATGTATTGTATGATTTGTATCTATCTTTAAATAGGCCAAGATCCACTATGAATTAATACTAATTACGAACATTTCATTTTAGGTATAAAAATATCGAAAATCCAATTATCGAATACCCCATCCCTAGCCAATGCAGACTAACGTAGTGACTTTTGAACCTAAATAATTTGCTATTTATTAGAATCGAGGCTTATATTAAAGTTGATAAAATAATTAAAATTACTGAACGTCGTTACAAGGTTGTATTGGGACAAATTTGTCAACTGTCATAGGACCCATCCTAGAATTTCCGAAGTATAGAGTGCCAAGACCTCAGACCCAGATCTTATTCTAAGAATCCTTTGTAAAAAGAGATTAAGTATTTTGGAATCATCAGACGAACTGAGATTTTTAATTAAAAATTATTTACAAAAAAATCATGATATTTTTCTATTAGAGGATGTCTATATATTAAAGGCACGAGATAGACAGAAAAATTACCCCTTTGATTATAATGTATTACACTTTCATAATATACAGTACAACCTGGTGGGTTTATTACCATGTGACAATCTCTTCCAACTAACCAGAAAAATGATAAAGAAGTCTTAATTAAAATTCAGACTGGAACCTTTTTTTTTTAATTTGGGTACCAATAGGGATCAATTCTGTAACCCTCGGGTTGTAATAAAGATGTCTTACTAACTAGGTCATGGTGTTTGTCTGATACGTGATGCAAGAGGCGACTTGTGCATATTTCGTGAATATTATAAAGCAAAAGATCTATTGATGAAGAGCTCAGGGATGGGATGTCGTCTATGCTGTAATAACATTATTGTGTCGAGTGAGGGCAAACACCTTGAGAAGTTGATTCTGAACTGATGCATGAATGGCAGGAGTACATACTGAACCCTATTGAGAAGACCAGGTTAAGTAAGTGACAAGGTGTACAACACAAGAAGCTTTACTTAAAGCAAAGAATCTTCACACTAAAGAAATTCATGCGAGGGATTGACCATGGTTATGTTTTTTATATCTTAATTAAATTTTTTATTACACAATACAATATTTTGCTAATTAATCTTTTTTTCAGAGAATTTTATGATTTTTTTGTTCCACGATCTTCAGCTCCTGATAATATCAAAAAGCAATGTTTTGCATTTAATAAATGGTTAATAGGACGTCTATTCTATATTTTATCAGATAGAAGATTGCTAAGGTAAGAATAATATTTTCTTAAATATTTTTTAAACAAATAAATATAGCTGTAAATAAGCAAGCATTAGTTTGGATATATTTCATAATATTATGTCTATTCATATTTCACTTTAGTTCAGCCGTTCTCTAGTTTTATGTTAACAAATAGACAGAAACTCTGCCCTTTATATTGGGCCTTGCCTATGGATTTATTTTATTACTTATTCTGAAAGAACATATAACAGGTATTTGTGTTTTTGTTTAGTTTTTATCCCTTTAAATTCAAATACATATTACAAAATATAATACATTTTTACAAATTTTAATTACATACACTCCATGACGGACATTGTGTAATTGCGTACAGGCAATATAACTGATGTTAATTTGTATCTATAGAGATGAAGATTCATTCTCAAAACATCTATCTAAAACTAAAGAACTAGGTATTAGATATTTTTTTAACTTCGGTTTATTATATTTGCTAATAAAAGATAAGTTTTATTTGCTGACTTTACCTTGAGATGAAAAAATAAAACTTCTAATTCTATGCACCAATATGATTTTAAATTGTTACTTATTTTTGTCATTTTGACCACCATTGCTATTCTCTCTAACAGCTGGGCAGTTCTACAGTCCAAAGAGATCATCGAAATGTTATTTTATTTAAGTAAAGCTGTTATTTTTTTATTTATTATATAGGTTAAAAAGCATTTTTATTCAGTTTGTGAACTTTATAAGTCACCAACATTAACCAAAAGAGTAATATCATTTTTTTTTTCAGAATTCATAAAACCAGCGTCGCAGCTCAATTAAAATTTCTTTTGATTCTGCATTCTAATGCAGCCTCATTCTTAGGTGATATACTCCAAGAGTACATTAGTAGTCTTGATCTGATAGTGAAATTTTATGATCAAATCAGCTGTCACAAATCCAATTTTGAGAATGAGAACACATTGATTCTACATAAATTTGTACCGGATGAGGTAGACATTCCTATTAATGTCTTAGATCTTAGTCCAATCGCTGTTCATATTCAAGATAAAGACACCACTCAAAATATGATCATATATTTGCTTGAATTACTTGGCCAAATAGTCGTAATTACAAGAGATTATAATCTTTTGAATACGAATCATTTTATTATTTTCAACAATATTTTCCACATCTTAGAAAATATGGATGTTAAAGTTAAAAATTCCGCTATAGACTTTTTCTCGAAAATTATTAATCAACAAGGATTTAATTGCAATAGTAAATATGTGGACAAGTTTATATTTCATATTGAAAAACTCGTTTATGCAATGCCATTAATCGATGATAAAGGAACAATACACCACTGTATACTTCTTAATGATCTCAATGATCGTCTTTCACAGTTTTTCGGTGTAATATTTTGTCATAGAAAAAATATAAAGGATCGTAATATAAGAATAATTGTGAATATTATCAAATTTATTTTAAATCACTATGAAATTACTAAAAACACTAACAGTCATATTTCAGAAAACAAAATGGTGTATTCTTTTGAATTAAGAAATATATCGGCGCAGTTGTTAGAAAACATTTTATTTGAAGAAGAAATAGCACTTTTGGACATAAGTGATTTTGAGTTTTTGACTAAAATATTACCCTCATTTTTTTCAACGAAGCTTTTGTTTGAAACAAAGGAACATTACAAAAGAGTTGGCTTCCAGAATAATTCAGTTGATATTCCAGAAATAAGTAAGGCATTTCATTATTTGTCCTATTCTATTAAGAATTCACTCCAAAAAGCCGCTCAAGAAAATACTAGTCATTTTGTAATGAGTGCACATTTGAGTGAAGCTTCCAATTTATTAAATGTACTTTACAATTTTAAAATCAATTTTTACAATTGGATACAAAAAAGAGATAAAATGAACTACGAATGTCAAAATGATTGGTTAATCAGTAAGAATGAAAGTCATAAAACAACATTGAAAATATTTTCTGCCGATACAATTCATACTTTGATAATGGCACTTGAAGAAATAATCAAAATGAACTTACACAAAAGTTCACAACCGATTAATGAAATGTATACCATGATAAATATATTCACAAAAATACTATGTATTTCAAACGAAATGAATATATCTGATATACAGGTGATTTTAAAATATGAAAGTTTTTCATGTTCTTCAAATGACAATTGGTCATGTCAGCTTTTACAGCAATCACATAAAGAAGAAATAGAAAAACATAAAATTAAATTGCTTAAAATACTTCTAATACAGAATCTAACATGTGATCAAAACATCTACAATATGAAATTAAAAGATGCTACCTGCAATTTATTACAAACTCATTTGAATAACAATGATTATAAAATTCTAATTGAGGTGAGTTAATTTTTTTTTATATGATACATACATCCATGGCGTTATAACCCATTGTGAGTTTTAACCTGATTGACAACAGCTCTCTATGAGTATTTCTTTCATGCCAGCCTCGTTTTATTTCTAATTCTGAGTGTCTGATAGTTTTCCAAAACTCCATCTATACATTTTTATAGGCTGAGGGTCTATCTCTTGGTTTTGAACACAGTACCTATTTAGTCATAAATTTGGTAGCTTTTATATCTTTCATTATTTCCAATTGCTCAACCTAATGTAGCTTCAGAGACTTGCAATAAGGGATTATGGTTTCATGCTTCTTGAGGGCCTTCAATTCACTGTCAGTATTGATTATGATGAAATCGTTAGTTTCTAGTTAGTTCAAAAATGTTTATATGATAAGTTTGAGCATTTACACATAATTTATTTTATTAAGGAAACCAACACACTTATGTATCCATTATTATTTTGATATAAAAAATTTCAAACTATATTTTAAGATTACCTTTTATATATTTTTTATAAAATTAAATTCTCTATTAATTATTGAAAAACAATATTTGTAAAATACACAATTTGCTTTATATTTCAAGGATTAATGTCCTCACATAGGTGAGTTAAAATATTTAAAAAAGTATTTCCGTCTCTTTGAGTCACATCAGGCTCTCGGAATCTGTTTGACGTTATATATGTATTTGTATGTGAATGTAAGCTACCCTCCCCTTTATCATGGCTGCTTTAGATTTCACACATGGTGTTACACACCCAACATGTCCCTCTTGGCACAGAAATAATTTATTCTCAATTTGTTCCAATCGACTGGAATCTTCGAAATACGCCAATTTACCTATTTTATTTAGTCTTGTTTTATTCTTGCAAATCAAATTGATAATGTAATGATATTTTTTCCAGATCATAAGATGTTCACCACTACTTTTACTGAATGGCATATACACACTAGAAGAGTTACTAACAAATTACCTCCACCCAGCTTTATTTTCTAAAAATGCCCAAATACTTCAAGACTTAGTTCAAGCATTACCAACTCTAGTTTGCATTATTTCTCAAGAATTTATAATTACCCAGTTTATTACAGACAAGAAAAATGATTTTGCCATAAAATTCAACGTTGTTCGAGGAATTCACTTGAACATGGTTTGTTTACATTGTCATAAGATGGACGCTTCATTATCAAAAGAAAAGAGTTTCCAATTTAAAATGCTGATTGATAAAGCTTACATTATGCCTAAAGTTGAATTCACATACTCAAAAGCCAATATTGCGAGTTTTAAGAAATTATTTGAGCAATTTTTGGATTTAAGTTTTTATATTGGAGTGCCTGAAGCAGATATTGGAAAACTAATTGTAACATTTGCTCGTCACTCAATTTTAGTGCCATCTTCGATAGAATCATTTATGGGAAAGGGGAATCTCGAAGTTTTGGTTAATGTCTTAAAACCTCTAACATTGGGAATTTTGGTAAGTAAAACTGATTTATTCTAAATACCAAAAGATTATCCAATTATGAAAATATATTAGATTGCTCAGAATGCTTCTTAATCTCAGTTTCCCTTAAATTTCATTCTTCATTCCTATCTTGAGTTTCATAATTTTTTGGAAATTCATAATTTTTTGTGATATTAGTGTCATTTAGGGAACTGGATGTTTACAAGAGAAAAATTATCCTTTAAATCTAGGAATCCGTTAAGGCGGGAAGCACATTGAGAAGATTCTATAATTTCATGCTATATGTATTATACCAAGATGCCAGTGTGGTCCAAATTATCAAAATTAATATATTGCGCTTGTATGAGGGATAACAACCTTGAAAAATAATACTCTAGGAAGATCTTGAGAGCAGGATGGAATTCAGAAGATCTAGGCTACAGTGGATAGATAATGATGGAGGAGAATGTTCCTGTCAGAGGCTTTAATCTACTCTGGGTTGTTGCACTCTTGAAGAATGGATCAATAAATTAAGCATATAATTTTTTAACACATTTTCTCCCATATCTGCAAATTTTCAGGAACTCCACTCAATGTAAAATTGTAGGGCCCTCATAATTATAAGGTGGGGTTAATATGTTTTATCGAAGTTAATTCATCTTGAACAATTATGATTGTTGAATGTGTAGTGAAGATTATAATAAAATAATCCAAATTCAATCAAAATAAAGTTCGAAACTTAGGTAATTTAGAATAACTATAGAATTTTTGGTGTGAATTATAAAAGTGGCTTTTGTAACATGTTTTAGAAATTGTGGGTGGTAGCGAACATGTTATAATCTGTCATTGTATACATTAATGTAAAATATATAAATATTTTTTTTTCCAGCAAGATGATAGACTTGACAGTACACTCAAATCATCCATTATGGTTTCGACAATTCGTTTTATTCAAAAATTCTCAACAAAAAGTTTAGAGACCAACAATTTGAAACATCAGGAATTGTGTTTAGAATGTATCCGCCAGTTTGGACAAGTGCAATCGCAAGAAGTGATCTTGCTTAGTATCAAGTTACTGATCTGTTTTCTGATGTACACCAACTGTCTGTATGGCTCTAAAGTAGCCCTTTACATCCGAGATATTTGTGAAGCGCACAAAACAACACCCAATCAAGTATATCACAGATACAAGAAAGATTTTTGTCGTGTAATGATGGAATATGCCGCTTTTAATTTTATTTTAGGTCAAAGTTGTGCTATTTCAATTTTAAAGGTAAAATTTTATCTTTATAAATAAAATTGAATATTATGTAGGTGTTTTTTTTGTTATGATTTTTCTCCCATGTTCTGGATGGATCTGAAGGATTTTTTTGTGTAGAGCTCTCTTGAAAAGTTCAAACAAGTGAATACAATTTTGAATGAAGAAAATGTAAGAAGTCAGAATTCAATGGAGCTGTATGAAAAAGTGTATAGATGTATAAAGTTAAAATTGATATGTGGTAATACAAAAATATTTTGCTTAGAAATCTGTCCATTAAAACAGGGAGATAGCATGAAAGTTTGTATTTTAAAATGTATATGTTTCTTATTTAATGATCTTTAATTTATACTTATGTCAATTTTCGCTCAATTCTAGGTTGTACGGGTGTTTGGCTTTGTTGGATATAGAGATTTTGTCTCGAATGATATACATCACGCATTGCCTTATCTCATTCCTATTGTGGTGAATACTGACAAATTAAAACCAATAATACCAGAAATGGCATCTCTGATTCACTGCACTCCTGGTGATTTTTTGAGTGAGAGATTTCCTCATATCTACACTCATATATACATATACGAATCTGAAGAAAAAGCTGAAAAATGTTTTCAATATATTCAAAGCATAACAGAAAACACATTAACAAATTTAATCAAGAAACATTTCCGTATCATTTTGACGGAATTATTGCTTCAGTATTGCTGTGGACCAGAAAAAGTATTAAAAGCTTGTCGATGGTTAGCGAGTAATGATCCTGATTATAATCCGATGCCTTCGAATACAGTCATTCCTTTAACTCAAGTTGCTGACTTCATTCAACCGAGATTCCTCGGGGTGTTGGCATATTTCGATAGCAAACTTGTCAATTCAAAAGTGGCCATATCGATAAAAAGAAAAGCATTGCAGAGTTTCCCTGATATTTTGAATTTGATGGGAGCTAGACATATGACACCTCTGAGATTGAAAATTTTAGCAACTCTTAGAACTGCATTACCTTTAATGGGAGAATTCCCTAAGCTCAATGTTGTAGCTTGGAGTGCATTTATTCATAATGTAGATACTGTAGTTTTGGGACCACTTTTAACTACCATTTTCGTATCTCTTCTGCCACTATTAAAATTTGTACCGGATGAAATAAATGAAATTTTTGAATATCTCATAATAAAAAATGAAAATCTTTTGTGTTCTCATATACCGGACCTTTTCTTTTTGGAGGATAATAGAATTAGTACAAAAGTCAAAGAAGTTGTGATGAAACATGTGACAAGAATACAACCGCAAAATTTTATAGAGAAATTGAAATGGTTTCTAAAATACTTGAATCAAGATGCATCTGAAATAAGAGTCCATACATTACAATTCCTTACAAATCTAATCAAGGATTGTCAAACAGAGATAAATGATGCAATATTCAGTGAGAAAAATGTAAATCCTGCTATTGTAGAACTTATCGATGTGTTGATTACTGGTAAGTTGTTTTTTTAAATCACTGTGGCGAAATCAAAGCTAATGGTTATATAAAGAGATATTTTTGCAATGTATTAGTTAACTCAGGGAACAAGTTGACGCCTTTTGTTATCTGGGCAATATGTTTACACGTTATGAGAGAGATGAAAGGGATATTAAAACATCCAGAGATCTTTATTTGGTGTGTTAGCTGGGGAACCATGGTCTGGGTGATGCCATAGTATCTTTGCTAGCCCCGTTCATTCAGATAACCTTGACAGCAACACATTCTGCTTCGAAATTTATAAAGAGACTTTACATAGACTAGTGCACAGAGTTTTTTATAATTAAATGGGTGTTCACTCTTGCGCTCCATTCATCCAATGTATTTTTGTTTGTGTTATTGGTTTGTGAGATACTAAAGGAAACATTTCTTGATTCAAATTTTTTAGAGAGTGGGGCTTTGTTATTTAGCGCTATTTAACTTCATCTTCTTTCGCCTTTATCCGTTAGGGTTAGGGTTGCATACTGCCACACATCTATTTATGAGAATCGTTTGTCTAATTTAAGGTTGCAGAGATAAAGACAAGCATATAAGTGAATGGAGTGGTCGCTGTTTGGGAGCTCTGGGTGCGTTGGAACCATCACTTCTCCCTCGGAACCCTACACTCCTGCAAAGAGATGAAGCGTTTGCCTTTAGTGTGAGAGATGCCAGTTTTATCCGACAAGCCCTCAATGAATTAACTAGGGCATTTCATTGTGAGAAACACACCAAGGTATTTTGTGAAACATCTTAAATAATGTTAATTGGGGTTTTATTTTTTTTTCACGAATATGTTTCTACAAAAAAGTCTATTTGGATAGTTAAAAATGAAATTTTTTGACAGTCTCAAGTTATCAGTTAAGTCAGAGGTCTTCAAAGTATGAGCCTCGGCATCCCAAGGCCTTGCAATTAATTACCAAGCCCATGCAATATTTGAAAATGCTTAGAAAATAATCGACCCATTCAGGGCCCAATCTTCATATGATTTTGTGTCAATAAGAGAGTCTGATTGAGCTGTCTTGAGATAGTACAATAAAAACAAAATATGTCAATATGTATCTGGTTGAGTTTTAAATATCAGTAAACAACTTGGAACCTGAATTACAAATCTAGTTCAAAATTTGCATCCTTAATAGTTGTCACCCTTTGAAACTGCCAGCGTTGTTATAGCTACTTTTCAATCTTAAATAAAATGCAACTAAATCAATTAAAACATCCCTGCCTAAAATGTGAAGGTATTTTTAAATATATTTAACAAAATGGGAATTTCGTCAGAGTAGGTTTCACAAAAACATGTAAAAAAAGATGTATTCAGTTATTTTTATGTAATTATTTGCATCATACTCATCAGGGGTTGTCAACACATGGTTTTGCAAAACAAAAATGATTATTTCTTTTTCAAAATACTCTTGCTATGATAAATTTTAATTCATTTGCTAAATAATGTGTTCAAATAGCGTAATGTGTTTTCAGAACATGGATTGTTATGCTCTGGCTATTCAAGAGATGTTAAAAACTTTCAACATTGCTCCCAATGGTGAGAACAAGGAGTTGTGGGAGAGTTTCCCGGATAGTATGCACCAAATCATGAAACCATTGCTATCTTCAAGGTATTAGAAACACTCAATATTAACAGTATCATGAAACCATTGCTATCTTCAAGGTATTAGAAACACTCAATATTAACAGTATCATGAAACCATTGCTATCTTCAAGGTATTAGAAACACTCAATATTAACAATATCATGAAACCATTGCTATCTTCAAGGTATTAGAAACACTCAATATTAACAGTATCTTGAACAGATTTTGTGAGGCTTTTGTATGGTACCCCCCAATATATCCGAATTGGCAAATTGGACATTTTGATGAGTGTATTTGACAACACTGTCTTCAAAACTCATTAATTGAGCCTATGATTTTTTAAACTACTGGAGTAGGCACAGAACTTGCAATTCATCATCGCATCTATTTGTACATGCTAGTGTTTTTACCAGATGCACTCTTACTAGACTGGGACTTTTTTTTGGGTTATATCAGGAATCTAACCCGAAAACCCCCGTGTAGAATTCAAGTCCCTTACAAATTAAGCCACGATTTTTTTCAAAGCGATTCATAAATCTATTATATATTGTCTATAAATGTTGTAGCAGATTGAACTTACTAATAGTCTAGAAACTTTGATTGGAAACTCATATTTGGTCTGTCGAAAATGTGTGTTTGTTCACATTTTTGACAGACCAAATGACAAGCATCTCATGAACAAGTTGAACTAACAATCTTAATAGAATTTTAGACATTACCTGTTCACATGAACAATAATTTTTGAAAAGTAGAGGGTACGTTGAGGATATAAGGTCATGAGTTCTTGAGGAGATTATGAAAATGTCAATTTTTAATTGTGATTGAGGTATATCTTCTCAGTCATTCCCTTAATTCTAAGGATTGTGATTACCATGGTCATCAACCATCCTTATCCAGCTCAAGTGATCTCTTGCCTTATGAGTCCCTCCATAATTGACTACTACATGAGATGAGTGCTCAACCTCTGCTCCTTTTACCATTGTATTGAATTACACTTTTATTGTATACAGTATTAATTGCCGGACCTATAAACTGATTAAAAAGATGTTAGACTAAGCTAAAACCAGACAGGGTTCCTTTTTAAAAAATCTGGGTTACAATAGGAATCGAATCCGCAATCCCCGGACTGGAAAACAGGCTTCTTACCAACTAAACCACGGAGGTCTTCAACCCCATTTACATTTCCACGTCAGAATTAACTGCTCAAGGCTCTTGTTCTACCCCCCGTGCTATGCGCCCAAAGTATCTTAAGATTATTTTTGCACATTGCACAGAGAGACGTGTCTCAACCCTAAGCTCTTCGATAATTGATTGATTGGTTGTTCTGGCAGTCCATGGAATGCACAAGAGCCACCTTCAATACTGCATCTGAAAGGCATTAATTCTTTGTCTATTGCATGCCTCGAATGTCCAGGTTTCTGCATCAGATAGAAAAATGGAGAATTTTTTTTTGAAGTATACATGATTATTTTTGCCATGCTACTGTTTGTCACTTTACATTAAGTTAAATTTATTTTTTACAGATATACTTTGGCATTTCCATCAAATTTGAAACGTGTGTATCCAGTATACGGTTCTAATCAAGCAACAACCTTCAATGAGTGGGCCTTTAAGTAAGTTTTTCAAACATAATCATAGATAATTTTATATATTTATCTTTTTATATCCATGGTACATCTGACAGATTTATTGTTATCCTGCAATTTCTTCCAATCAGTCAGCTTAATTAATTATAGTGTTTTGAATCCATTACAGATTTTACAAAATTTTGAAAAAGAATTAAAGAAGAAAAGAATGACATCTCTAAACAATAACGATAGGACTAGAGAAAACTGATTGTAAACGGATAAGGATGAGGAATGAAGGAAAATAAGGATAAAGAGTGAGGGGTTGTGATATTATTTTAATTACTCTTGAATGTTATGAAGCATAGTGCACATCTGATACCTCTTGGAAATTCATTCCACAGTCATAACGAGTGAACTGCAAATAAAGGTGTGTAAAATTAGGTACGATGGGTTGGAGTGATAAGACGAGCCTTATTTAGCAGACCAAAGGTACGATGGGTTGGAGTGATAAGACGAGCCTTATTTAGCAGACCAAAGGTACGATGGGTTGGAGTGATAAGACGAGCCTTATTTAGCAGACCAAAGACATTTAGGTACGATGGGTGACCAATTAGATACGATGGGTTGGAGTGATAAGATGAGCCTTATTTAGCAGACCAAAGACATTTAGGTACGATGGGTGACCAATTACGTACGATGGGTTGGAGTGATAAGACGAGCCTTATTTAGCAGACTAAAGGTACGATGGGCTGGAGTGATAAGACGAGCCTTATTTAGCAGACCAAAGACATTTAGGTACGATGGGTGACCAATTACGTACGATGGGTTGGAGTGATAAGACGAGCCTTATTTAGCAGACTAAAGGTACGATGGGTTGGAGTGATAAGACGAGCCTTATTTAGCAGACCAAAGACATTTAGGTACGATGGGTGACCAATTAGATACGATGGGTTGGAGTGATAAGATGAGCCTTATTTAGCAGACCAAAGACATTTAGGTACGATGGGTGACCAATTACGTACGATGGGTTGGAGTGATAAGACGAGCCTTATTTAGCAGACCAAAGGTACGATGGGTTGGAGTGATAAGACGAGCCTTATTTAGCAGACCAAAGACATTTAGGTACGATGGGTGACCAATTACGTACGATGGGTTGGAGTGATAAGACGAGCCTTATTTAGCAGACTAAAGGTACGATGGGCTGGAGTGATAAGACGAGCCTTATTTAGCAGACCAAAGACATTTAGGTACGATGGGTGACCAATTACGTACGATGGGTTGGAGTGATAAGACGAGCCTTATTTAGCAGACTAAAGGTACGATGGGTTGGAGTGATAAGACGAGCCTTATTTAGCAGACCAAAGACATTTAGGTACGATGAGTGACCAATTACGTACGATGGGTTGGAGTGATAAGACGAGCCTTATTTAGCAGACTAAAGGTACGATGGGTTGGAGTGATAAGACGAGCCTTATTTAGCAGACCAAAGACATTTAGGTACGATGGGTGACCAATTAGATACGATGGGTTGGAGTGATAAGATGAGCCTTATTTAGCAGACCAAAGACATTTAGGTACGATGGGTGACCAATTAGGTACGATGGGTTGGAGTGATAAGACGAGCCTTATTTAGCAGACCAAAGACATTTAGGTACGATGGGTGACCAATTACGTACGATGGGTTGGAGTGATAAGACGAGCCTTATTTAGCAGACCAAAGACATTTAGGTACGATGGGTGACCAATTAGGTACGATGGGTTGGAGTGATAAGACGAGCCTTATTTAGCAGACCAAAGACATTTAGGTACGATGGGTGACCAATTAGGTACGATGGGTTGGAGTGATAAGACGAGCCTTATTTAGCAGACCAAAGACATTTAGGTACGATGGGTGACCAATTAGGTACGATGGGTTGGAGTGATAAGACGAGCCTTATTTAGCAGACTAAAGGTACGATGGGTTGGAGTGATAAGACGAGCCTTATTTAGCAGACCAAAGACATTTAGGTACGATGGGTGACCAATTAGATACGATGGGTTGGAGTGATAAGATGAGCCTTATTTAGCAGACCAAAGACATTTAGGTACGATGGGTGACCAATTACGTACGATGGGTTGGAGTGATAAGACGAGCCTTATTTAGCAGACTAAAGGTACGATGGGCTGGAGTGATAAGACGAGCCTTATTTAGCAGACCAAAGACATTTAGGTACGATGGGTGACCAATTACGTACGATGGGTTGGAGTGATAAGACGAGCCTTATTTAGCAGACTAAAGGTACGATGGGTTGGAGTGATAAGACGAGCCTTATTTAGCAGACCAAAGACATTTAGGTACGATGGGTGACCAATTAGATACGATGGGTTGGAGTGATTAGATGAGCCTTATTTAGCAGACCAAAGACATTTAGGTACGATGGGTGACCAATTAGGTACGATGGGTTGGAGTGATAAGACGAGCCTTATTTAGCAGACCAAAGACATTTAGGTACGATGGGTGACCAATTACGTACGATGGGTTGGAGTGATAAGACGAGCCTTATTTAGCAGACCAAAGACATTTAGGTACGATGGGTGACCAATTAGGTACGATGGGTTGGAGTGATAAGACGAGCCTTATTTAGCAGACCAAAGACATTTAGGTACGATGGGTGACCAATTAGGTACGATGGGTTGGAGTGATAAGACGAGCCTTATTTAGCAGACCAAAGACATTTAGGTACGATGGGTGACCAATTAGGTACGATGGGTTGGAGTGATAAGACGAGCCTTATTTAGCAGACCAAAGACATTTTCCGAACTCTGAAAGAAAGCAGAATTGTTTTCAAACTTATGAAAGAGAATTAGGATTGTTACATACATATTTACCATCATGCCTTGTCCCTGTACGTGAGGAATCACAATCACAACATACTTCCTTCGTCTCCTCCACATTCATGTATTCAAGTGCGATAGTATTGTCAACATGTGGGATTACGAACTGCGAGTTCCGTCCCTATTTCAGTGATTCTAAATCCGAAGGCTCAATTAATGGAGCAGTAGACAATTTCGTCTCCCGGCCAGACTTCAATAAGCCTATATCACTAATTCAGTTGTGTTGAAGGGCACCATACAAATTAGTTAAATGAATTCACTAGGTCCAACCATACTTTTCTCAGATCTCATTTCCTCTACCACGACTTTCGCAAAATCTCATCAAATTAATCCACTTACACAAAATCTCATAAAAAAATTCCTGTGGTTGAATAGACCCCCATATACTTCTGATTAAACATGACAACAGTTATACCTAAACATTGTTCTTGTAACAAACCATTATCATTCCTCTTGAAGAGAACCTCGAGATAGGAGGTAGAAACATGTGTCATAGTGATAAATTTAATTAGTGAAAGAACAAAGTAATTTATTATTAAATATAAAACATGTATTTTATTTTAATGACTAAAGTAAAATGTAAGAAGAAATAAAATAAATAAAACACTTATTTTATATTTTTGTGTTCACCACTGGTTTATTTTGAGTTTACTACCGGTTTCGTACACCTCCCTCCGTCTTCATCATCAGGTGAAGATAAACTAAAATGTTTATAATATATTTCTTCCGCAAGTGTAAATAGTATAAGAGGAATGAGGTAGGGGGAAAGTTGTGATTCAATGGTAAATGGGGCGGGGAAAAATAATCTTACAAGCAGACCAGGGTCTGGATATCCAAGGAGGTGGATTGTAAATGGGAAACATATTTAGCAGAGGGCTATTATTAAAATTGGTTTGATTGTTTATAATATTTAGACTTAGTTTTATACTTTTTCTAATCTTGAGAATTTCCAAATTGTCAAGCTGCAATCCCCCTCGGCTTATGTGTAGAATCCGCAAACCACGATTGATATCAATTCTCTCCCCCTACCTCATTCCTCTTATACTATTTACACTTGCAGAAGAAATATATTGTAAGCAATTTAGTTTATCTTCACCTGATGATGAAGACGGAGGTCTTCGAAACCGATAGTAAACTTAAAATAAACCAGTGGTGAACACAAAAATATAAAATAAGTGTTTTATTTATTTATTTTATTTCTTCCTACATAAAACATGGCACCACAAAGTGAAACTAAAGTCTTTTCGAAGATTCAAGAAATGAAGTAAAATGTGATCAGATGTTAAAAAACTTATGAAAAGAAGAATAAAGAAAATATTATATATCATACCATTGAAAAGAGAGATGTAATGTTTTTCCCACTGATATTTATTAAAAACGTCTAATGTTAGTTGGTAACTCATTCCAGGGCATGGATAATGTAAAAAATAGACAGTAAACTAGATAAGTCTACAAGCAATATTTATTTGAGTGTAATGCAATTCAGTGATCGGAAAAATTCTGATCAATGGGACAGTTTAGAATGCTATTCAAAAGTAACAACAACTATAACTTGCATCTGTTTGTTATTTTCAATAATGATTTATTTTTTTAAATGATTTATCATGATTCAATTTTCTCGAGATGAAACCTGATCAACTACAGGCATAACCTTGAGTTATGTCACTTTAGATTCCTGAATATACCATAACTTAGAAATACCCAAACACTCCCTTTTTTAGTTATTGTATATTACACTAAAATAGTAAAAACAAAGATCTAATTTGTTTAATATACTCTTAATCTTAGAGAGTAACACAAAAATATACAAAATGAACTTTCTTTTTTTTATTATAATTTTTTTTTGTTGTAAACAAACCCATGAGAGCAACATTGAAGTTTTAAGCTGGTTGGACGATAGTTTCATGCAGCTGAAGGACAATTGTGTCATGCAGTTGAAAGACGATAGTGGCATGTAGCTAAAGGACGATAGTGTCATGCAGCTAAAGCGCGATAGTGTCATCCAGCTGAAGGATGATAGTGTCTTCTCGCAGGACGATAGTGTCGACTCTTAAACAAATATCACAAACATAGAAGAATGGTGGTAAATGTTTTTAAATACCGTAACACTGGATATGACTAAAAATCTTAGCACTCCAATTAAAACTCAAAAAATGAAGTCATTTCAAAAAATGTTTTTAAGCTTATAAACTGTATTATTCTTGCATCACACGCACCCCTGATATTGACGATCATCAGCGCAAGTCTCTATCTTCTACTTTAGTCCAGTCGTTGAAGCCAAGACTATTATTTTATCTGTCTCCTTATTACTTTCTAATTACACTTATCACTGTGACACATATTTCTGGATCTGAACCCTAGATGTCCATTTTGATGTGTTAGCAATTCTAACAGATTTTAACTAACATTTATAATTATTAGCAATATTTTTCACATTCGTTTTGTAAATTTGTTAATATATTTTTATTTTTTAGCTGGGCAAGCCAACTGATCCCCTTGATGGACGCTGGCTCTACTCAAGACATCCTCAGGATGGTGCACCCGAGTCTTAGGAGAGACCTCCGCACCTTGGTGCTCTTTCTGCCCTACATTGTCCTGCATGCCATCATCTCTAATGGAGATAATACTGTTATCAAGGATGAAATATTAGCTGTCGTTGGTTAGTACAAGTTTATTTCCAATTAAACGCTTATAAAATCTAATTCAAAGCAAAATTGAGGGAAATTTTGGCGCTGAAAGACGTTTAGCGGGATGCTTAATTTGATACGTCGTGATGATTTTGATTTGTTTGTATTTAAAATAAAATACGTCGATTCAGGAATGCGATAAAAGTGAGAGTGAATAATCGATAAATAGTAAACAGCGATGAATGGTCAAGTGAATAATAACAAGTGCCTTTATTCATCGATAAGTAGGTATATATAGAATTTCAGAACGGGACGCGTGACTGCGTCCGCGGTATATCTCGATCTCACTCCTGCGCGTGCTGAGGTGGTCGCAAGCGCTGCGGATACTACAGTGGGTAGGATATTTATTGTCGAAACGGCGAGACGGCGGGATATGTTCTCTTTCTACCTTGGAATGCGATGTA
Source organism: Odontocerum albicorne (assembly GCA_949825065.1). Taxonomy (NCBI): domain Eukaryota; kingdom Metazoa; phylum Arthropoda; class Insecta; order Trichoptera; family Odontoceridae; genus Odontocerum; species Odontocerum albicorne. The sequence goes on from OX463848.1 coordinate 11,244,639, forward strand.
AATATTATTCTCGTGTAAACAGTGTTGACGTTTCTGGTATGTGACAATTGTACATATCCAGAGGTTGATTCATTGGTCGTTGACCCTGCATGTTGACAATATTTAGGGACGTGGGTACCCTACAGACGTATAAAATATTTTTGCACCTAAGCATTTATTTATTTCTGAACCCAAACGTATAAGTATTACCTGCTCAATATACATACGTATATCATAATGATGTTACCCAGTCGGGTTAAGCAGAAAGTTCAGAGTTCCAAAATTTCTATTACAACATATAGTACATCTTTCGCTTTCTGAATATCTCATATATTTCCTTGACAACCTTAGTTGCTTGTGAGACGATTGACTTCCACCCAGGGGTTTTGGATTCAATTTCCTAAATATATGCCGATATGGGGAAGTATCTAATCTAATGGCCACAGCCACCACCTTCCTATCCTTACACTCAACTTATATATATTTATTTTATAATATTTTTAATCTGTCAGTAATAGTGTAATAATATATTCAACATTATATAAACTGTTCTTTTGTTATTGTTATTATTTTGTTAATGAATCTTCTTACCGAACTTTATATTTGTTATTAACAGGACTAGAATCATTCCACAGTGATGCCAGTGGAACTGCAGAAATGCCAAAGTATAAAACATCCTTGATGCTGAACTTTACTCCAGCAAGTATCCCATTAGTGCGAGAGGAAAGCACTCCGGTAATATTTTTTAAAGAAAATTACTTGGTTTAGGCATATGTAACAAAGATCCGAACATGTAATTATAAAACATGTTTATATAGCATGGTTTTTTCTAAAACAAAATTGAATATATAAAGCGCTTATTTACTGGTTGGATATTTTTGTGTATATACGAGGGTGATCATAAGTACTTAGCCTACAAAAGAATAACAAAAATTTTGGAAAAGTGGCGATTTATTTCTCAACATAATCTCCTTTGAGTTCGATACACTTGACCCAGCGATGCTCCAACTTCTTTAACCCGTCTGAAAAATACGTTTTCTGGAGGTCTGCAAAGTAGGCCTCCGTGGCGGCGATAACCTCCTCATTCGACTCAAATTTCTGCCCGGCGAGTGACTTTCAAATTTGGAAACAAAAAGAAGTCGCACGAGGCCAAATCCGGAGAATACGGTGGATGGGGCAGCAGTTCGTAGCCTAATTCTACCAATTTGGCCGTGGCGAGGGCGGAGGTGTGAGCCGGTGCGATGTCATGATGGAAGAGCACTTTTTTCTTCGCCAAATGGGGCCGTTTTTTCTGCAATTCGGCGTCGAATCGACCCAATAATTCGGCATAGTAGAGCCCTGTGACCGTTTTGCCCTTCTCCAGGAAGTCGATGTAGATCACACCTTTTGAATCCCAGAAAACGGTGGCCATCACCTTTCCGGTCGATAGGACAGTCTTAGCCTTCTTCGGAGTACATTCGCCGGGTGAAGTCCACTGTTTCGACTGTTCCTTGGTCTCGGGTGTGTACCAGTGTATCCATGTTTCGTCGACAGTCACGAAACGACGCAGAAACTCCTTCGGATTGCGCTTAAACATAGTCAAACACTGCTCTGAAGTGGTCTCACGGTTGCGCTTGTTGTCCGGAGTGAGCAAACACGGCACCCATCGCGCCGACAGCTTTCTCATGCCCAATACTTCATGCAGGATATGACCCACGCGGTCTTTTGGGATGCCTACTGTCTCAGCTATCTCGCGCACCTTCAATCGGCGGTCTGCCAATACGAGATTGTGGATTTTTGTCACGTTATCCTCCGTGGTAGCCGTTTTCGGGGCACCTGGGTATGGCTCATCAAAAACCGACGTGTGACCACGTTGAAACTCGTTAAACCAATTTTTGACGGTCGCCATCGAAGGAGAAGAGTCACCGTACACAGCATCCAAGCGCTCTTTGATTTCGCTGCGCGATTTCCCTTTCAAAAACAAGAATCGAATCACCGACCGATATTGCTCTTTTTCCATTTTTCAAATCCGCGGATACGCTCGCTTCCACACGCCGTCAAAACAATACTACGTGTCCGATTCGGCTGAAATTTTGACAGTAGCTGTCAACGAGAATGTACTACGCGATAAAAAATTGCTCTTGCGATAGTGGTGCCATCGGGCGGTGAGGCTAAGTACTTATCGGACCGCCCTCGTACATAGAGTACCAGGCTAAGGATCAATCTGATGGATATGCTTTATGGCATCCCTGATGTTCGATGTGTTCCTGAGGGAATGTACAGATTGATGATATAAACATATTTGTGGTCTTTGGTCAATTCGAAATTGACCTAAGATCACAGAAATAAATTGTTTTAAATTGTATAAAAAATATTTATTACAATGTTTCAAGTGTAACGATTTATTTAATTTATCTATGACTTTGAAGCCTTTTTGCAAATGAAAAAAAAAATATTGGTTGGTCAATAATAAACCAAAACGGTCTAAAAAATCATTATGACACATCGGTGGAAATATCGGAAACAAGAAAACTTTCTACTTAAAATCTATTTCGTATGGGATTTATTTTTAAGTAGGGAGTGACCAAGGGTGACAACCTGATCAACGTCAGGTGATCAATGAAGTCTATAGGATAGTGGAGAAATAAATAAGAATAGGAGAATTTCAAAACTAAGACAGATGACAAGATACATGTATATATTGATATTATATAATATGTCCACCTCTATCTTGACTCATGAAGTCTGTCACATAATAATTATGTATCACCTGTTTGGAATTATGTAACAATTATTAATATTAAATCCACCATATATATTTAAAAAAAAATTCACATAATATGCTATATAAAAATCTGTTACAAAACCAAAGATTATAGAAGAGAAGTACCTAATTTTGACCCATAAATACTTAAAATACTATTGAGTTTTTAAATCTTCAATATTGAATATCTTCAAAGGAAACTTTGTGAACATAGCGTACTATAATTCAAAACGAGTGATATTTTAGTTCATTTACATTTTTATGTTTTAAATTGAACATTAATTTTGCTTTTAAATTAAATTAATATATTTTATTTATTCTAAATATTATTTTTTTTTTAATTTGAAAAGCAAATTAAACATAATTGAGTTAAATTGAAAACACATGAATTGTCCTCTTAAGAAAGTCCGCTCAGGAAAGGAGAGTTAAAAATTCATTTATTATTTTATTTCAGCTGAAATGCAGGAAAATGGTGTACATACTTCTTGACTTCCTAAACCGATGGCTTCGAGAATGGACACATTCCAAAATTAATGCCTTTCATGACAAGAATTATGTGTAAGTTCATTGAGATGTCTTTTAAGGGGTTATATTGAAAACTTAATCTACAAGTACATGCAGTTTTTGATAGTGAGAAAATGGGACTGAATAATTACCACTTTTTGGATCCACTTATGCAGGGACCAAACATTCATAGAAAATCAAAAGAAAATATTTTAATGAATTCCTCAATACAGCAAAATAATATTGAAATTCACATACATTAATTACTCTTATAATATATAATACGAGGCATATCCAGAAAGTAACTGTACTGTTTTTTTGTAGGTTACAATTTTTTTTATTAAACAAAAAAATTACGTGGTTACCGTAGTACATATGTAAGCTATTTTTCAACATAGTCGCCATTCCTCTCAATGCAGGTGGTGAAGGGGTATCAACTTTTTGATGCCGTTTTTAAACTCGCGACACCACTTGTACACACTCGTACGATTCATAGCTTTATCACCATATGCAGTTTTCACCTCATTATAAACCTCAACCGGAGGTTTTCCCTTCCAAACGAGATAACGGATGACGCCGCGTATTTCGCACTTGGCGGGAGATTGGATTGACATTTTTCACGACACGTGTTGTCGCGTGGACCTTTCTCAACGTACTCACCTCGAACCGGTCTCGTTGCGGAGGGGAAAGTCAGGCTACACGGAAGTGTAGCCAACATGTCGAAAATAAAATCCATCCGGTCGTGAGAGCCTCAGTACACTTACTTTCTGGATACGCCTCGTAGTTTTCTGCCTACTCCAACAGGGAAATGGTGTGTATGTATATATGGGTCTAAAGTATCTTTTATATATAAAATATTGGCACTTCATATTTATTTGTAATATGCTCAAAGTACGAGGCATATCCAGAAACTAAGTGTACTGAATTTTTGTAGGTTTCAATTTTTTTTATTTAAACAAAAAAATTACTTGGTTACCGTAGCACATATGTAAGCTATTTTTCAACATAGTCACCGTTCCTCTCAATGCAGGTGGTGAAGCGGGGTATCAACTTTTTGATGCCTTCCTCGAAGTAGTTTCCCGCCAACACCTCCGTCCACTTCTCCACCTCCTCATTTACTTCCTCGTCGGTTGAAAACCTTTTTCCACCCATGTGCAGCTTCAGGGAGGTAAAGAGATAGTAATCTGAAGGTGCTAGGTCAGGGGAATGCGCGGGATGGTTCAGGACATCCCATTTAAACGAGGCGAGCAGTTCCTTCGTGGCGTTGGCCGTGTGTGGTCTGGTATTGTCGTGCAGCAGGCAGACTCCCTTTGTTAGCATGCCTCTCCTCTTGTTCTGAATCGCCCTCCGCAATTTTTTTAGGGTCTCACAGTATCTTGCAGAGTTGATGGTCTCCCCTTGAGGCATATATTCAATTAAAATTATGCCTTGACAGTCCCAAAACATGGATGCCATGATTTTCTTGGCTGAAATTGTGGTTTTGAACTTTTTGGCGGAGGGTGAAGAGGTGTGACGCCACTGTTGAGACTGCCTTTTGGTTGCAGGCGTGTAGTGTGCAACCCAAGTTTCATCTCCAGTAACGATGGAGCGGAGAAATTCTCCATGGAGTTTGCAGCGCCTCAAAAACTCTTGCCCGGCCTCCACTCGATTCAACTTGTGTTGGTCTGTCAGCTGTTTTGGGACCCACCTCGCGGACAGTTTCCGATATCCGAGGGTTTCTGTGATGGTTTCGTGTAGTAGAGATCTGGAGATTTGCGAAAACATCGCAGAAAGTTCATCCACAGACAATCTGCGATCGTCACGGAGCGCATTTGTGATTTTTTCCACAATTTCGTCAGTCACAATTGAAGGTCTTCCGCTCCTCTGATCATCATGCACAGACGTACGACCGTTTTTAAACTCGCGACACCACTTGTACACACTCGTACGATTCATAGCTTTATCACCATATGCAGTTTTCACCTCATTATAAACCTCAACCGGAGGTTTTCCCTTCCAAACGAGATAACGGATGACGCTGCGTATTTCGCACTTGGCGGCAGATTGGATTGACATTTTTCACGAAACGTGTTGTCGCGTCGACACTTCTCAACGTACTGACCTCGTTGCGGAGGGAAAGTGTCAGGCTACACGGAAGTGTAGCCAACATGTCGAAAATAAAATCCATCCGGTCGTGAGAGCCTCAGTACACTTACCTTCTGGATACGCCTCGTACATTGAAATCCTCAGTGAGATACAGTCAAAAACCTAGTTTACTGGGGATACGACAAATGAAAGGCAACAAACCCAGATCCATTAAAATTGTATGTCCAAATTAAATTACCTGTTGTTTTTTCGCAAATTATGTATATTTCTTGTCATGTGTAATAATAAATAAATAAATAGATATTAGCCATAAAATAGTTTCTCTCCATAGTATAGAGCTTTCTATTAGATCTCCATTAGATGACTGTAATCTTGGGCTGAGTTTCTTTTAGTATCCTCAAAATAACAATTACAGACCCGGTAACTCTCGGTAAGTGTGCCGATAAGAACTTCTCAGATCTCAGTGTGTTTTTTCATAATGATGATTAATTCTTTGGTGCCATTTAGTAACAGTAAGCCACCCCAATGGCGTCTTGATTTTTTCACATGTAAAGGAACGTTTTTAACTTCCTTCTGAAAGCTTCCAGATGCATAACTTCACAGACAGACTCTTCTATTAAACAGGTCTAGTGATACAAAAGACTCTACTGGAACATTGACTTAAAGTTTTAAAGCCCTATCTCAGAGTTTGGCTTCAAAGTTCAGCAGAAGCATTATAAATACAGAACTAAGAAATTTAGTCGGACGCCATTCTCTGAGACCATCTAAGACCATGAGGCACAATTCGTTAATAACATCTCAGGATGAGCGTTTCATAAATCAACATTTTTAACATGCATATTAAGATATTTTTAGATATAGCGTAGTTAGATTTTATAGGCACTTTTTTCAATTAACAATTTATTTCCTTTCACTGTAAAAGACCTCAGATTACTCATTAAAATGGAAAATTATTGAAAATCTATCAGTATCCGATCCAAATGTGTCATAAACTATCTGGAATATTGTAAACAATAACATAAAGTGGACTAAAGAGAAATAAAGAAAGAAATGTCATTTCTGATAAAATCCTCTATTTCTGTATTATATAAAAATAAAGTGTATCTAGTAATACAATAAATACATAACATTTTCAGAAAAATCAGCAAGTTCCTAGATAGTTTTTGTAAACTCACTATTGCTAAAGGAAACTTCTTATGCGGGGAATTAGAAAGGGCCCTTCAGTACTTGGAGATGTATGTGGACGGATCCCAACAGAGGCTTCAGGAGCAACTGGGATTCCTTGCTGAAATCTATGCTTTCTTGGATGAACCCGATTGTGTCGCAGGTAAAAATATAAGTTTTTTTTTATTGTTTCTTTCTGCATCAATTAATACAAATATAACATCGCAATTTCTAAACAATAAAAGTACGCAATAGTTTGTTAGTGCGAACCTTGATGAACCATGTATGAAATGAACCATGTATGAAGATTTAAAGAAGAGTGATGAGATAAAAACATATGGTGTTCTTACCTTGCCATCTGCTTTTATACTTGCTTAATCATTCTTTTGTCTTTCATTCTCTCCACTTGTTCAAACCATCTTAAAGCTCCTTTCTTCGCCTTAAACATCCATTTTATCCATGCGTTAATTTCTGACCTCTTCATTCCGCATTTATTGATACATTTTCAACATCTCATGTTTATCGATTTCTGAGATATTCTTGAGACAAATGCAAAACTGATGTTTCAAGAAAAATATCTTTAAAAGTATCAGAAAAGAATCAATGCACAAAATGTTCGTGATTAGCTATGAATAATTCAATTAATTACACAAAAAAGCTATTTTTACTGGCATAAGTCTAGTTCTGACATTTAGTGAGTATTCGTATCTGATGGGTGTATATTAATTTTTTCTGAATAATTGATTAAGGTATAATGAGGATGAAGCAGAGTGAACCTTCGCTTTCTGAGCTGATCCTGGCGCACAAGATGACGGGGCAGCTGCAGGATGCAGCCACTTGCTATGAGAAGTGCGCGCAACAGGGAGACATCGATGGTGACAGTTTACAAGTAATCCCATCCTTTTTATTAGTCTTAGTAATTTCAAGTCCCCAATCAGTTTTCATAGATGATATTTTTGCTAGAATGCTGCACGTAAATGAAAATGCTCTGATATGCTATTATGAAATCAATAAAAGTTACTTCATTAATGTATTACTTTCTTTTTAATATATTTTACTTGCATGTAGTGATGTCAGCTTTGACTATTAGAGCAAATCGAACCAGAAAAAAGACGATCATAAAAATTTATGTGAAAAATCCAGAAATATGATTTCCTAGCTTTTTTGGATAAAGAAGTTGCATAAAGAAAAAGATATCATAGTACCGTAGTACCGTTAAAACCATAGTACCGTAGAACAACAATATTCCTATTTAGAAAGACTGTAAACAAAGTCAAAATATTGCATTAATTTATTTGTATGGTACTCAATATGCCTACATGTTGAAAAGCATAGCATGGCCACATTGTGAGACAATTTGATTTAGACCATGTCTTAAGCTGCTTTTCGAGTTTTTGGGGTTTGGAGTAAGCATTTATCTCACTATCTGTCATCATACATGTTGGTAATACTATACCATGCATAGAGGTAACAACATTATAGACAAACTCTTAATCAGACTAGGGCACTTTTTTTTAATATATATTTTGTGCATTATCGAGTATTAAAACTGAATAGGGAAAAACAAGAGTCTGACGAACTAGTCTGTAGGAGTAATTGTGATCAAGTTCTTTCTGGAATATAAAAGAAAGATAAGGGTCGATGCCAATCTCGCCATAATTTATGAGACATTACTTTGCAGGGTATGGTTGAAGTGTACCTGGGCTTGGACCAGCCGTACACAGCACTGCGCTTACTGCAGGGCACCCACACCAGCAACTCCACCGAGGCCAGCCTTGCTGCAGAGCCCTTCTGGAGGCTAGCCATGTTTGACGATCTGGAAAAGCTTCTTGAGAAACCCAATGTTAGTTGCATACTTTATTCTTCTCATTTACATTAAAAACTATACAAAATCGTTCATATTTTTCAATGTAATGTGATATATTCTGTTCCAATGAAAACAGATTTTCATTCGTATTAATCGTCAGCGGCCGTGGTCTAACGGTTAGCATTCACAATAAGCAAGCAGCACCCCAGGTTTCATTCCTGGCTGATTCACTTCCAATTTTTACGTCTAAATTTATGTTTATCTGTAGCTTTTATGCTGCTTATCATAAATTCTGATAGTTGTATAAAACAAAAATAGCTATATAAAACTCAGTGTCGTTGTACACAGTACAACCTGGTAGGTTTATTGCCATGAGTACCAACAGGACTGAATTTTGTTCGAACTGGTTCTGACCTAACGGTAAAAATTTGGGTTGGGGATTGTGGGTGGACGGAGGCAGGAGACAACTTCAGCAAGCTGCGGTGAGATCCTTAGAATATATATTTTGCCAGATGTTCATCTGAATGCACTGACTTGGATATTTCTAGGGCCTCTAATCTGTCCATTTTATTTCCATTACTACTGATATGCAAGAATTTGGCATCATCGATAGAAAAAGTGCGATTTTTCACGGTGACAATGATTAGCCATTTCAGAATAAATTAGAGAATTCGTTAAGATTTATTTTCAGTATTTCAAATATTTTAGTGGCTATTCAAATTATTATTGTAAGAACTCTCCTATTAAATCATAATAAATCTTATAATTATAAGGTAAGCAACGATGATCTCTGGGGCGTGAGAGTGGGCCACTGTCTCCTAACCTTGCGAGAGGGCCAGCGCTCCCCCCTGGAGGAGCGCCTGGGGGCTGCCCGCTGTGCCCTGCTGCGCCACTTGGGTGAGGGAGCCAGCACGGCGGCAGAGACTAAGCGTGGTTATACGCACTCCTATCACTGTGCACTCGGTCTTCATATGCTGGCTGAGATTGAGAATGCCGAACACGCAATATACAAGTAAAATATTTGTTGCTAATGTCACGCATAATCAATATTTTTTATCACTAACATTACCTATAATCTATACCTATTTAAACAAAAAATAAATAATTTATTGATGCCCAAAGAAGTTCATTCGTATGATACCTCTCAACATTGACATGTTGAAGAGACGGAATACAATATTGTCTTCTGCCCCAGTAATCAGGTTTTCTGGATAAGAACCACTGGAGTCAGCAAGTAACTCACAGTTTAGCATGTTGTGGAAATAATACTGCACGTGGATCAATTCTTGCACTCGTCCCTGCTTATGCGAGAATTGTTACCAGATAAACTCGTTTACCATACTGGGATCTTTTTTTCTATTTTGTTTTGGATACCAGCATGAATCGAACCCGAAACACTCTGGTAGAAGACCAGAGTTTTAACTACTAGACCACGTAGGTCGTCAAAGAAATGAAAACAATTTATACAAATGAACGTAAAACAGCTCATTACAAGAATTAAACAGGTTATAATGCAATTTTGGTCATCAAATGGTCTAGTCTCATATTATGTGACACTGCTTATCAAGATAAGCTCCCAATATTGGTAGAAGGTTTGACCAGAAGAATCTCAGATGGTTTCGGGTATATTAAATCACAGAAGAATAGAAAAAAAGTATAGTTAAATGCAACCCGTAGATATAAAATTGTGAATAACTATCCTAAGTATTTTTTTTGAAAATATATATTGATAGGCTGTCCAGAAAGTAATTTCGTAATTTTAGGTCAAATTCAATCGCAAAATTGAATAATGAAAACTCGTGGACAGTTGTTTTCGATATTTTCAGTATCTTAGCAATCTCTCGTATTGTAGAATGCTGATTATTCTCGATCAATGCCATGATTTGGTCCTCATTAGTGATAATCGATCTTCCAGAGCATACGCCATTTTGAGTGTAGTATCACCATTATGGATTTTTTAAACCACATCTGGCACACAATCACTTAATTCATCGTCGCTATACACTGTGCATATTTTTTTTGGTGTATGTCACATCAAGCACCGAAGAAACAACTTAATAATACTTTTCAAAGTCATGAATGGAATGATCGACTGTCCGATGCTCTTGGAATTGATTAGCATTCGAGTTCCAACAAGAATTACCACGCTATAAGATTCATTTCTATTTGAAAATTATAAAACAAATTATTTTGCTAATTCTCCCATACCTAGACTGCACAGGATCAGAAATGAGTACGCTGCAGTCTCGGATATTTTGTAGTTAGTTTGTTGACCTATAAGGAGCGCCCGAAAAGGCATATTCGAATATCCGAGCCTTAAGATGGGATCACATGTGTCTTTCGAGGACTTTTGGAGAACTTTTTTTGACTGTTTTTTCAAGGATTAATGTTTTTTTTTTTCTTCTAATTTTAGTGTTTTTCCCCCATGCTTTTTGAGGATTTGTGAAGTAGCACCTGTCTGATTCTGTCTTTTATACTTTGTTTTCAATTTGCATTTTGTTTTTAATTTTTTTTTCAATTATTCGTCTTTTGTGTTTGTGTCTTGAGCGCATTGTAAGCTGTGTGCGGCCCGTATTGTGTTGGTAACATGTGATTTTGTACTATTTAATACCTGTTTCATTTAGTGTATTCTATGTTCTTTCAATCTTAATGTGTTGAGCACTCTTTTTGTTATAAGGTACACCATTTACTTATAAATAAATAAATAAAATCCTCTTGTTTTATGCTCTATGAAGACCTGCTTTAGCAATGGGTCCTAACTTCTACCCAATGAGTATTGTTTATTTTCAGAATCAAAGACATTCCAGATGGCAGCAATGAATGCTCAGAAATAATGAGTGAACTGATAGATGAGTGGAACTTGAGACTCCGACTAATCCAGTCATCTTCCAGGATTGTGGAGCCTGTGTTGAGACTTAGACGAATACTGCTGCAGCAATCAAAGGTTTGTTACTCAACCCATCAAATCCACAAGTTTTTCAAGTGGGCTACATTAATTTCTATTGATGCCATTCAAGAATTGTCTTCGAATCTAGCTTACAATTCTCTTATTCTGAATGTAAAGTTTTCGATGCAACTCTGTCCTAAAGCAATAATTTAACTGATTGATCTTTCAGTAAAGTCAAGTTAGACCGTCTTCTTATACAACTACCATTTCTCTGACTTTCTATGTTTCTTTCTTTCAGAATAGTATTTACTTAATCCAACCATACTTTCCTTAGTCTTCCTCGTATACGCCTTCCACTAAGGTTTGCACTATATATTTGTTTTGTAAGTTTTTCTTCATTCATTTGTTTCACATGCCCAAACCATCTAGATAAGTTCCATAGAGCATCAATGAATTGAATTTTTATATTTTTACAGGAGCTTTTAGAGCCATCTCATCCTCAGACTGCTACTTCCCTGGATGCTCACATTGGGAAGATTTGGCTTCAGAGTGCCAAATTCGCCAGAAAAGCGTCCATCTTTCAACAGGTACTTGACATAATGCAATTTTATAGATTCCTCACCATTTAGAAATATTGGAAAAGCATGCTCAATATTTGTATGTTTTTCCAACATTTTAGTCTTAAAACAGACACATCTACATACATACCTTTCTATTTAGTCTGCTCTCTAAATACTATTTAAATTGAACTTTTATCATTTGAAAAAAATCTTTATTCAAACAGAAATTGAACCCGCAACTGCCGGGTTTGAAAGGCAGGCATCTTACAAACTAAGCGATAGAGATCTTCATGATTTGCTACTTAATGAATTGATTAGGGCTTACACATAATAAAGTACTAAGCGCGTCCAGAAAGTAAAGAACGATTGCGCACCACCGCGATCGTATGCGCACCAGTTAGCTCATTCCCCTGCTTTAGTGCGAGCCGAGTTTTGTTGCTGAACGGTCGTGCGTCTTTGTTCTGTAACCTTTCAAAATGACTGCGCCCATCGAAAATCCTGCCAAATGTGAAGTGCGTAGTGTCATTCGTTTTCTGAATGCACAAAATGTTCGGCCTATCGAAATTTATAGGCAAATAAAGATTGTTTATGGTGATAGTGCAATGAACGAGGCTTTAGTGAGGAAATGGTGCATAATATTTAATCAAGGAAGAACCAGTGTGCACGACAAAGATTGAAGTGGGAGGCCATCACTCGTTACGGATGACTTGAAAGCAAAAGTTGAAGACAAAATTCAGGAAAAGCTGCGTTTCACTTTAAGCACAGTACATGAATCTTTCCCACTAATTTCACGATCGCTCCTACATGAAATAGTGACAGAGCACCTTGGCTACAAAAAAATGTGTGCTCGGAAAAGAAAAACCGAATGTCAACACCAGAAAAGTGATGGCAACAGTTTTTTGGGACCGAAAGGGTTCGATCCACGTGGAGTTTATGCCAAGAGGACACACAATAAACTCGGAGGCCTATTGTGAAACTCTTCAACGACTTAGATGCGCTATCCGAAACAGGAGACGTGGAATGTTGTCAGGAAAGATGGTTTTGATTCATGACAATGCGCAGCCTCATGCATCAGCACGAACACAGCGAGAACTTCAAAGTCTTAAGTGGGAAATTTTTGGACATCCTCCTTACAGCCCTGACTTGGCACCAAGTGATTTTCACTTATTACCGAAACTAAAGGAATTTTTGGGTGGAAAACAGATCGCAAACGATGAAGACCTCAAACAAGAAGTGACATCCTGGCTCAAATCTTTGGCGGTAGAAGAGTATAACATCGGAATTGAAAAATTGGTTCCACGTTTTATTAAGTGCCTTGACAGCTATGGCGACTACATTGAATAATAGAATAAGGTACTGTGACTTTGTAAATAAAGTTTTGTGTTGATATCTTTAGTTTTTATTTAGTTATGCCAAAACGTTCTTTACTTTCTGGACGACCCACCTATATTATATAAGTTTTTTTAACTTCCTCAAAGTACTATATGATTTTAACAAATTTTATAATAAGTAATCAGGGTTTTTCAAAATATAGAAAGCATGGAAATTGTAAAACTTAATGTTCAATCAAAAATCTTTATTTTTAGGCTTACATTTACATATTGAATGGTGAAAAATACTGTCCCAAAGAAGTGTTTATTGAGAAAGCTAAGCTTTACTGGATGCGAGGACAGCAGGAGCCTGCTTTCTACACCCTTAAGCGGGGGCTGGAGGAGCACTTCCCCTCCCTCACGCAACTTTCACCATCAGACAGGTATCCCTTCACTTTATCAACTTCTCTTATTATCGTTATGTGCCATAGAGGATCCTCCTGTTGGTGATTAATTTGGAGAAAACATGTCAATCTGGATTCTTTCAACTGTTAGGATGGGCCTGCGCCTCATACTGCGAAATTAAGAAACTCAATAATTTAGTTTAAAAATAGGGCTTGCAAATAAACTCAACTAACAATATTGTAAGTAATTGTTGAGTATATTAACCCTTTTGAAAGTTATGTGTGAATTGAATTATGTTAATTAAAAAAAACATTATAAAAAAAAAATTGTATTAAATGTTTGTATTTGTATAATAAAAAAAACATTTAATTTAAATTCCTTTTATGAAGTAAACAATTTTTTTCCAAGTTTAAACCTGAACTACATACTAAATATCTAATATACGGCATAAAATATAAAAATTGGAAAATACTAGAAAAAATTCATCAAAACTAACTAAAATAGAACACACGAGAGGACTATGCAACTTGTATCACTGGCGATCAAAATGCTACTGGTGTAAAAAGATAAATATTTAGAAATAACACTTGATTACATGGAAACGGTTATATTACAATGTTTTCAAATATCATAAATTAAAAGCGGGCCATAAAATTTGTCCCCGTTATTTTAGTGCCAAAAGCCTTTTAGTACGCAATTGACAAGTCAATGTATCTGCGCAAATGGCTATAACAGTTAGCTTTAGCAGTTGCAGCAATTGTAGCAATAAGTTTTTGAATAAAATAATATCTGTTTCAGAAAACTGTGTGCCAAAGCAAAACTTCTGATTGCTATGTATAACGATGAGACAACAAATGTGGACATGGATGTTAACATAATACATTACAAGGAAGCTGTTGAGGTGTATAGACAATGGGAAAAAAGCTTGGTAAGTACTTGAAGTTTTAATTTATAATATTATTTGGCTTTATAATTATAAAATACTAATATATTATAATATATATATAATATACTTGTGTGTGGGCAACGAAAGCATTTTAAGTTAGTACAGTACAGAGTTGAGATAATGAGATTTCATTTAATATTACAAAAATATTTATATTGAAATAAAAATTTGAAGTTCCTTTTGTTCTTTTAGGAGAGCTATAAAAAAAGAATATGCCAAATTGAATTACTTAAATTGTTTATGTGAAAACAGACATTCAACCTAAATTTATTTAGTGATGCTTATGATATACCTTTTTGTACCGGACAGGTACAAAGACTGTATATAGGTTGTTGGTTGCTGCGTTACGCTCGAAGAATCCACGTCGCGAATTCCGTTTCGAAGATCCAGCAGAAGAAGAAGAGCAGGGAGAGATTCCTCTCAGGCAGTCGATGTAGTGTAGCGGGTCTCAAGTAAAAACACGGTAAAATCGGTATTACTGAGAATATATTTCAATGAACAGAAGTGAAGTACAGTGAGAAGAACATGATTTCAAAATTAGGGGTCCTTCTATATTAATGGTCAGTCGGCCGTCACAAGCGCCCATTGTCCATGAAATACGACAACTTTCGGGGTTTGGGCCACGCTTACGCCGACTGAACCCGGACCTACCCCCGATCGCACCGCTTTGCAAGTTACATATTTCCAATGCGGTCGCGAATGCGATCGGAGTCAAACAGACATATATTTAACATAGACATTCTACACATTATTAAAAATACAAGAACATATATCAGAGTTTACATAACAAGTTATATAGCAGATTTATACAATGATTATACAAATAGAATGAATTATGAATTACAACATATAAGTTTAATAATACAGATCTACACACGATGTCCTTTTCATCATATCACATACCCACACACACAGGTGACGGCACACGTCCGATACACTTTTACACATTAAAATACTAAGAGACGATACACAAAAATGCATAAAAAGAAAGTAAATAGTAGCAGTGATAAAATGAAATGGCAGTTGATTATTTTAAAAAAGAAAATTGGACTAATAAAACATTAAAATGTGGGGACAGCATACATATTATAGTTATATTAAAAATTGTAAAAAAATCTCGCATTTTAGAACCAATCGCCAATATTTTGTATTAAACACTGTTTTTAGATTATTAGTGGTTTTCAATTAATGCGGAACTTGTGTGCAAAACACATTTACCGCACTAATTGAGAGATTGCTGTATTTTATTTTGAAACAGCGCTACACAAATCATCTGTGTACTATTATTGAGATGCTGTATGTGGTGTATAGATAAAAGTGGTTCCTACAAGTTACCAAGACTTAGCCTGGATTGTAGCAGTAATGATGATGATACTATGATGGGATTTCTACCTTTGGCTTTATCCTACAAGGTTGCTTCTAGGTATGGTGGGTTACTCACTTCTAAGCGTGAGGAGGGATGTGAGGGTCTCTTCTTATATCTTTAAGTTGCTGATGAAAGCAACACCTAATCCAACTATGTTGGAAAATATATGTTCCTGACTATTCGAGGTACAGAAATATTGATCTTTTTAGACTGGCAATAAGTAGAACTAACTTGCTAAATGCTCTTCCTTTGTTATGCGGGCTGTTCTTTATGAATAGGACCTCGGATATCGATAACTTCAACATTTCAGAAATTTAAAGAAAGTATTTTGACCTTTTTTAGTAATGGGAGTTAGTTGTTTCAGCTTAACAATTATTTCTTATTTGTTAATTTTTATTTCTTATTACTGTATGTATTTCTTTTTATGTTTAGTATGTAAAATTGGATTTAGTCTGTATATGTGAACTTTATAAAATAAATATTATGTGAACATTATAAAATAAATATTATGTTCCAACAACGATTTAAGGATTCGGAGACAAATAAGCAATTCTTATATATAATGATTTCAGGTATGCTTAGCAGCCTATTACGAGCGAGTGTACGCTGCTCTGTGTCCCGAGGAGAAGAGTGGTGGTGCTGCACGAGCCCAGGCCCTCAACTGCTATGGGCGTGCATTGCAGTATGGCCACACTAGGCTCTACCAGAGCATGCCTCGTATGCTGTCCATTTGGTAACCATGTTATTGTTTCACACTACAAGCCCGCAAATTCTAATTGTTAAAACTATTATTTAGGTGTATGTAATCTCCACTGATCAATCGTATTGCCCTGAAACTGGAGGTGATAATCAAACATTTTAATGGGACTATCATTATTTGTTCTCTAAATGATACTACTACCAGAGTGATTCTAACCAACCAGTTTGTCAAAATAAGTTTCCTAACTAATATAGTATTTACCTTATTTTCACGCCGTGTCCCTTACGAGCTAGAAAGAGAGAACAGATCTTCAAACTTTTCTATCCAAGCACACAACTCTCGCCTCCTCCTCATTCATACATCTTGTCATGCACAATCTTCTATTATTCATATTTCTCATTTTATCTTCTTTCAAAAATTGGTTCACTTTGTCCAGCTACGTTTTCCTGTCTACCTCTTCCACGCATATTTGATTAGTCATTCTTTCTTCATTCATTCTCTTGACATGTCCAAACCATCTTAAAGCTGTTTTGTTCATCTTTATTAAAACATCAATTTTATCCATCATTCATTTCTCTTTATTTCACCTTCTTTCAAACATTAACACTCCACAAATTTTCCTTAGTGCATGCATCTCCACAGCATTAATTTTACTCTTATTCAAGTTTCCGAGGGGAGGTCAATAATTTCGCGGAATGAAGGAGAAAAAATCGTTTTTTTATTTTTCTTTTTCAATATATTTACCATTAACTCTAATACATTTTTCAGATCTTTCAATAAGCATATTTATACCCATGAAAAAAATGATTTGATTTTGCCCTCCAAATAATCCGAAATTGCACTTTTAACTTTTTCATAGTCCGTAAATTTCTTCCCTCGAAGTTCTTTTTTCATATTTGGAAACAAATAATAGTCAGACGAAGCCAGGTCTTTTGTTTAACGATATTTAAAAAAGTGACCTCAATAGACCATCCTGGTCGGAGGTCGTTTTCAATCGATTCTCTTTATTTTATTTATTATTGCACATGATAACAAATATATATAATTTGCGAAAAAACAACAGGTAATTTAATTTGGACATACATTATTTTAATGAATCTGGGTTTATCGCCTTTCATTTGTCGTATCTCACTGAGGATATTTACATGAAAAAATAATACGATACTTCTTTCCGATTTTTGATTACACAAAAACAAAACCCCCTTGCTTAAAAAGCTCTCCCTTGCTTAAAAAGACTATGCCACTTGTAAACAATCATTTTTCCAGGGCAACAGGCCCCATAAACTGCTAACATCTCTTTCAAAATGATTTGAGGTGTTTTCCCTTGTTTTGTGAGAAACTTAATGATGGAGCGATACTCATTTTTTTCCATACTTGGGATGTTATTAACGTTTGACATACTCTCCCGATATCTTAAATAATATTGTCAAAATTAGACTAAAACTAGGTAAATATACTAATAATGATTCATATTATTGAAACATGTGCATGCACACTATCGCCCCCTCCCTTAACCCCACCATTCAGCGAATTTATTGACCTCCCATCATAAAAGGGTGTGGATTGAAAAACATTTGATGTTATCTGATATATTGGTTGGTGTATCTTGGCCGGGAGGACGATATGAGATGAACCCAAACCTTTTGATAGTTTCTCTCTTAAATATATTTTCTGCAGTTTATCTTGATATATATGAGATTTTGGAATGTATTTATATAGTGCATACTATGTTGCTATCGATAAATCTCTATTTATTTATTTAATTTTTTTTTACAGCATGCTCATGTTTTTTTTTTCATTGAAAACTAACTAAGAATTAAGAATTCTCCTCATATAAAGGAAATAATAATTTTCAGGCTAGATTTTGAGGTACAACCAAATGATGGTAAGAATTCCTCCAAGACAACACTGACGCAGATATGCTCCATGATCGACACTTTCAGTGAGCGGCTGCCTCTTTACCTCTTCCTGACAGCCTTCTCACAGATCATCTCCAGGATCTGCCATCCTATCAAAGAGGTGATAATTATCTATATATAATTTTTTTATGGGCCTAATAGAAAAAAAAATTGTGGACTGCAAAAAGTTAATACTAAATCATTATTAATTTTTACTGAAAAAATTTATATTAAGTTAAAATTTGTCATAGCTTCCTTAGGCAGTCCCATGGTTTCATTACCTGACTTTAAAGTTTGGAATGTATGAGGTCTGACTAAAATACAAATCATGAATTTTTAATGCTAGAAATTATTACTTAGGTCGTACGTACTATGAATTAGGGCCTTAATCTTTAATATTAAGTTAATTCATTTTCTAGTATCTAACTGTGTAAAGAAACAAAATAAATTACATAATTATTTAAATTAAACCAAAAGTGGCCTAGTTGGTAAGATGTTTGTTTTCTATCCCGGGCTTGCGAGTTAGATTCCCATTGGATCCTAGATTTTTTGAAAAAGGGTGTCAGTTTGGTTTGTTGGAAGAGATTACCACGTGATAATAAGCCCACCAGATTATACTGTATACAACGAAACTGTGATATATACAATACATTACAAAACTAATAACTTTTTTTACTATGGATATCTGTTATTCTTCTCCATTCTTTAACTGATTGTTCATATTCTGTTGATATTCATAGTCTGACAAGCCCCAGAATGCCTGTTTGCTTTTCAAAGTTAATATTGTAAAGCAAGCAGGCATGCTGACTGATTCGCAGTTTGAAATAATATAAATCATTGTTTCTCAATCTCTTTTGCCTTGCAACACCCCAAAATATTAAAAAAAAAATTAAGACCCCCGCTGCAAAAACTTAATATTGAAAATGTATTATTTTCCTTTTGTACTCGTAACTTATTTTTATTTACTGGTATTTTCACCCACAGGTTGAGTAACACTTATATAAATTGTAATCATAAATTTCTGAAAGTGTCTAGTGAATGGTGGGTATACAAATTGTATACTGATTAAGTGTCGAGTTTATGGTAGGTTATACAAATTGTATACTGACTAAGCATTTCAAGAGAAGCAAAGCTGACACACATAATGGAATTTTGGTCCTACCATTAGGATATGCAAGTGAAATTTGAACATGGCAAAAAAGTGATGAAAGTAAGATAAATCTAGTAGAAATGAGAGCATCACATAGAATGTGTAGAAAAACAATCTATGACAGAATAAGGAACAAAGACATTATGTAAGACGATACATTATTTAAGATGAAGAATGGAGCAGTGAGTTGGTTCAGCCACATAGAAAGAATGAATAATAAACGATTTACAAAAATAATCTACACTAGTAGAATAGAAGGTACGAAAACTTTGGGAAGTGAATCAATTCTGAAAGAGGGAATAGTGAAAGCCTTTATAACTTTATAATAGGACAGTATGCATGCTGAGGTGTATGGATGTGACAAAAGTGAAAATGTGTGCAACGATAGAATGAAGTAGAGATTGGTTCTCTATGCATGTCCCAATAGGGACATGGCATGATGGTGATGATGAAATAAAAAATAAAAAAAATCTAATATGTTTAAATTGATTCAGTAAACAAAGGTTTGTTGAACATTAATGTTGCAGGTATACACTCAACTGAAATCTATAATAATAAAACTGATCCTGGCCTACCCGCAACACTCCCTGTGGATGATGATGTGTGTGATCAAATCCAGCTACCCGCTTCGGAACAAGCGCTGCCAGGAGATCCTCAATGACCCCAGCCTCAAAGAGCCAGTCATGTTGAAGTTCATATATGACTTCAATCAGCTAGCTGAGAAGTTAATTGAACTGTGCAACAAACCTATACCAGATAATGTTCAGGTACACATTACATTAGCATTAGCATAAACGATTCCCTTCCAATCCCACCAAATACATAGCATAACCTTCATCGGATGTAAACTGGCTTTGGCGCTGGTTGAAGGGGCATCACAGGGTTTAGACCGTGATCTCTTACACTGAACATTATTATACACAATCCATTTTTCATCACCTGTAACCATTAGCTTTAAAAATGGATGATTTAGTTAGATTTCAATAGATGACCTCAAGCAGAAATTCGGTCTATTAAATTTTTCTCTGTTGAATCGTGCGGCATACACATGTGAAGTTAATAACACTTCGGTTTTACGATACAATGCCATCTAGGGCCAAAAAAGGGATGAACTTTTGCATCAACCCAATATATTTGATAACTGCACGAATTCATCTTTCACTTTATTATAACACATCGATCAATAAGTCCCGGGACTAACTAACAGATGGCGCCTACACTAACAAATCCATACCATTCTCAGTTAGTACCAACCTTTAGAAGTTACGTGTCAAACTTTCATGACATTGTGTCATTGGATTACAGTGGTTTTACTATTACGCTACTTTTGCTATTTTCAAAACAATGGAAAAAATTTAATTTCGTGTGTTGATAAAACATTGCTTTTTAATGGGAATAAATACCGTTCAAACTCAGCGATGACTTGAAAAGTGTTATCTGGGCTCTGCTCCGTCGAAAACAACCATTTGTCGGTGGTATGCTGATTTTAAATGCGGTCGTACAGATACAAATGATGCTGAACGCTCTGGTCGTCCAAATAAGGCTGTTACACCAGAAAACATAGAAATAAACCCTCAAAATCGTGATGGAAAATCGCAAAGTAAAGTTGCGTGAGATAGCTGACATCCTGAAGATATCATTTGGTAGTGTTTACCAGGGCTGTGGAGTCGGATGTAAATTTACCGACTCCGGCTCCGGCTTTATTTTATACTCCGACTACGACTCTTGACAATGACTTCAATTTTTATTTTATTTTATAATTTACTGCGTCTACCTAATGTATTTATATTGGCTTATTAATAATGGATACAGGTATAAATACAAAATTAATTATATTCGTACACAAATGAAACGATTTAATAAAAAAATATATAAACAATACGCATTAACATGTTCCGTGCCGCAGTACATTTTGAGAAAATAAGTACCTGCGCCACTAAACAAATTATAGTTTATATTATGTATACATATATAGGCTTCATAAATAATGATTTATTTTTAAAAATAAACTGAATTTAGGTGTTATTGTGAGCGTAGGTCACCGGTGACCTACGCGGCGTCGTACGGTAATACATGTATATACAACATAAACTTTTGTAGTCGAAACAAATTGTAGCATGCCTAATTTATTACTTATTATATTTTTTATTTATTTATGTAATATGTTATAGTGCTACGCCATAACATAATAATCTCTTATGATTACTGAGACAATAGCTCCAAAAAAAGGGTCACAATGTTGCATAGACAATGCACCCTCATAAATTTCCAGAGTGGGACAAATGGATGGTCCCATTCATTATGTTATCCCTGGAATCTCTTTTATACCCCCTAGCCTAATTGTAGAGACTAGTTTATCCTTGAAAAAAATAAACCGTAATATTATTTTTCACACACCTGGAGGTTTATTAAAAATAATTGCATTTTCAAACAAAATTTTGGAAGTTTTTATGTGCATTATATTCAGGGGCGCCGTATAGGTCACATTCAATGTTAAAATTCGTAGTAAATGTGACCGCTGGCGCACTGGGACTGTTTATAAAAAAAAAACATGTAGGTCACCGGTGACCTATGTGGCGCCCTGGTCAAAAACATGGTAGGTCACCGGTGACCTACGCGGTGCGGAACGTGTTAAGGGGGTATTCTAGTGTAGAGACATGAATTTCGCCCGGTTTTTGAAGCGCTGTAAAAAGGAAACAAAAAATATTTTTACAATCAATTTTTTTATCATTTGTTTATTGATTTGTTGTTCATACATAAAAAAATTAATAAAAAAAAAAAATTAAAATTAACAAAGTTACAAGCAGTCAAAGTGGAGGGTCTAAATAAAAGAGGGTGTCCTGGCGTGCATCCTACCAACCCTCCTGGTGATCTGAAAAACAAAAACCAGACGGATTCTTAATTATTATAGATGTCGCTATCGTTTCACCCTTGGATAAGTTAAAAAAAAACTTTTTTACAAAATGGCGGCAGTTTGAAAAAAAAAATTTTCTTGTTGTATATTTTTTAACAATTCCGAATTTTTTAAAAATACTAAATGAAAAGTTATATTTTTGGGCAAGGACCACACGATGAAGAGATGTATAAAGAACATCCTCTCCAAATTTGAAGTAAATCGGTTTATTAGAACTCGATATGTCCTTACCGCCAGCTCGAAAAAAGAAGTTTCGAGAAAAACGCGTTCAAAGTTTTAAGACAAGTTTTCGACAATTTTACTTATAGAATGATACAGAATACTTACATATTTTTAATCAGCGATTCCTGCTCCATATAAAAATCCTTCCTCTACTTCAAAATACTCATTCTCCGATGTTCTCTGATGAAGACGAGCAGTTCTACCCTCCTTTGACGCCTCTGAAGTCCGGAATTCCGAGCGTTCGATACGCGCTTCGTCCCGTCTCGCTGCAAAAGCATTAGCTTCTGGGCCAATCGTGATTCCCATCACAGCTAAGATTTTTAATATGGGTATATAACCTTCATTAAAAATACTAACTGCGAAGAAAGTGGCAATTTCAATCGTCTTCAGTCCAGCGTGAATGTGCTTCGGAGCAAAAGTCCAAATCAATGAATTCAACGATTCGTTATTATTTTGGGTTTCAGAACCCAAACATCGTTCCAATAAAGAATCAGCTGATAAACTTTGATAAATTGGTTTTATTACTTGTATAACGTTATCATTAAGAGGAGGATTTTTGTGGTCAAATTCGTCAATAGTGCCGTCTTCTACTGCTTTCTGATACTTGCACCAACTAGGTGAACAATTCATGTGTTGAGGATTTTCGTTAGTTGAAATTTTATGAAAGTAGGTTGCCCACACATCTCTCTTCATGTCTTCAACAGAATTTGGATTTCGACGAATCGCCAAACCATAATATAAAGATAATTCATTGATTAGCTTATCAGTGAGTTTACCAGCGCCTTTGCCACCAATACCGTTATTATCTTTTTTGGCTTTACGTAACCGTGAACCCATGCGTTTCTGAACGTGTCCAACACACTCCTTTTTTTCTACCACCGGATTATCATTGTAGGGGTTAATATCAAGAATGCCTTTGAAAGTTTTTGAGTCACCATCTCCGATATATCGGATATATTTGGCATTATGCTTGGTTTCCGATCTCCCAAACATTTCAACAATCGCATCAACTTCCATTTTTCCAGCGCTTCCTTTATGATTTATGGTACATACTTCTTCATGCTCTTCATACCAATCTCGATAAGCTTCGATGTCATCATTTTTTTTGTGTTTCCATAGATTACACCCTTGACAAAAACTTGATTTTACTATCGTATCAACAACTTTTTTACTGTACTTGCCGATGAGCGTAGTAACACCAAAGAGAGAATTGAAGCCTCGTTTTTTCCACGTGCCATCGCCAGAAACAGTCAAATGATTAGGATTAGCGTGAGGATCAGACTCTAATATTAATTCCTTTTCTTCTCTTACGGCTTTTGAGATAATTTGATCGTAAACTGCTGAAGCGGCCGTGTATAAATTGTCAAGACAACTGTAGTATGTACCAATAGTCAAGCCTTGACAAATGTCCATCATACTACAAAATATGTTTATACCTTCCTTTCCAACTCCTAGCAATCTCATAACTGCCACAATTCTTCGATTTACTTCGAATGCTTTATTTATAAAGGGCGATGATTGAATATATCGTACTTGCTCACACTCACATTGTAAAGCAATTTTAAACCCTAACCCACGAGCAGCTGCACGACTAAATTTTATCTCTTTTTTACATGTAGAGCACAGGATCAATGTTGAAAGCGTGGTAAAAACAGAAAAAAATTCTAAAATACAATAACCGTAATTGTTATTAATTATAACTTCCTCATCTTGCGAATTTTTTAATTTTGCTGCAGATGCACTAGTGAAACTAATTTCTTCTTCTACAGTAAATTGATTACCTGAAAATCTCCTTTTTTTTGATCTGCATGGCCGTGCAGAACTGAATTTCGAAGATTTTCTATCCATTTTACAAAATTTACAAAATAATTATTACTTAAAAAATAAACACGTTGTCAGAGCTAGCACTTCCACTCAGTATAAAAGTTGCCACAAAAGTAACTCAAAATGAAACTAAAAGAACAATATTCAAACAAAACCAGTTTCTATGACCTTCAATGAAATATAGATAAGGAATACAATAGATAAGGAATATAGAGAAGGAATACAATACAATAGAAAAGGACACTCATAAGTAAGGGGCTCGGGAACGCCCAGCGTCTTTTGTCAACTTGTAGCAATCGGACCGGACCGGAGCCGATGCCACGTCACTAAAACGGCTATAACTTGTGAAATAATAGGAATAATGAAAAATCCTTGTAAACGCATATTCTTGAATGTCTAAACTTTGGAAATATGAAAAAAAAAATTTTTTGATTTTTTCAAAATTCTACACTAGAATACCCCCTTAAGCGATATCTTCACACTAAAATAATATTAAAAATATATATTAATATTTAAAAAAAGAATTTAATAAAACTTTTAAAATAATTAGAAAAACAACACAAAGAGGTATTAAAAAAAATAAAAAAACACTTTAAAATAAAAAGGTTGCTTCATTTGTTTTCATACGTTAACTAAATCTTATTAATATTGTTTATTATTATTTTGATTCAATATTGAATAGAACACAAGATAAGATTTTTGAAAGTAAATATACTTTATATAAATCTTATTTCCTATTCGTGGTCTAAATGGAATTAGATCTCAAAAAAAGAATTGCTTCTATTAAGTCAGGATTTATGGAAGCTCTTAAATCTGATTTAATCATTTTAAGCGCGGAAAATAATGCGGAAAATAAAGTTAAAGAAAATGTTAAAATAATTAAATGGAGTCGGAGTCGGTCGATTTTTTCCGACTCCGACTCCGCCTAAAATGTTCCGACTCCGGCTCCGACTCCGACTCCACAGCCCTGGTGTTTACACTTTTTGCATGAACATTTTGTCATGAAAAAGCTTTTTTCGAAATGGGTGCCGCATTTGCTCACAATGGAAAAGAAACAACAACACATTGATGATTCAGAGCGCTGTTTGGCACTGTTTACACGAAATAAACAGGAGTTTTTGCATCGGTATGTGACAATGGATGAAACTTGGATCTACCACTATATTCCGGAATTAAATCGGCAGTCAGCTGAGTGGAGAGCAGCCGGTGAAAGTCGTCCGAAGCGACCAAAAACTAGCAAATATTACATAGCGTTATTGGAGCGTTTGAAGGCAGACATTGCAAAAAAACGGCCCCATAGGAAGAAGAAAAAAGCTCTCTTTCATCAGGACTATGCACCGTGTCACAAGTCAATGGGAACGATGGCCAAATTGCATGAGTTGAACTTCGAAATGCTTCCGCACTCACCGTATTCTCCAGATTTGGCCGCCAGCGACTATTGGCTGTTCGCAGACCTCAAAAAGATGTTCCAGGGAAAGAGATTTGGCTCCAATGAAGAAGTGATTGCCAAAACTAACGCCTATTTTGAAACCAAAGATAAATCGTTCTACACGGCTGGCATAGAAAAGTTAGGAAAGCGTTGGAATGAATGTATCGCTCTTGAAGGAGACTATGTTGATGAATAAAGAAGAATTTTGGCAAACAAATGTTGTTTTAGTAGTTAGTCCCGGGCCTTATTGATCGATGTGTTATATATACAGTATATCGTTGTTGTTCTGCGAAAAGCATTTAAGTCCAAATATTGAGTTTTGGGATAAATGCAATTTAAGTTTCGGAAGGCGATGTAAAATCAAGTTATATGACTTTTATCTTTTCATAACAGCGAAACCATATAACTTTTGGACATAAATGTTTTTTCTATGTGTAGATATTTTTATTTTAAGTAAAATGGCATCAAAAAGTCATTTTAAGCAAAAATAGACTTAAATGCTTTTCGCAGAACAATGAGGATATGTAACAGGCGTGAAAATAATTTAAAAAGGGGTGCAAAAATAACATTATGCATTGAAATGCATCTTATTCCCAAACTAAACTTAGCAAACTTTGTACAAGGGGGTTCAGATTTTGTGTGTTGTCCTTTTTGAAGACTCTCATTACACCATTGGGAAGTTTTTTGTCATATCATATTTTTCATAACCACGCCTATTTATTGTATTGGCTCCATGTGAAATTATTGTTTATGAAGGGTCTTTCAAATTGAGCGGTTTTTGTAATTCAAATTTTTTAAATTCTTGAGTAAAACACAATTTGCTTTGATTTCAAAAAACTTTTTATTGGTAACTGAAGTAAAATGTATGACATTTAAACACAAAATAAAATATCGGCCAAATGTACACCTCTTGCAGCTCCACAGATGTCCACTATTTTGTCAAAATTTTCGATGACATTTTGGCATAATTGCGATTCTAACTCACCAATAACGCGATCTAGTATGGACATCATTTATTTACCACTAAAAAAAATTATATTTAGTATATTTTTATCTTTTTCAATTTATTTATGCATAATGTGTATAAGAACTTTATGTGCATTAAATTTGATTAAGCAAACGGCTTAATATAATAATATGATTGGATCGCATTACATTTTAACACATAAAAATAATACCTTAATCAGTGTGGTTTTCCATTGTACGGTGATTTTTAAATGCATATTAACCATACTATACAAGGTATTGCTGTACTTGGAAATAACACATTTTTTTTAATTTATGAACTCATTTTATTTGTCACAGTCCACATTTGTGAGTACCTTGGTGCGGTCCCTGCCGAGGCTGCTGACTTCAGACAACTTCAGCCAGATTATGATGCCTCATGAGCAGTTTGTCAAAATTGTTTTGCCATCTGACTCAATAAAAAAGGTTACTATTTTTTATTATCTTTTTGTCAACTATAAAATTTAATATGACTTACAAAAAAGATTCTATATCTGTGGTCTTTGGTCAATCTTTTTCTTCTCCTTGGCTCCATCCCAACTCACTGTCTGCGAAGACTGTTGGGGTCAGCTCTCCTCGTCCTCAGGTTGTATGCTCTTCTGTCCCAGACTATGTCCCCCAGGCTGTGCCTCTGCAACAGGTTATCCTTTTGCACCACCCACGAATTCTTTGGTCTTCCTCTGGTTGTTATTCGAGGAAGATCCATGGAGATTGCCTGGTTCACAATGTGATAGGGTGCTCTGCGTCTAACGTGCCCACACCATCTCAATCGCCTCTCTTCCATCTTACTGTTGATGTCTGCAACACCTAGGCTTCCACGAATGCGTGAACTTTTTATTTTGTCTCTTAGGGACACACCAGTTGACCATCTTAGCATGTGCATTTTAGCAGTTTCTAGTTGCCTCGAGTAAGAGTTATATATCGTCCAGCATTCGCAGCCATAGAAGAGTGCGGGTCTGACAATTGTTTGGTATACTTTTCCTTTTAACTTTACTGGCATTTTCGGATCACATAGAACTCCCGTCATTGATCTAAACTTCATCCATCCCACACTAATTCTATGTGTTGCATCTGCTGCACATCCTCCATCGCTATGGATGAGTGACCCAAGATACTTAAAGGAGTCACAATTTGGTAATGTTTCTCCATCCATTTACATTACGGGAGTGACAGCATTTGTGTTCTTGAATGGTAGGTATAGATACTCTGTTTTCTTTCTCCTTAGTCTCAATCCATTATCCTCCAAGATTCCTCTCCACCTTTTCAGACTATTTTGCAGGTCTTCTACTAGTCCTTGGTCAACCTACTAGTTCAAAATTGGTCAATTTTGCAGGGGTCTAAAGATACATATGTTTTTAAAAGCACTTTGTTTTATAAGTATCATAAAATATGTCTCTAACAAACATTTATCCAATCATTCCTTACTCTATCATACATTGTTATATCAGATATTCTTCTCTGCTCTGATCACTCTTTTCTAATGTTACTTCCAAACATTAAGGTAGACCCTAGCATACCACTGTTAATGTATATAGTACATTTCAAATATGTTATACTAAAGAAAATGTAGCATGGTCCCTGTGACGTTTCACAAATTTGCCCCAATACAACCTTGTAACGACGTTCAGTAATTTTAATTATTTTATCAACTTTAATATAAGCCTCGATTCTAATAAATAGCAAGTTATTTAGGTAAATATGTTGCATTAAATAAAACTAACAATAATGACAAATTAATACATCTTGTTACAAATTATCAAAAATATGTATGTTGTTACAAATTATCAAAATCAAATAATATTTGGCGACGTTCGTCAAAAGTCACTACGTTAGTCTGCATTGGCTAGGGATGGGGTATACGATAATTGGATTTTCGATTTTTTTATACATAAAATTAAATGTTCGTAATTCATAGTGGATTTTGGCCTATTTAAAGATACATACAAATCATACAATACATTAGAAAGTCAGTATAATGAAAATTAGGACTTAAAACGTCAGTTTAGAGAAAAACAATTTTTCGGTTTATAAAAAAACGATTTTACCCCATCCCTTTGAGACATGACATTTTATATGTCACAGGGACCATGCTATATTTTCTTGAGTATAGTATCACACATATTATAACATGAGATAATTTTTTACTGTAATAAACATTTTTAGGAGCAGAGTGGAGGATTTAAACCATTTCCCCAGTTGATTTATATTGCTGGAATAGAGAATGCAGTTACAGTATTCCCCTCACTGCAGAAACCTAGAAAAATCACTTTCAAAGGTGTGTAACTTTGTTTTGTAAAACCTTTAAGAGTATTTTGGTTATAAATTGGAAAAAAAATGTATTGATCAAATATATATCACACTAGAGCAGGAAACTCAAACTCTAAGTTCCAATTTGTATCCCTCTTGTCAAATTTGTGTGTTGAAGATTGCACCCTTTTACACGGAACATGTCGATATATTTCACTAGAAAATAATTCAATTCATACAACACTGCTAATTTGATTCCTAATTTAATATAGTCATCCTCTGAAAATCAGAATGGCTACATTTACTTCCTTTTAAAAAAGAAATACATTGGCCCATATAGCAATTTTGGTAAAGTTGTTTGTTCAGCAGTGAACCAATAAAAAAGGCAGAAAGTGATGATGATGATACAACATGAGGCTAAATAATTGGTCATGAAGTTAGCACACCAATGTCCTGATACTAAGTTCGCTAGTTCAGATCCCACATTAATTTACAATCTTCAAATAACATAGATTTTATTACCATAACTCACAAAGAACTTCTGTTTTATGCAAGTCTGCATGGTTGTAGTTTTTCTTTTTTAAAATCATTTGATACTCCTCGACATAACTGATTTGGCGATGCAGACATATTGAAGAGCGTGGCTGGAAGACAACATTGTCTTCGGCCCCATTAATCGAATCTCCAAGTTAAGAACCACTGGAGTAGCATGGAACCTACATTTTGACATCGCACATATTGACAATTCTACAAGAGACAACACACACACATCTAGCACATGCGAGCATTGTTACCAGATGAACTCCTTTACTAGAATAGGGCCCTGTTTTTTTTATTTTTTCAGGTACCATCGAAAATGTGTAATAATGTATGTGCAAAATAGTAGTAAAACAATTCATTAGAAATAAAATCACCTTATAATCGGTAAAAAAATACATAACACATTAAAAAAGAAGGGAGTTTCCCTATAGTCGGACCACTACTCTATTTTGAGATTCTATCTCTGAGAGTTTTTCTCTGTTGTTCAGCAAAGTGTCATGGTTCTCTTTATTCCAGCTCTTGATCAAATGCCTTATATAATTTTTTAGGATCCGATGGCAAAAAGTATATAGTGATGCTAAAACCAAAAGATGATCTCCGCAAAGACTTCAGGCTCATGGAATTTAATGGAGTGGTAAACCGCTATCTGCAGGACAACGTGGAGGCTAGGGAGAGGAGACTCTACATCCGTACCTACAGCGTGTTGCCTCTCAATGAGGAGTGCGGCATCATTGAGTGGGTGCCCGACCTGCTGGGGTTCAGACCCATACTCATACAACTATATAAAGAGAAAGGTAATATTTTTTGTAATTTATTTTTAACAAACACTGTTTATTCCACTTTTTTTATGACGGTATAACCCTACCGGTTTCAAGGCTTTCACCTCATCTTCAGGGGAGCGTAAACAAGACTAAATGCTGTTCGGAGCAAAGTCCTATTTATAAAAAATATATCAAATGAAATAACTAAAAATATTCCAAGTCACATAAAGCCAGCTTTTTACACTAACTTTAATCTCCGGAAACTCTTATTTAATGGGAAAGGCAAAAATGGAATACTTAACAACAGCGGTGTGTATAAACTTTTATGTGCTGACTGTGATAATTTCTATATAGGAAAGACAGGAAGATCTTTTGAAAAGAGATTTCGTGAACACCAATCTGCTTTAACAAATCCTCTAATTTATTCTGAAATGGCTAATCATTGTCACCGTGAGAATCATACTTTTTCTATCGATGATGCCAAATTCTTACATATTAGCGACAACGGAAATAGATTGGACAGATTGGAGGCCCTAGAAATTTCTAAGTCAGTATACCGATCAGAGCATCTGCTGAATACTTATTTCCCCAAAATCTCCCCGCTCTTGGCCGAAATTATACCTAGCCTTCCTCTCACCCCTCCCGCCTCCAACCGTTGAAGTGTCTATATCGGTGCCAGTCCGAACAGCATTTAGTCTTGTTTACGCTCCCCTGAAGATGAGGTGAAAGCCTTGAAACCGGTAGGGTTATACCGTCATAAAAAAAGTGGAATAAACAGTGTTTGTTAAAAATAAATTACAATGTCTTTAAACCTCCACAACGTTAATGCCTTAACTATAAACAACATATTTAAACTTTCATATTTTGGTGGTCCTGAATGAAAATTTTCATATTTTGACTGGAATTGCTCCCATTATACTTAAAAAAGAAAGTGCCTGTAATGTTGAAAAATGTAAACACTCAGATATCGTCTTATTCCTTTTGCCATCCTACCATACATTCCTCAGTCTTCCTCTACTACGCCATCATTTCCACTATACATACATATATTTGTTTTGTTAGTTTTTATTCATTTATTCTACATGCCTAAACCATCTCAAAGTGCTCTTCTTCAGATACTTAATACATCGGCCTTAAATTCAAACCTAATCGCTATTTCATATTCATAAAAATTGCGCATTCAAAAAGCATGGATGGATCAAGTGAATAATATTTTGAAAGAAGGAAATGTAAGTCATATTAATCGTAGGAGTTGTACGAGATTGTGTATGGGTGTAGAGGAGGTGAAAAATGTGTCCCGATAAAATCTGACTCTCTGCGTACCCTGACAGGGAAACAGCATGATGAGATTTGAGTATATCTTCATTGATTGTAGTCTTTATCTAGCATTTGCATAACTGAACAAGAATCGGTGATAACAGTGCTAACACAAATGAAATTAGTTTGTTTGGGAGTGATTGGAGAGCATACTCGTATCAGTGGTTCATTCATTTCATGTCTAAATTTTCAATATTTTTTAGGAATTTACACTACCACTAGAGAACTGAAGGAATTAATGTGTGCCAACAAGGATCCACTGTCTAAGAAAAGGAAAGTTTTTGAAGAGCAACTATTACCGAAACATCCTCCAGTATTTGGTGACTGGTTTCGATATACATTCCCAGATCCGCATGCATGGTGAGGAAATGTTTCTTATGCTTAATGTTATCATTTATATTGTAAGTTACGTAAGGTATATATTTAATCTGTATGGTGGGTGGGTATGATTCTCTAATGAGAATAACTAATCCCAGCAATAATTGTCAGTTTATAACAAACGACCACTAAATCTTACAATCAAAATATATATTTTTATCAAGACCATATGAGTATTACTTCATAAAATATTATTTGTTTCCGATTGTTCTCGACTTGAAAATTCCAAATTTTAAATTTAATTATGCATTAATTGGCAAAAATATCCTTCTGCAATTTCTCACAATAAAATAAATTGATTTTAGTTGGACAGAAAGTCATAAATTTACTTGGTGCACAGGTCTTCTGATCATACTGTTAATATGGTACGTTTGGGAGTCCTCTACATATTCTTGATAAGTGACTTCCCTTGATGCATAATTATTGAGATCCAAACATTCTGAGCACTTTTGATTTTCGACACTGAGTGACTTTTGTTCGTCACATCCTTTACTTGATTACTCCAGTCACTTAGCAATCTGTTTCTGCTTTCTTTCCCAGAACACTACCTCAAACCATTGGTCTTTCTAAGTGATCACGGTCTAACTGGCAATGTGTCCAAAACAATTGTCAGATTGAGTGCTGAAAACGCTTGTAGCCATTCATGTTAATTTTTGCTGGGTGCTCCAAAAACCCATCCCTGTTGTAATCCTAATTCCTTTGAATGGATTTAAAAACAAATAGCCCTGGAGTAACCTAATAGTACTGATAGAGCTTGTTATGATGATGTATATGATGATGCTCTCATTTCCTTATGTTTTATTAATAATTTTAAATATGGGTAAATTTTTAACGGTGCCACAATTTTAAAATATATTATTCAGCAGTCAATGTGTTAATATACATTGAAGACATCTCCAAAATTTGGACTTTGAGCTCTTGTAGAATGGAGTGGTTTGTTTTACTAAGTCCTGGAGATTCGGAGTATTCGTAGCTAACACATGTTAATGGTGTCTATTCTTTGGTGATCACGGGCCTTCAGTGTCCATGTTTATCCCCGTACTGAAAGGTAATATGAGTTACAACTTACTGCATTTTTGTGCTTTTTAATATTTTATATATAACAATCATAATCTTCTTTCTAAACTTTCATTTTAGGCACCAGGCAAGATCATCTTATATTCGAACAACAGCTGTGATGTCAATGGTAGGATATATACTTGGTAAGTATCGGAATATTTTTATGTGAATTATAAGTTTCTTGTTATTAATAATACTCGTACAATGAATCAGTGATAGAAATAAATTCCTGCTTGTTGAATCGAGTTCTATTAACAAAGTTGCAATTTGGAAATCCGCGCTAAATTCTTTTTGGACAAAAATAAATTGTGGATATTTTTTCACAAATAGTTCATTAAAATGATGCACAAATCTTAGTAAAGTTGCAAGTGATAAACAAATTTGGTATATCAACCAACCAATTTACATTCATACAACAATAATTATTATAGTTTTTATCTTTCAAGGTCTCGGTGACCGTCATGGTGAAAATATTCTTTTTGACACAACCAACGGTGACACAGTTCATGTGGACTTCAACTGCCTTTTCAACAAGGGAGAATCCTTTGAGTGGCCCGAGCGAATCCCGTTCCGCCTTACACACAACATGCAACTTGCTATGGGGCCTTTAGCATGCGAGGGCATGTATAGGTAAGTACAGTAAACCTCGACAAATAGTCATGCAGATTAAGTGGCAAACCAGATTGAAATAAATGAAAAATTTACTGATACTAGTCCTGGAAAAACTAAAAAAGGAAAACATTTATTAATATAAATACAATAATTTATTAGTAAAGGTTTGAATACACTACATTTTTTCTTCAAGTCTTTCTAAAGAAACATCATTATTTTCAACAAAATTTAATCTCATTAATTCCAAATTTCCAGTACATTTACTTGGTGTTTTTAATTCATTTTCCATGTCTACGTTTTACTCCCATACATCAATGTTGGCTCTAATACGCTATTGTGAACCATAATTTTATCAAATCACTACAATTAATCAGAAATATATATATATATATATATATATTGCAGAAAATGCTGTGAAGTAACCTTAAGAGTGCTGAGATCCCAGACTGCCACCCTGATGTCAGTGATACGCCCCTTTGTGTACGACCCCCTGGTGGCCTGGCAGAGGAGTACTGCGCGGGACATCACGGGTGAAGAGAGGACCAACCAGTCGGCTAAGGACCATCTCACTCATATAGAGCAAAGGTTACAAGGGATGGTAATGAGCTTTTTATTACATTTTAAATCCAACTATAAAATAATACCATTTCTCCAAGGAAACGTTGGAACGGCAGCACATCTAGATAAAACTATAAAATAAAAGTAGTTAGTTGGTTTTCCGCTCAATATACAATCAATGTTTGTAACATCTTTTAATATTTGTGAAAATAATTTTACATAATGCCAACATTTTTCAATACTATCTCAAATTCTTATGTAATTATTGAGAAAAAATATGTCAAATACGTATAAAGTGTATCCCTTTTAACATATTTTACAAGAACCAGCAAATAAAACTCGTAAGTCGATAAATCTACCACATGTTGCATGTTCACATTCAGCCACATGTTCCATGTTCACAGACGATGAAACATGTGACTCCTCAAACATACTGTGCAATCAGCTCAGAACGTAGTTATTTACTTAAAATTTTAATTTACAGTGAATAATAATTCCTGAAAACTTATTTTCCAATCATGTTGAACAAAACTATGAAAATCTCAAATAAATAAATATATGAAAAAATAATGCAACCGCCATTCTATTCATACCTTTTTTGAGATTACTATATTAATCAATGTGTTGTGGATTTATTTTTTTATATACACATTGAAATTAAGAGCTATATTTATTTGACCATAATTTTTTTATTTCATTTTTAGGTAAGGACTAAAGACAAGCAGTTCTCCCTATCTCTCTCACCAGAAGGACAGGCCAATAATCTGATCTTGGAAGCTACCAGTGTAGTTAATCTCTGCCAAATGTATTTGGGTTGGGGACCATTCCTGTAGAATAGTTTATTTTTATATAATAAAGTTTATTTTCTACTCATTATGTTTTTTTACTCAAGGTGTCGAAGGTTTTCGATCAGTTCCATAACGCTTCTTATCCATTACTGTAAACTGTTGGGAAATAAATAAAAACATTTTAAGACAATTATTATATTTTGATCAAAGATGGGATTTTTTATATGCATATTATTTTTTGAGACCTAGAATATTCTGGATAGATTGTTTTAATGTGTCATTAGTTTTTCTTGAAATTCAAGTTTTTATGTAGACAAGAAGCATTTTGGAACTATAAGTTGAATAATGCATTTTGGTTGACAAGGTGCATTTTGGTTCTTCAAAATCTGTCATTTTCCCAAAAATATTAAAATCACTGGAAAACACAAAGTTTCAACAAATACTTTAATTTTTGTATACAATGAAAAGAAAATTCAGTGTAAAAACTGTACAATCAATTTGTTTTTTTTTTTGGTTTGATTCAACTCACCAAGTAAGATTATCATAAAAAAGGTATAAGGTAAACATATAGTCTACTCTAAGCACTGTTTGAACTTTTCGTAATAACTGTGAGGAACTTCTTAGAACTAAAACGCTTAACAATCTTACTTCAATACAAAATCTTCACATGTAAATAGTAAAATTTGAATAATCGGGAACTAATTTAGATTGGTGGTAGCTGAATACATTTCCGATATATAAATGTTCAATATACTCACTTAACAATCTAGTTTATACTCGATAAAAAAACTATTACAAAAATACGTTGGGAAAATATTGTTGTTTTTACTCCTCGACACATTCTTTTTGGTAACATTGTTGGAAAGCTTAGCCTTAGCCAGGTTACAATATTAACCCCATTAATAGTCTTCGGGCTTAGGACTTTTGAAGTAGGCACATAACTCGCAATTTGTTGTCATATGGGTTAGTAATACTACCATATGAGGAAATGTTACAATAATCTCATCAAATAACTCAATCGGATTGGGACCTTTTCTTTTTTTACCATGTGGAATTCCAATTCGAAACCCGTGGGTGAGAGACAAGAGATTTACTTCATGGAGGTCATCATCCTTCATATTAATTATACTTACCATCACTATGTTTCACTGTCAGAGCAGACTGAAAGTATACTGCCCTCATAAGCAAAAACGCAGCTAATGGCAAAAGTTAAGTTTTGAGAAAACTGCACTTTTATGTTTTTCATAGGTGCTTAAAATTGTGATTCATAAACAAAAAAGCATACTTTTTTGGACTTTCTCATTCTTCCCAATTATATTTGCATTATAAATTTGTGTTGCTAGTCTTTCATTACTCATTGGTTTGAATCATTTTTATTCGTGCATTATTTTTTTTTCAGCATGGAAAATTTTTCTTATCACTGTTTTAACAAGTCAGGTTTTAGAATAAAAACAAAAGAATATAACATAATATATTATTTTATTCAATAATCGGATCCATTTCACAATTGGGGGAGTTTTTTGCAATTTTCCTTTCATCTGGAGATGTTGGAGATCTCTCCCTTTTGGTCACCTGTTCTCTCATTTTGCTCTTCTTGTTTTGATTTCTTCTACTTTTTGTAATCTTTTCATCTCCAACTCTGGAATAAAAAAAAATGAAACATCACATTTACGCATATGAATATCATATGTCATTTGAAAGGTAACATTTCAGTGGTCATTTTAATTAAATTTTGTTGTGGTCGGCGAGCCCTAGCGTTTTTTGTGAAATTTTAAACATGTCAGAAAATAAACATCTTCATCATATTATGCTTTTTTAAACATGTACACAATTGTGCTGTATATGGAGCCCATGCTGTAGATCAGCGGTTCCCAACCTTTTTTGGCTCGCGTACCACTTGGTAGTACATCACGCTTAATTGTACCACTTCGTAAAAATGATTGTATTTCGAGAAATTTGTTATTCTATTTGCATTATAAATTTTATAGGGTGACTATATTTCCCATAACTCAATTTATTTAAGTTTAAAAAAAATACCAAATGTTTTATTTTTTCTGATAAAAATGAGACATTTGAACTTTACATATAACAATGTTTTTTTTTAAATAAAAGGTGTTGAAGCTCATTTCTTGTCGAAATTCAAAACCAGGACATTTAAAGAAGTATTTTTTTTTAACAACTAATTTTTATTAAAAAAAAATTACATAGAATTAAATTAAATTATTTGTATAAAAAAAACCAAATGCGCCGCAGGCAATTTTTTTCCAAAAATTACAGATATTAATAGAAAATATATGTATATAAAATTAATTAAACACGGTAAATGTAAAAATTGTTCTGATGAAAACGAGACAATGTACACTTTCATTTTTACAAATTTACAGCAGCGCCGCAGGCGAAATTTTTGTTTTAAATATAATAATATTAATGAAATTGTATTTAAAAATATATTTATTACCGAAATTTTCTATTTATTATCGAAAATAATAGTTATGAAAGTGTTGCTTAAGATTATAATACATTGTTATCAAGTTATAAGTTTAATTTTTAAACAAATTTTACGAAAATATAAGCACAATAATATAAGCAAAATAAATTTAATGAGATCCTTGTGCTTGTTTCGAAGAACATAATTTTTTGAAATTTGGTTCAAAAGATGTGAGATATACCCTTAAATATACCCTTAAAAAGCTCTTTCTACTAATTCCGTACTAGTGAACGGTAATAAGAATTTGAGAGCTTTTTCAGAAAGTTCTTCATATTCTTTATCGATGTTTAACCAACAATTAATTAGATTGTTTCGTTCGAATTTGACTTGTAAAGTTTTGTCACTTGATAAGCCTATTAAACTTTCTTTATCTTTTATTGATAACGATGAAGCTTTTTCCAAATTTTCTGCATAGAAGGGGTTTGAAATCCAATTATTATCTTTGTTTTCGGGTTTTGGAAAATACTCCATGAAAGACGATTTTAATCCCGTTAAATGAACTATTATATGTTCTCGTAAATCTTGAGACAAGCTAACCTTATTTTCAACCAAAAAAGTATGTAGAGTTTCGAATACTTCCGGTTGATTGTTTTCGATACACTGTTTCCAAAAATCTAATTTCTTAATCATACTTTCAATTTTATCATTAACATTAAAGATCGTCATCGAGCTTTTCTGAAGTGTCAAATTTAAGTCATTTATTTAAAAAAAAATATCAGATAAATATGCAAGTGCCTGAATAAAATACAAATTATATAATTTTGAAGAAAGATCAAAATGATTATCTTGAAAAAAAATCTGCGCTTCTTGCCTTAGTTCAAATAAGCGGGTTAGCACCTTTCCGCGAGATAGCCATCTCACTTCTGTATGAAAAAGTAGAGAAGTGTGAATACTCATCATATCTTCGCACATAACTTTAAAAATTCTTGAGTTGGTGGAGCTTTTCT
Organism: Odontocerum albicorne; assembly: GCA_949825065.1. Classification (NCBI taxonomy): domain Eukaryota; kingdom Metazoa; phylum Arthropoda; class Insecta; order Trichoptera; family Odontoceridae; genus Odontocerum; species Odontocerum albicorne. The sequence continues at coordinate 11,283,232 of OX463848.1, forward strand.
TTATAAAATTAACAATCTTCACCGCGTCGTTGAGAACGAGATTCAATTCTTCAGGAAGGCGCTTTGTTACTAGATTTTGCCTATGGATACAGCAGTGGCTCCAAATTACATTAGGAGCTACATTTAAGACGCGGCCGCGAAGACCAATATATAAACCTGACATTGACCTGGCACCATCAGTACACAATCCACAACAGTTTGACCAATTAATACCTTTCAATGTGAAATAATTGTCAATGGCTTTAAAAATGTCTTCACCAGTTGTACGTGTGGAGAGAAAATGACAAAGTAAAAGGTTCTCTTCAAATTCATTGTCTTTCACGTACCTAGCAATAACAAGCAATACAGCATTGTTTACCAAGTCTGTGCTCTCATCTACTTGAATTGAGAAAAATTTACTTTTTTTTATTCTCTCTACCACTGTTTCCTCGATATCCTCGGACATATCATGAATTCTTCTCGATACCGTATTGTTTGAAAGAGGAATACGATTTATTTTTGGGATATATTTTTGATCAATCATAAATTCAACGGCATCCTTTATACTGGGTAAAATTATTTTTTCGCCAATTTGATGGTTATAGCCACATTTGGCGATTCGATAGCTAATACGATAACTCACGTCTACCGCACGTTCGTTATCGTTATTAGCATTTGAAACGTAAGTTGATATAACTTTAGTATTTTCTTTCATACGTTTAAAAAAATTGAAATCTTTGTTTCGGTAATCCGAATGTTTCGTGTGCAGATGTCGCGAAAGAAATGAAGGTTTCATGCATCCATTGGAAAGCACTACCCCACACACTACACACTTGGGCTTAGGGCAGTCTTCGTCTCCAGTATACGAAAATCCATATTTTATATATTCATCGCAGTATTTTCTCTTAACGCCTTTTTGTATAACTGAAGACTGCAAAATTTCAACGTTTTGCACCGAATTTTCAGAACTGCCATTTGTAGAACTTGGCAATACATCACTGTCCGTGTTTTGCTTGATATTTTGGCACATACCGGTTTTTAACCACTGATCCATGTCTTATTAAAAAAGAAAAAAGTTAATTAACACACGGGATCAATGAAGTTTAATAAACAAATATGATACAATCACAAACAATAACGCACCTGTCACTTGTAAGCCGCGCACTCAAGTGAATGGAGTACAGCGCCATCATAACAGTGACGGCGACATCTTAAGTTACTGATAGCTACCGCGCTAAATTTAAAAGTGCACTCCAAAAATACGATATTGATTGTTGGATTTTCGATCATCGACTGTACATATTAACAACTGTACTGTATATTATTAATTAAAATTATGAATTATAGGAAAAATATAGTAGTTTAAATGATATTTTTATGACAGTTTTTTTTTTTACTTTTTATGTCCGCCATTACTGATTATTTTTCGCGTACCACCAACTATCCACTCGCGTACCACCGGTGGTACGCGTACCACAGGTTGGGAACCGCTGCTGTAGATGATTCAACATGCAGAAAGTGGTTCCGGAGATTTAGGGGGAATATTGTCAAAGATGCATCATGTACCAGATGGCCTGTCACCACAAATATGGATACAATCAAGGCTATGATTGATAGCAACCACCTTTTAATAATAAGTGAGATTGGTCAGGTACTTAATATTACTGTCACTACTATTAGTGACATTTACGTAAGCTTGGGATGGTTAACAGGCTCGATAATTGGGTGCTGTATCAATCAATCAACAAGGGGTTTACTATTTTTCCTGTTAGCAAATGGTGTATGTACAAACATTTGCGTAGATTTCGCCTAATGCTTAAGAATTAATAACCAAACATATCCATTAAAAAATAATTGGGATAGAGCCATGGGTAAAATGCATACTTTTGCAATAAGTGTCGCAGAAATATCTTTTGGACTCGTTCAACTATCAGGAATTTCTCTCGGGTTCCATATGTGCTTATGCTGCACACAATCTACGGTGAACTAGTGAATTATAGAGATCTAAATTCGAAAGCTATTCACTACACACACTAAAGCCAGACTACCTGCAAGTTTTATGAAAAATCAATATTGCTGCTGTTGCACCTTCGTGCACAAAGGGTTAAATCTAACTTCTAATTTATTTTATTGATCTCAAACCTTTAACATAGCTGTAACTCTCTGGAAATATGACTAAACTCATACACCTATAGCTAAAGGAAATTACACAAAATATCACATTGTAAATTATTTAGAAAGTGAAAAGAGTAAGTTACCTGGCAGTGGCCCTGGTTCCAGGCCCCCAGAAGGGTGCAGGATTGTCTTGGAACCTAAGACGGCCATCTCGGCGGCTCAACGGGTTGGCGTCACTTCTCTCTGACAAGTCCACCTTACTGCTCATTTCTTGCGATAAGATGTTCTTAGCTACACAATCTTCCTCCAGTCTGTAGAAGAAATTTTACGTTAATTACTTGTGAGAATTTTTTCTCACTATAGACAAAAATCACTTCTGAGAATTTTCATCGATTCAAAATTTTCAAAACTGTAGATGTCACAAAATATATTAAACTAATATTAAGGACTTTTGCAATTTGAGAGCATAAAAGGTTAAAAAGACATGTTCTTTGTATGGAAAGGCATGCAGATAAATAATAAAGGTTAGGTTATTCTCAGCGTGATATCATATTCGGTAATATTTTTTGACATTACCCTGAGGATGAAGGCTTCAGTGCAGTTTGATTTCCCCACCTTGGAATCAAAGTCTTTACCCTATATGGACAAAATAAGTCCCCATCCTTATAGAAAATAGTCGTGAAATTTTTTCCAACATATTTCAGAAAGAAGGCTATTTAAAATCTGAATCATCTAAGACAGGTTATGAAGATTAAGTATTGGACTAAGTGCCTTACCAATAAATTGATTGGGAAAGCATAAGTCTATAATGATGCAAGTGGTTAGCGCATTCGTCATTGAATATGGATTTTTAATCAACCCCGTTTGCTGAACTGTTATTTTTTTTAAATGAAAATCAGCAAAGATCAAATTAAATTCCACAATATGAATAATAATAATAAAATGACAATTTTTAAAGTGTCATTTAAAGAGCAGGGTGCAAAAATTTATAATTTAATACATAAGGAACTAGTCTGAAAAGGGAGAAATGTAGAACCATGTTAGAACAGATAAGTGTTTGAGATGGGCAACATGAATATCTTGAAGAATTATAAAAAGCCAATTTATATAGCGTTGTTTAGAAAACAGGCTCATCTCAAGGAACCCACTACTATTGAGAGATTAAAAATATTACAAAAAATAAAATAAGTTCAATATAAAGATAAGAATATACTAGATCCAAGTGACTAAAGGGAGTATTAAGTCGCCTGAAGTGATCTGGAGCAATTGAGGAATCCTAAGAAAAATTCAAAGAATCGATTGGTCCAAACCCTCGTTCCTTCATTTGTATGTACGGTGCAGAAATCTAGATGCTCAAGGTATACAATTGATACCTTTGAGGTGTGGTCATGGAGGAGGCTCTTGCGCATTTTGTGAACTGCCAGAAGAACCAATCGATCATTGAAGAGCTTGAATTCTTAAGAAGAATCTTACAATATTTTGGACACATAGAGCGGGGGGAAGATATGAGGCTTGAATAGTCAATCCTGCTGGGAAGCGTGAATGGCGAATGGAACAGAGGCCGAGCACCGATTAAGTGAAAAAAGCAGTGGAATGCTCATTTTTGGCGGTGCTATATAGGGTAAGAGATTGATTGTACTGGAGAGGGATGGTTAATGAACATGGTGATTAGAATTGGGGGAATGATTAAGAAGAAGGATAGGAAGGTAATCAAGTTAACTGTTAAAATTTCACGTTCGTAGAAAATGTGGCATCGAAAACTAATAAGATAAGTTTATGTTTTTACTTACAGAAGAGAGAACTTGGATTGTTCTTTTATAATTTGGAGTAGAATAATGCTCACCTGTTTTTTTTAACAGGATGCTCTTTCTCCCACTCTCTGAGGATATCCCAGACGAAACTGGGTGGCGCGTCTGTCTTAATGGAGGTCTTACAGGCGTGCGAGTAGGACACTCGGTAGCCCCCGTTTAGTATTGCTGATCTGAAACCATTCCATTTAGTGTGATATTTTGTAATTATATTTAGTACATACATGGCATCTCCCTGTCGGGTTAAGCAGAGAACAGAGCACCAAACTTGCCTATCTCGACACATCCTCTTCCCCATCCATACAACTTCTATGATTTCTTTGACACTGATATTCTGTCATACATTCTCCCCCCATATCTTCTTTTCAGTGCACGCAATTTTACAGCATTTATTGGACTCCTTTCAGTATTTGTCACATGGCCCGCTCGCCAAATTGTACTAAAATATATACTACGGAATTGTCGAGTGCTCAACAGGCCAAGATTTTTGCAAAGAGATCATGAAAAAGATCCTTCTTGGAGTGCGTTGAAGGAAGCTGTGGGAACTTCGATTTAGATTAATTAATTTTCTTTTTATGGTCCAATTTCTTAATTTTTGGATTTCACCTTATACAGATTGTATTGTATTACACTTTTGTTATATACAGTATAACCTGACGAACTAATTGCCAGGTGACAATCTCTTTAAACCAACCAGAAACATGTTAAAGAGATCTTAAGTAAAATCCAGACTGGAACTCTATTTGGAAAAAAATTATTACTAACAGGAATCGAACCTGCAATCTCCAGGTTGAAAGAAAGGCGTCTTACCAACTAGGCAACAGAGGTCCTCGTCCAATTAAGTGATTTTTGTTTTAATAAAAAGCAATGATAACCTCATGATGAGCATGGGTATGGTCTCTATGTGAAGAGTGGCACACAGCTTCTCCATGGTGTAGTAGAAGGGCACATCAGGCAGCTCCTCGCGTAGCATGCTCAGCACACCTTCCATACGCTTAGCTGTACCGAAACTGTCAGGTTCCTCTTGGACCAGTTGCAGCACAGAGCCCACAAAGCCCAGGTCATGCAGCGGCCCTGTCCACACTGGCCCACCCATCTGCAATCATGATTCATCAATTTTAACAAGGTTTCGATTAATACATCTGTTAAAGAACAAACATTTAAATATCATTCCTAAAACCCATTACATTGATGAGAAAAGATCATTCCTAAAACCCATTACATTGATGAGAAAATATTTTTTGTCTGTTGAAATATCTAGCACCCTACACTGACTGAATTGTTCTGTTTCTTATATTTTCATAATACACATGCTAGCCTCACATTAACTGAATGTTGGTTTGCACTTAACAGTACGTGGTATCATTGTATTGGGTGTACAAATTAGTTCGGTCCGTTTTTTTGTGTTCAAAAATGCCTTTATTTCTAAACAAAATGAATGAACAGATCAATTAAAGTATTGTCCATCGCTGGCTACTACTTTTTCCCATCTCTCAGGTAATTTTTGAATTTCATTTCGAAAAAATGACTCATCTTTTGAGGCGATCCAAGTTTGAAGCCAATTTTCGGTTTCTACGAAAGAAGTGAACCGGTGACCTGTCAAATCGTGCTGCATCCTTCGGAACAACCAGTAATCAGAAAGAGCAATGTCCGGGGAATACGGCGGGTGCGGTAAAACATCCCATTTGAGCGTTTCCAAATATTTTTTTACGACTTTTGCGACATGAGGCCGAGCGTTGTCATGAAGAAGAATAACTTTATCATGTCTTTGCTCGTATTCCGGCCATTTTTCTCGCAATGCACGGCTCAAACGAATTAATTGTAGCCGATACCGATCGCCCGTAATGGAATCACCAGGTTTCAACACCTCATAGTAAACAACACCCCTTTGGTCCCACCAGATACAGAGCATGATCTTCGAACCGTGTATGTTCGGTTTTGGTGTTGATGTTGAGGTCGATGGCAACGATTGACCGGGCTTAGCGTAGTATTTTTTCTTCTTGAGGTTGTCGTACAATATCCACTTTTCATCTCCAGTTACAATCCGATGCAAAAAACCTTTTCTTTGTTGCCTTTGAATCAGGTGCTCGCAAGTGAAAAATCGCCTTTCAACGTTTCTCGGTTTCAGTTCATAAGGCACCCAATTTCCTTGTTTTTTAATCATTCCCATGGCTCTCAATCGTACGGAAACGGCTTGTTGAGTCACTCCCAATGATTCTGCAAGCTCTTCTTGTGTTTGACGCTGATCTTCTTCGAGTAATCGAGTAAATAAAGCCTCTAATTCTTTGTCCTTGAATTTTTTTTGCTGTTCAGAGCGAGGCATGTCTTTGACGCTGAAATCTCCATCCTTGAAACGTCGAAACCATTCCCTACATGATTTATCAGTTGGAGCAGCGTCACCATAAACTTCGACAAGCATTCGATGGGCTTCAGCTGCACTTTTTTTCCAATTAAAGCAGAAAATTAAAACCTCCCGCAAATGCTGCTTGGTTAACACAAAATTCGACATTTTCAACACTACAAAACAAGGTTTTTGCATGAAACTCAAAGCGATATAAACTGAATATTATTGGCAGGTGTCTAACCTCTCTGAAACCGCCAAAATCGGCTGTCTCTATGAACCATTCATAACAGCCAGAGCCATCTTTTGGAAACGGACTGAACTAATTTGTTCTTCCAATACAATTAACACTTTCATGTCCAGTGACACCCACCCACGTTCAAGCCGACAGTTAGTTATCGTTGACAACATCTTGGTGTCAAGCGCAAGCCAACCGTATGTTGCCGGTTAAAACACGGTGTCTACGGTTTCTATACTCTTTCCTATTTACCTAATATTTATTTACATATATCCTCATTATAACTATTGATACCCTAAAAATTGAAATTATCAATAGTTATAATGATTTTATGTCAAGTTTACAAAATTTTTATTATTACCAAAAAGAGCTGACTCAGAGACTGACTGAGCCGTTAAAGTTACCGGTAAATTTATACAGACAGCAAAGTATTAATAATAATAATAAAAGGAAAATTTATATAGCCCTGTTTAGAGAGCAGACTCACTTGGGATTCGAACCCACTAATATTGACAGATTAAACTTGTTACAAAATAAATATTTATTAGTTAAGAGTAAGGATGGGAAGGTGGGGACTACACCTATTAAATTAGGTACTTTCTCGCATCTGCATATGTTTAGTAAGAAAACCCCAGAAAATTTATCAAGAGACTAACTACAAAGACTTGGTACTTAATTCAATATATTATTTGAACTCTGGGCAATTGTGACCTAGCTGAGTACAGTTTTCACAGCTAAATGGAGATAGAAGGATACATACACTAAATAATGTATCTTCTATCATCATTCTTAAAGTGGGTTTGGAGAATGTAAATACATTGGAATATACTTTAAGAACCAGGGTATGATGAGCTCTTAATGTCTACATGGATCATAACAAAATTAATTATTTTATCCAATATCATTCCACCCTGTGACAGGATATCATTTATGCACAGTTTATTGTTTGCTAGTTATTGTAATTCTGTAAGTGCATGGTCCCGGCAAATCAAACATTAGGGAAAAATTCATAAAGCTTTTTATTTAACTTTTCTAAAGAGTTTTTACTTATTTCAAAGTTTTAAGATAGTGTTTATACTGGTTAAGTGCTAAAATTATTTTATATAATATTTAAATAAAAAGTTAATACAAATAATACCACTTAGAACTTTACAGCATTTTATTTATAGCATAATATCTACTAAGGAAGACGTTATTCTCTTACATGGTGCTTTTGCTGGCAATGAGGACAGTGAGGGGGCACGCTGGGGGCGTGAGGTAGTACCGCCTTGCTGCGCTGCGGGTCTCCGCTGCTAGGGTTGGGCTTGAAGGCTCCCAAGGGCTGCAGAGTGAAGGTCTCACACCCCACACACTGATATACCATAGACAGTTTGCTGAAAACATACTTTGCTTAACTGGAATGAAAAAAATATAAACAAAATGAGACTTGAAGAGAAAGAAAAATGTGCAGACACCGTATCACCAATCCTTACATCAAATTGTCTTGCAACTAACTGCAAATAATTATACAACAATTTCTGTACCCTTAAAGTTCTAGTTGCACTAAAAGAATTCTATGTGAATTCTATCATGGGTCTTACTGAATAATGTATACATGGAATCAATCTGAAGCCCATTGGCTAAAGCTTTGGGTATAATTTTTTTAAAGTTCACTCACTAGGTTAGTCGGGGTGGATTTTCCACTCACAAAACCGTAATATGCAGAAATTATATTTTTTATTTATAGATGATTATGTACTTATCAATCTGTAGTTTTTTATGTCACTTTTATCATCTGCTTTGTATACACATAAGTATCATGTAAGTTGTTTTCTATTTGATTTGAAAATATCCTCTAGTTAAATATTCTAATATCTCTCACTTTACAACTACACCATTTAAGATAAAAATATTTTAAAATTGTATTTTTGTTATGCAAATAGATTCACAGTACTGTCAGTTCCTCTTTCAAAAAAGTCTAGTTTATAATTTTTGAGAAATTTCTTAACTCAAGGCGGGCGGCACCAACATACTATTAAATAATGAAAACTTTAGAATAAACATATTTCATAAAAATACCAACCTTGTGGTCTTTTTACATTGAAGAGGGCTTGTTAATATTTTGACAAATACTCTAATGTAAAAATCAGCTGATATGCTCAGTAAAGGCACTATGTAACGGCCATAGCGATTTGCGTGTGACTCGATGCACTGAAGTAATATTCTCAGCGCCTGAAAAGTAAAATAACACTGTATTAAATATAAAACAGAATGAAATCAAAGATGATATGGATAAGCATGGAGCATGAAACAAATTCCGTTAACCTTGAACATATACATGCATTTCTGATAAGGTATTTCTGATATCACCCATTCTTTCTTTACACAGCAAATGGATCTTAATGCTGCCTTATTTTATCGATTATATTATTTTTGACTGTATATTTATTTCTACGAGGTAGTACCAGAAAATTCCCAGACTGTACATGCCGTTATCATTTAAGGCAACCAACTACTTACAAAAAGCCAGAAATTGTGAACTAATCCATGAGGATCCTTGTTGAACAATATATAAGTTTTTTCACATGATTAGAATCTGCTCCGGAGTCTACCATAAGATCCTCATGGAAACATGAACATGCAGTATGTTGCTGCAAAGTTTGCCCCTCACCTCCTGACACTCACTGAAAAGCAGTGGTGTCATGATGTAAGCCTTAAGCTACATGTGATGGCTAACAATGATCCAACTTATCTCCTTTGCACTCTATGACTTTGCCTTGTTCCTCAAAATGAAATTTAAGCTGAAGGGGTGCCATTTTGAAACCGTAGATGAAATCCAAATGGAATCGCAGATATTGTTGGATGGCATTCGGAAAAAGAACCTCTGTGGTGCTTTTGAGTCATGGAAGAGGTGCTGGGATCCCTTGTACAATCACTACTAACACATCGATCAATAAGTCCCGGGACTCAACAACAGATGGCGCCTCTAATAACAAATCCATACCATTCTCAGTTATTATCAACCTTTAGAAGTTACGTGTCAAACTTTCATGACATTCCGACATTGTGTCATTAAGTTACAGTGGTTTTAGTGACGCTACTTTTGCTATTTTCAAAACAATGGAAAAAAACAAATTTCGTGTGTTGATAAAACATTGCTTTTTAATGGGAAAAAATATCGTTCAAACTCAACGATGGCTTGCAAAGTGTTATCCGGGCTCTGCTCCATCGAAAACAACCATTTGTCGGTGGTATGCTGATTTCAAACGCGGTCGTACAGACACAAATGATGCTGAACGCTCTGGTCGTCCAAATGAGACTGTTACACCAGAAAACATTAAAAAAAAAACTCAAAATCGTGATGGAAAATCCCAAAGTAAAGTTGCATGAGATAGCTGACATCCTGAAGATATCATTTGGTAATGTTTACACTATTTTGCATGAATATTTGGTCATGAAAAAGCTTTTTTCGAAATGGGTGCCGCGTTTCTCACAATGGAACAGAAACAATAACGCATCGATGATGGTAACGATGACCAAATTGCATGAGTTGAACTTCGAATTGCTTCTGCACCCACTGTATTCTCCAGATTTGGACTCCAGCGACTATTGGCTGTTCGCAGACCTCAAAAAAATGCTCCAGAGAAAGAGATTTGGCTCCAATGAAGAAGTGATTGCCGAAACTAACGCCTATTTTGAAACCAAAGATAAATCTTTCTACATGGTTGGCATAGAAAAGTTAGGAAAGCGTTGGAATGAATGTATCTCTTGAATGAGACTATGTTGATGAATAAAGAAGAATTTTGGCAAACAAATGTTGTTTTAGTAGTTAGTCTCGGGACTTATCGATGTGTTAGATAGTATGTCACCATTCTGATCCATACTGAATTTCTAAACTTAGATAAAACAAGTATAGTTAGCATTTAGTTTTTGGGGATATAAAGATTTCTGTTATATTTATTCTTAAACAACATGTATATTTCAAAATGGAGGAGTTCTAAATAAATATTCATAGCTTTTATGCACTAAACTGTCTTACAAAAATTATTTTCTTCCAAAGGCAACCTTTTGTAAACTCTAGGATCTAGTTGGTAAGACCTCTATCTTTTAACCTAGGGGTTGCAGGTTTGATTCCAGTTGGCCTCCTAATTTTTCAAAACAGGTTCCAGTCTAGTTTGTACATAAGACTTATTTAAACACTTTCTGGTTGGTTTAAATTGATTGCCACATGACAATTAACCCATCAGGTTATACTGTATACATTGAAAATATAATACAATAGAACAGCGGTTCCCAACCTGTGGTACGCGTACCACCGGTGGTACGCGAGTGGATAGTTGGTGGTACGCGAAAAATAATCAGTAATGGCGGACATAAAAAGTAAAAAAAAAAACTGTCATAAAAATATCATTTAAACTACTATATTTTTCCTATAATTCATAATTTTAATTAATAATATACAGTACAGTTGTTAATATGTACAGTCGATGATCGAAAATCCAACAATCAATATCGTATTTTTGGAGTGCACTTTTAAATTTAGCGCTTTACAAGTCAGATTCGAACGAAACAATCTAATTAATTGTTGGTTAAACATCGATAAAGAATATGAAGAACTTTCTGAAAAAGCTCTCAAATTCTTATTACCGTTCACTAGTACGGAATTAGTAGAAAGAGCTTTTTCTTCATATATTTTTTAAAAAAATAAGTATCGCAACAAATTGGACGCAGGTGGAGATTTAAGGGTATATCTCACATCTTTTGAACCAAATTTCAAAAAATTATGTTCTTCGAAACAAGCACAAGGATCTCATTAAATTTATTTTGCTTATATTATTGTGCTTATATTTTCGTAAAATTTGTTTAAAAATTAAACTTATAACTTGATAACAATGTATTATAATCTTAAGCAACACTTTCATAACTATTATTTTCGATAATAAATAGAAAATTTCGGTAATAAATATATTTTTAAATACAATTTCATTAATATTATTATATTTAAAACAAAAATTTCGCCTGCGGCGCTGCTGTAAATTTGTAAAAATGAAAGTGTACATTGTCTCGTTTTCATCAGAACAATTTTTACATTTACCGTGTTTAATTAATTTTATATACATATATTTTCTATTAATATCTGTAATTTTTGGAAAAAAATTGCCTGCGGCGCATTTGGTTTTTTTTATACAATTTAATTCTATGTAATTTTTTTTTAATAAAAATTAGTTGTTAAAAAAAATACTTCTTTAAATGTCCTGGTTTTGAATTTCGACAAGAAATGAGCTTCAACACCTTTTATTTAAAAAAAAAACATTGTTATATGTAAAGTTCAAATGTCTCATTTTTATCAGAAAAAATAAAACATTTGGTATTTTTTTTAAACTTAAATAAATTGAGTTATGGGAAATATAGTCACCCTATAAAATTTATAATGCAAATAGAATAACAAATTTCTCGAAATACAATCATTTTTACGAAGTGGTACAATTAAGCGTGATGTACTACCAAGTGGTACGCGAGCCAAAAAAGGTTGGGAACCGCTGCAATAGAACAATTCAGTTAGTATTAGACTTAAGTATTAAAATACCTGTTCATGACAAGCCTTCCACCTTAAACTGACAGCTCCATACTTTGAGTAGCAGGTCTCAGGGGAATTCCCGGCCAATACGGCCATGTCTGTGGCCGTGACAAGCAGCAGCCCTCCATCCTGCGTACATTGCACAGCTGCATCTAGAAATGTAGACGGACATCCGTAAGGGTCCAGGTCTACAGCGCTGAAGCGCTCCCATGGACGGCGGTGCTGGTACATCAACAACCTAAATTTACAAATATTTTAATATTAATACAATATAGGCATACCAAGTAATGAAATCTGTCACCTCAAACTTCTTGGTGTGGTATCAAAATATGTAAGCCTATCAGATGACTAATGAAGATGCAGGGAGTAGAGCTGTTGGAGAAGAGGGATAGGAAGAGTTGATCTCATAATAAGAAAGGGACCATCATAATAGGAAGTCATAGAGAGGTAAAAGTTCATTAAAGACTTTGTTCAGCAACTGGGTGGGATTGTAAAAGAGTGAAGGGACTAAAACGGAGATTGCTGGATGGTGTGATCATCCCATTCTGGGTGTGACTAACTAAAGGAGAATCACATAAATAGAGGATGCTGACTAAGAAACTGTTGATAAATCTTGGTGACAGCAAGGATCTGTCCCAGATTGTGATGTTAGTATAAAGTGGTGAGATAGTTGAAATATAATGTTAGGTGAAGAAATTGCCACAGTTGAACAAAACATGTCACTAGACAAGCAGAGGGTCATTGGAAGAAGACTACTTAGTGTATTTTTTTTAATTCTTTCAATTTTTTTTAATCAGACGTATTAGATTTATCAGCATTGCAGTCGCCAATTTATTTAAAAAAAAAAATTATGCTTGCGACTTCTAAACTAAGGTATGATTGCTGCATTTAAGTCATATTATATCAGGAGAGCTTTTGCTGGCTTAATTGAAAAGATCGAAAAGGATTTAATCTTAAATGTAACTCAATCAGTTTGCATTTTCGGCATTTCTCAGCAACATAACCCCACCCCGGTGGATAGCATGGGATTACTTTTGTAATATTTTTTTACAAACAGCACCATAAAAATGTAAATGGAAAGCATGGTAGAGGAAAACTAAGAAAAGTATAGTTGGATATTTTAATAATTAAGTAAATTATATTTTGAAAGGATATGTAAAAAGTGCGTACACTGAGAAGAATAAAAAGGAATGACAATGTATGACACAATACGGAATGAAGTGATAAGGGGTGAATGTGAACTTAAGGCTAATGAATTGAGGTGAAGAAGAGCACACTGAGATGGTTTGGGCACGTGAAACTAATAAATGAAGAAAGACTAACACATATATAGTGCAAATGTGAGTGGAAGGCGTGTGAGAGGAAGACCAAGGAAAGAATGGTTGGAAAGTCTGGTGCTCTGTCCTCTTTGCCTATCTTGATAAGGAAATAGCATGATGGTATGTATGTAAAAAGTTTGAGAAATCGTAGGAGTTGAATCAATGTGGAAGATGAGAAATATGTGTGTCATGAAAGGAAAGTCTGGCACTATCTCCTCTCTGTCGAATCCAACAGGAAGACAGTGTGATGGTATGAACAATAGTATATATATATGTAAAAAACTGTTTGTATAACTTATAATAAAAGTAATTTGTGACATCTAACTCACATAGCATCTTCATGGCTGGTCTCGACCACATTCTGCACTCCATTCAGTTCAATATTTTCTTTGATGCTCTGCACTGCTGGGGCAGACAGATCATTTGCTACAATTCTTGTCACTCCCGGGATTTCCTTGGCATAACGGATGCTTCTCAGTCCAGTTGCTGAGAGTGCCTCCAATATTGAAACATTTGGTTTTTCTTCATTGCTTATAGTTGGCTCGCCATTTTTCCCAATACTAGGTATTTCTTTTTTATGCTTATTCTTTTGTGGCAATAATGTAAAATCTTTTATAAATGTTCTCAGTACGGCTATACTCAGATCTCGGTTAAATTCTTGAACAGGATTGTAAAATACATTTCCCAACGTTTGAACTTTAGCTTTGCCTTCTTCAATAGTCTTGACTTCTTGTGCAGTTGTCTCCATTCTTCTCTGAAATGTCAAGATATAACCGAATATAGTGCAATATTTTAAAAGAATATATATTTAAATAGATGACAATTTTGTTTATCTGTGACTAAATGAATGACTTCATTTTAAAGCCTATATAATGTAATAACCAAAAGCTTTGCAAAATTACAAACATTTTAAAGTTAACCTAAACCAAGTGGAGAAGCTGTTCAATTATAATCAATACATGCATTATAAATGTATGCAGGACCCTGTGTATAGAAATAAAAAATGCCACCCCCTAAAATGAAAATATACTATATGGATTTAAGAAAACAGATATTTATGGTTTTAATTGTTATATGGTTCGATCAAGTAAATTTTATATGAGAAGAAAATAAGTTAAATAAATTTAGTGACTGGCGATTATTGAATGTGTAGTCATTTTTCATGATGCTAATCTGTGTTTCCGCAACCTGACATTCAGTGCCGAACACGCTGATTGTGGCAAGTGAGCCATCGTCTAGATCAAGAGCTCCCAAACTTTTTTCGGCCGCAGACCCCTTTACAAAAAACTTTTAAAACCGTCGACCCCCTAGTCATTTACTTTACTTACTGAAATTAATAAGTTTGTACAGTACTCGATATTAAATATTTCATTAGATATCAAACTTTTCATTTTAATCCAGGGCTGTGGAGTCGAAAAAAAAAAACACGACTCCGACTCCGATTCCTATATTTACCAACAACACGACTCCGACTCCACAACTCCGACTCCACGACTCCGACTCCACAACTCCGACTCAAAAAAGCTCAATTTTATCAGGTTGTTTCCTACCTTTGCATATAGCCATTTTTTTCATGTTATACGGATAAAAATAAAACAAGATCAAACTTTAATAATTATTTATAAGAATTTATTCTTAAAAACAACATTGCTTCTATTAAATCTGTATTCGTAGAGGCTCTCAAATCAGAATTGAGAATTTTAAGAGCGGAAAATAACCACTCTACGGATACTTGGGTTGGCGCTAATGCTGTAACGATCAATGCTGAATCTTTTACGATTTCTAGATACCGCTGTATTGCCATTTCAACATTTAACTTATAAGTTTGGTCAATTTTTTCCATTATTTTCAATGCATCATAAAATTCAATTTTAAATTTTGAAATAGAGTGTCCTTCATCTATATTGGGACTGTGATTCAAACGAGGACGTTTTAGTTTATCTTGTTCATTGAGATATTTTTCAAAATCGTCTTCAGATTCAGCGGTGTCTGATGAAGATGATGATACTTGGTGTACGCTGCCTGCTGTCGTCTCTTTTTCTAGTCGAAGGCCTTTCATACGAACGGTTAATTCAAACAGAGCGTTTTTAGCTCTATTTATTTGTTCTTCCATCAATATGGATCGAACCATGGGGTTAACATAGATCCCAGCCAACAGAATTTTCTTTCGACGTGAGAAAGAAGGAGACAAACAAATTTTCGTAGACTATATGCATTAAATGGATCTCGGTGATTCACCATATCGGCGCGACTTGCGCCTGCAAGTTTAATATTCGTGCACAATACACATTCATTATAATAATAAAAAAAAATGTATTTTAAATTTTAACGAAAAAGTAGTCGGAGTCGCTCGTTTTTTACGACTCCTACTCCGACTCCGGCCCAAACACCGCGACTCCGACTCCACAGCCCTGTTTTAATCACTTGTAATTAAGGATTGAAAAAGATAAAAGGACTCTGGATTATGGCATTATCTTGTGCAACATTTAATATTGAAATCTGCGCTGATGAAAACTAAAGCAAAACATAGACTCTTTAATGACACATTTTACCTTTTCGTTCACAAATTTGGTAAGTAATGTGTTTTTTTTCAAAAAAGTGTTTTTTTGAATTATTTTCCTTATTCATAGATATTTTGAAGTAGTCATAGATATTTTGAAGTAACACACAAATAGCAGTAGTAAGGGGGTCTATTTATGCTGTCGTCGACCCCAATTTTTTTTATTCCAACTATTGACCCCTAGAAAAATCAAATCGACCCCATGGGGTCGATTTCGACCACTTTGGAAACTTTTGGTCTGGATGTATAATATACTAGACGAAATTCAAATAATGTGAAAATCAATTGTCTTAATCGTATTAAGGTAAAATCATGTAAATCGAAGGATAGGGTGACATCAATCTTATAATTCAATAAAACTAATAAAAAACAATGTTCTGAGTACCTAACAAAGCAAATAACATCAAGACATTTTCATGATGGATTAGTGGTGTAGCATTAAAAAATGTTCTGTTTAAAAAGAGCTTTATTAACAGTTTTTTTACAAAAATGACATGAAGTAGGCATTGAAGTGACTTCGATTGTTAAACTGATTAATAAAATTTAATAAAACAATTTTTTGTTTGTAAATAGTATAAACAACGTTCAATATAATAATCTAACGCAATCAACTTTAAAATACGTTTTATTATTTTACCTGCGTGTATATGTAATTTGGTAAACGAGTAATAATATTCGAAGTCACAAAGCCAGGGAAATTCGGTAATAATCTCGAAATACTATTTAATGAGTAATTTTTGGTTAAATTTAAAAAATAAATCATATTTCAATACAAAATTCAATACATTATTATTACATTTTTTGCCAAGCTGAATGTGTTGAATCAAATTGAATATAAATCTTTATATCTAATCTAAAATGGCTTCACCTATTAAAAGAAAGCACTTAGTACAAATATTGAAAATAACAAATAAAAATCACGCAACACGTTTTTCTGACATTTGCAACTGTTTGCAATAACAGATAGATAGCATAGACAAGATCTCTATATTTTAATATCCACTCTAAATATAATATAAGTTCAATACTAGGTATTTGTCAGCGCAGTTTCGGAAACTACTTTTAAAGTACAAAGAATGGAATAATTAGAACAAAAAATTTATTGAAGATAAGAAAACATTTAAAATATAAAGAAGGCAATTTTTTTAGTGAGAATTGAAAATATTTTGAAAAGAAGTAAATCAAATGCAAGAAAAAAGTAATACGAGTGATGTGAGTGTGATCAAATGTAAAGATTTTGTTATCTGAAAAAAGTGTTCGTTCGATAGAGAAGGAATGTTTTGAAGAGATGTACAAGAGTGGTGGTATTAGTGGGAATAACGAAGTCTTGTACTATTGACAATAACGAACCTTATGAAAATGTAAATAAGAATAGTTTAGAAGAAGCGCAGTTAACTACAATTCATAAAAATAAAAAAAACTGCGATGAAATTTGCTTGGCTAGGATGAAATTGGACCAGGACTAATAGTAAGTTGGGATGAACGAATGATTGAATGGCTGAAACAGTTTTTCAATGAATTTTTAAAATCTGACTACTCACCGAAATACTTAAGAAGTGCAGCGATAATTCCATTATATAACGGCAAGAAGGTAAGAATGGGGTGTGAAAGTTACATAACCAATTATTTACTAAGAGTAAAGAGTAAACTTTACGGGAAAAACATATGAAGGGTGAACAGAGAGACTGAAAAAAAAGTATTGGATGCTCACGTTGTCTTTTTTAGAAGGGGATGATTGCGTTGATGCGCCCATAGACGTCACCCATCGTTGTGAGATTCGCCGATTCCAGTCGCGACTGTCACGGAAACGAGATGGTACTAACGAGTTGGGCAAATTTTTGACACGATAAGTGAACCATTTTCGCAATAAATTTGCGGACCACAGACGCAAAGATGCATCAAGGGTCGCTATAAAAAAGGAGATCTGACTACCTACAAGACTGATCTTCACTTCATCTGGGAACTGTGCCTGCACCAGCGCCAAGCTGGTATAAAACAACTGCCAGTTCCAGCCAAGGATCATTCACCAACCAGTAGCTGACCAGCCAAGACGTCTCTACTACAGCTCTCCAGCTTTCTTTACTTAGCTGCCTTCATCCCGCTCGAACAAGCATTGTCATTTACCAGAGCCGCCTCGCCGTCCCACCCGTACCAGCATTGTCACTGTTTGGATCTGCGTTGACACTGCCTGGAACCACCCTGTCATCCTACCTGGACTTGCGTTGCCACTTGCTAGCGCTGCCTAACCATCCTTCCTGGACCTGCAGTGCCACCCATCTAGGGTCGCCCTGCCCGGACCAGCATTGACGACCATCTAGAGCTGCCCTGCTGTCATGCCCAGACCAACATTATCGCCTGCTAGAGCCGCTCTGCTGTCCTGCCCGGACCTACATTGCCGCCCACTTAGAGCCGTCTCGCCCGGACCAGCGTTGCCGCCTGCCAGAGCCACCTCGCCGTCCCGCCCGGACCTGCATTACTGCTTATCTAGAGCCACCCTGCCATCACCAACTTGTCGCCCATCTGGAGCTACCCTGCTGTCCTGCCTGGATCAGCATTGTCGCCTACCTCGGGCCATCTTAGCTCCATTCTCGGGCCAATACGACTAACCTATCTGAACGGCTACCAGCCTATTGTATCGTCTTAATATTCAAAATAAAATGGTAAAATCATTTTGTTGTGTTGTCATTGTCGTCCTGAGCCCCTTTAATACGCTTCTCCTGTCACTGTGGTAGTACCGTAGAGACATTTACATCTTCTATTACTGGGAGGTGGTATCAGCGTATATTTCTGGAAAATTTTACGGTAAAAAAATGAAAGCTATGAAAAATATTAATGGTTACAGTGCTTAAAGTGAATGGTGTTATATTATTATAAGTCGAAAGTAGAATCTGTATTAAAGTATCTTGTTTGAGTGGCTTAATATTACGGAAGAGATAAATAAAAAATGTGTAACTAATTATTTAACATTTAGAGCAATAAAACCACATTGTTGAATGGGAAGGTATTAAAACAGATATACTTGAATCGAGTAGTGTGAAAATTTGTTGATGTTGATTTAAAGATGACAATCTATAAAAGTATTTTAATATCATATATTTAGATGCAAAACAGTGAAGAGCCGTACGAAATGGGGTTTGGATGTAGAGTATAAAAAATATGTGTCACGATAGAAAAATCGATGACTCTGTTCTCTCTATTTTATTCCGACATGGAAACTGTGAAATGGTGTAATATACCGTATGTGTAACGAAAAAATGTTTATTTAAATAAAATACGCACTTATCTAGTTCTATATAGATGTTACGAATCGTTGGTAAAATATGTTTTTTGTTTATGGTGCCCAGCTGTCAAACAACAGCGTTTCTTTGCAATTGTCAAAAACCGCGTGGAGCTTACGAATTTTTCAGTCTGGAAAAATAAGATTTCTGGTTCGGTTGATGTAAAGCATTTTCAATTGTTTTCTGGTGGAATGTGTAATTTTTAATTTTTGTTAAGTCTTATCGTGATCTGAAGCAATTATGGATATCGTAGCGGGAGTTTTAGAGAGGGAATTAAAACGAGCTGAAAAATACAAAACAATAAATGTTGAAAAACACCTTAATCTCGAATACGATATAGGAACACTGCTGGCAACAGACCCAAATGATGTAGATATTAAGAAACTGGAGTAAGTAGAAAACTGGCTTTATTACATTTAAATAATATATTTTTATTCAACATAACCCTGAAACAAAAATCCGACATTAAGCACCGCCTACTGGTGCATTTAGTGATAATGTTGCTAAACGAATTATTCGTTAGCCTTTCTACGTTCAGTATTAGACGTTAACCTCCCTTTTTGACTTCCATGTTTCTTTTTGAGCACTCTCCTAACACGTACAAGTTACTTAGTGCACATGATGGCGAATATCTAAAAGGAATATTTTTATTTTAAATTATACATATCCGAACGAACACGTGTATCACTTTTTAGTAATCATTTTTATAAATTAGTATATATCAACTTCCGGAAAACTTATGAATATTATCTATTGAAATTCCTATATTTACGCGAGTCATTGGCTCTAGGAAAACAGTATGTAAATGGAGCCATTGAAAGCTACGTAACATAGATGATCTTTTATATATTTTATTTTATTAGACTATATAGAAGTGTTGCAACACCTCCATGTAATCCATGCAGGACAGGGGTTGTGAATGGTCATAAAACTTCTGGGTGGGAGTTACTGATAACCAATAAAACACATTTTGATGAGAGCTATGCGATATATTTATACGAATGAAAAATACAAAACTTACAATTTGCTATACCTATGCAAAATAACTCGCTGGATGATTGTTACTGTTAACCCAGTTACAGTTGTAGCAGTGTCAACTGTCGATGTTGATGGAATAAAGAATCTATCTAGAGTGTGCTTCTTGACTGTTCTTTTCCACCTTCTAATTTCAAACAGAATAAACTGTGAATTCACGTAAATGAAAGGATTATTGTATTAGTAGAGAACTTTTTTTTACTCGTTGACATGCTGCTGAAATTATACACATTGAATACCGGAACTTATATAAACCATGAAACATTTGAGTACTACACACTATAGCCAAATTCATTTATAAATGTCTAAAAAAACAATTTGTATTGTGCAGTTCAGTAAACAGATTTCACTTCATGAAATATCTTCAAATTTATTTAAAGTAACTAATACACTACAGAAAAATATATACTCAATTAAACGTCTCAAAGTAAACCAATCTGAGAACAAATCACTTAGCAAGAATGCTATGTAATTAAATCACAAGTGTCTATTATTTTAACCTACCAACACAAAACAGTGCATCTTACGATGAGACTAATGAGAGTTTCTTAATCGGAAATTGACTGTATCTTTATTGTTCTTTATTTCGTATCAATTTACAGAACAGAACGTGATAACTACCTATTAGATTTAACCAGAGATAATACACAATTATTATTTAATCAAATATGGGAGTTGCCCACGGAGAAAATGGATGAAACCATTGTGGTGACATTGCCAGAGCCCAAGTTTGTGCTGCCAAGAGCACAGAGAGTGCCTAAACCCAAACCACTCACCAAGTGGGAGCAATTTGCCAAGGAAAAGGGCATCACAAAGAAGAAGAAGACCAAAACTACATGGGACGAGACCCTCCAGAAATGGGTGCCCATCTATGGGTGAGTTGAATTTATTACCTATATTTTTTTAATAATTTTTTCTATAATACTCGTAAAACTAATATGGAAGTAAATTTTACCCAACTCCATTGACACATTATTGAAACCAGTCAAACAACCACTGTTTTGCTTCAATAAATTCAAATATGTTTTGCAAGTATGATTTTGCAAATTGAATTAAATATTTTGCCATACTTCGTAAATAAACATGTGTTTTATTTTTCACATATTGAGATATGCTGGAGATTTCTCCTATGCATTACATGGACAGAGAGATACAAATCAATCAATAATTGTTTAACTCGGGCTTGGATCTCGTATTCCTAGTAAATGTTTTGGACACCTTGTCTGGAAAGCATGATAATGAATAGAAATATAAATAAACATGAAGCAGAGATCATCCATCAGCTGGAGTGACCAGGAGAAGGTAGCAACACATGTACTTCAGAAACCATCCACGATGCTGATCTAATAAAATGGAGGGTCATGTAGAAGGAGTGTGTCTGAATATTAGATTCTTCAGTTCTGACGGAATGACTTAGAAAAAATATTGAGATATAAAATTCAAATAAAAAAAAAGTATTTTTCTATTCAGTCATTTCATTTTCATAAGTTCCAGTTTATGGATGATTTCTTTGACAGACTTTATATTTAGATGTATCCTTCAATTTTATGTAGTGGAATTAAATCTTGTCAGTAAAAAAAATATTTAATTCTTGTACTATAAATATATTTTTTTATTTAGATATAAGCGGGCAGAAGCACAGAAGGACAAGGATTGGGTCATAGAAGTTCCACAAAATGTTGACCCAATGACAGACATGTTTGCTAAAAAGGCAGATGTCAAGTCTGAGAAGGTGGCCAAGAATGAGTTACAGAGACTGAAGAACATTGCCAGGGCGCAAAAAGTTAAAATTCCCAGAGTTGGATTACCTGTAACTTCTGATAAAGCCACGGCAAACCAGGTAAAAATTATTTTAATTTATATTTGTGATTATTTGACTTTATCAAACAATATCTTATTTTGGACCACTATAAATGGATATTTTCAATCTCACAGAACACTTATGTCAACAAGAACAAGATTTATAAAAAATAAAACAATATGACATTTAATGACAAGCATTGAGCTGTGTTATTAGTAACTCATCAAGGATTTAATCTGATTTGGAAGTCTTTTCTTTCATTCATATGATATTCCTTAACATATGTATTTGAAATAATTTCAGCTGGCAACAGCCGTGACAGTAGCTAGATCTTCCACAGCCTCTGCGGGCAAATTCCAGCCACGCCTGCCTAAAGAGACCGATGCCCGGGGTGCCGGTGTAGCCCCACTGATAGGAGCGGACAGGAAGAGGAAAGCTGCACCGCCCGACATAAGCACGGAAAGGAAGAACAATTTACAGATTGTGGATGCCTTGAGCAAAAAGCAGCCCAGGATCGATATGGATTTAGCAGCCAACAAACAAATCAGATTAGAACAAATGCAGTAAGTTTTACAAATTACAACAGAATTTTTTTTACAACACTTAAAGCTTGAAGCATTGTATTACACCATATTACTGTATACAGTATTGCTTCCAACTAATCAGAAATATATTAAAAGACATTTGCCTTGTCTGACTATCAACATTTTATTTCTGACTGCTTAGATTTCTGGTTTGTTCGAACCACTGTTGCAGGTTCTTTAGCCATAATTTTCACCTCCTTCCGGGACCTTGATGTCCTTAAATTTCGCCTTGAATTATGAAATGTAAAACTTGGCATTTCTCAAGATAGTACATGACATGTCAGAGATATTGTACTTTTCACACTCTTTTACTTCTAATGAGCTCTAATATTATGTATCTTAGCCAATATCTCACCTAGACATGAATTCACTTCATAGAAGTCTGATCTTCATCACTGTCATTTGTTTGTATTTATACCATAATGATCCTATCGGAGTATACCTATAGATTGGATCTTTCACACATTCCAAAATATTTTTTTCATGAAAATTACCACCCCATTCGTTTAAGAGTTCGATCAGTACGAAACTATGACATGGTCATATGTAATACATTTTCTCAAAATATTCCACCTCATTTCACTGATACAAGTATAGCCATATTTCAATATTTAATTTTTTTTACGGTTTTTGTATTCTTTGTGCTTTGAGCATACTTTTCACATTCTTTGTTTCAATTCTCTTTACCTCTAGCTCCCTAGATATATTAGCTGACCGAGAGATACATCCTACCCATGCCCCATCAAAGCAGCGTCCATACTCTGGACCATTGTATTCATTAACCATCATGATTGCCCTGTGGAAAGTAATGAGGTTGTTTCTTGTGACCTTTCTCATCGAAGTATCTCAACCAGTTAGATGCTTGTGTGATTGTTCTCTGTGAAAATAGACTGTCGAAGCCCAATTTCTGCACCCTGATACAGTTGTGATGGCTATTGCTGCCCTCCATCAATCGCATTATTACAGCCACTCATACTGATACAGCCATACTTGTTACAGTATGTTAATGACTGAAGTAATCGTTTTTGACACAAAATAGATTCTTTATTTCCTCTGTTAGAAATAGTTTTTTTTAGTATACACTTGAAAAGTATCACAAATAATGTACTTTTTACAGGAGATCTGAGGAAAAACGAGAAAAAGGCAAACAGGGGAAAGGAAAGGGCAAAAAAGGATTCAATATAAAGAAAGCAGGGAAGCCTACAGCAGGAAAAGGACAGAGGAATCCAAACAAGAGGAATTTAGGAAGGAAAAGGAGATAACTATCTTCATAAATGTTATGTATTTTATTAAAAACCATATTATTTGATTAAATGTATTTTATTTATTAATCCTTTTTCAAAAGACATTGAATTGCCTGATAGAAAAGAAACAAAATAATAAATTGTACAATAGAAAGATAAAAAACTTTCTAAGTTAACAAGAGTTTCAAAGCCAAAAAAAGAATACTGCAAAATTAGTAAGAGTTAAAAAAATATAATAATACATAGGTTATTTTATAGTATTCTGCATCATAAATTTTCATGTTTTTTTTTATTATTCAAGTAATAGTTACTTAAACAACAAAAACATACTACGCTATTGGAAAAGAGTAAGAGGGTTTTGAAGTTGCAACTTCAAAATACCAGTGGCTTAACGGCACAATCAAAAAAATATTATCATTATAGACAGGCAGCATGAATGCACCTCATCATTAGGGAGCACAAACAGGACTGAATTTTGTTCAAACTGGTACCGACATACACACTTCTAATGGTAAACATAAAAGTCCTATTTATAAAATACGAAATAACCAAAAAAAATCCAAGTCACATAAAGCCAGCTTTTTAATTTTAATCTCCAGAAACTCTTACTTAACGGGAAAGGCAAAAATGGAATACTTAGAAACAGTGGTGTGTATAAACTTTTATGTGCTGACTGTGATAGTTTCTCCATATGAAAGACAGGAAGATCAGTTGAAAAGAGATTTCGTGAACACATCCACCTTAACAAATCCTTTAATTTATTCTGAAATGGCTAATCATTGTCACCATGAAAATCATACATTTTCTATCGATGATGCCAAATTCTTACATATCAGCAGTAACGGAAATAAATTAGAAGTCTAAGAAAAAATAGATTAGAGGCCCTAGAAATTTCTAAGTCAATGCATCGGGATGAACATCTGGCAAACACATATATTCCCAGAATCTCGCCACTGCTAGCTGAAGTCTCCTGCTTCCCTCCACCCATAAACCCCAACCTGAATGTTTACTGTTAGAAGCGTGTATGTCGGTACCAGTTCAAACAGAATTCAGTCTTGTTTGTGCACCTCGATGATGAGGTGAAAACTGGAAGGGTTATACTGTTACATAAAGTGGAATAAACAGTGTTTGATGAAACAAATTATTAGGTGTACAAATAAGTTTCCGCCGTTTTTTATCAAAAATTGGGCATTTATTGTGAAAGAACGGAACCTCATGTTTTATTCGAAGTATTGCCCATCGCTTGCCACTACTTTTTCCCATCTTTCTGGCAGCATACGGATACCGCGTCGGAAAAATGCTTCATCTTTTGAGGCTATCCACGAATCGACCCAATTTTTGGTATCTTCATATGATGTGAAGTGCTGCTCAGACAGGCCATGCGTCATCGATCGAAACAAGTGGAAATCAGAAGGCGCAATGTCTGGTGAATACGGCGGGTGGGGTAAAACTTCCCAATTGAGTGTTTCCAAATAGGTTTTGACCGGCGCCGCAACATGTGGACGAGCATTATCATGCAGGAGAATAATTTTGTCGTGTCTGGAGTAGCAGTGGGCGCGCTTTTCCTCGAGTGCTCGACTCAATCTCATCAATTGTGCTCGGTAGACAGCCCCAGCAATGGTTTCGTTCGGTTTGAGCAACTCATAATACACGACACCAAGCTGATCCCACCAAATACACAACAAGAGTTTTTTTCCATGAATATTTGGCTTAGCTGTAGATGTTGAAGCATGGCCAGGGGTTCCCCATGATTTCTTCCTTTTTGGATTATCATAGTGGATCCATTTTTCATCACCAGTGACTATACGGTTTATAAAACCCTTTCGTTTATGCCTGGCAAGCAGCATTTCACATGTGGAAAATCGGCGTTCAACGTTTCTCGGTGTCAGTTCATATGGAACCCAATTTCCTTGTTTTTGAATCATTCCCAATGATTTCAACCTATGTGAAATTGCTTGTTGAGTCACTCCTAATGTAAGTGCAAGTTCTTCTTGCGTTTGGCACAAATCTTGATCCAATAATACTTCCAATTCCGCGTCTTCGTACACTTTCGGCCTTCCGCTACGTTCTTTGTCTTCGATGTCAAATTCACCGTTCTTAAACTTTTGAAACCACTCACGACAACTTCTCTCACTTAAGGCAGCCTCACCATATGCTTCTACAAGCAATCGATGCGCCTCAGCTGCAGATTTCTTCAAATTGAAGAAGTAAATCAAAAGTTCCCGCAAATGACGCTTATTCGGCTCAAAACTTGACATTTTCGAACACAAAAAAATATGTTATACTGATAAAAA
Source organism: Odontocerum albicorne (assembly GCA_949825065.1). Taxonomy (NCBI): domain Eukaryota; kingdom Metazoa; phylum Arthropoda; class Insecta; order Trichoptera; family Odontoceridae; genus Odontocerum; species Odontocerum albicorne. The sequence goes on from OX463848.1 coordinate 11,309,385, forward strand.
TTCACTAATATTTCAAGGTCATGTTGTTGACAGATGTCCAACCTTACGATAATGACATTTTACATCTGACAATTTTAACCATAACTTACTGGTGGCGCCAACTTTTGTCAAACGGCGGTGACTTATTTGTACACCCTATACAATGTCTTTAAACCTCCACAATGTTACTGCCTTAACTATAAATAATACATAAAGAAATCTTCTAAATCAATCTTGAAGTATTCCTTATAGGTGTTTGTTGAGGATAAAATATTGTTGACAGTCAATAGCTAAGGCAATACAGTAAAAGCTCATTAATTAGAACAATGATAATTAGTATTTTTCCCCATTTTCTAGGTCTCGAAATTGACTTATTACGATAAATTGTACTGTTAATTCGAAAAACTGCATATTTCATAATACTTTTTGTCAAAGTATTTAAGAATTCTGACAATTCGAAATTTTCCACGCAAATCACGGATCTACATAGTATCAGCCCTGGTAACGGGATGACTGCTTAAATTTCTGAGGTTCCCCCTATGTCCATATTCCAAAGCTATTATCATAAATATGGGGAAGTCATCCGAAAACCAATCCCTAAGATCCATATGTAAACAAATACCGATAAAATAAGGAAACCATATAAAAAGGTAATAATATAATTTTAGGATTTTTTTACGTTTCTATAAATTAGCAAATTTTCTCCATTATGAAATTTGAGAGAGAATAAAACACTACGAACACTCTAAAATGGCACCTGTTTGACACTTCTATAAGTCTTTGACGATCAGCAAGAAAATAAAATTGTTAGATGATGTGGAAAAGAGGGCAACGCCAAAAGGAAAATTGGCTGAAAAAATACAGCATCCCAAAATCATAATTTTTTTTTTATGTTGAGGGTTAGCGACAATTGTCAATTAAGTGATATTAAAAAGCGGTCAATACTGGATGCCTGTATGGTGATAGCAACATCCTGGGCTAAGATAACACCCAAAACAATAACTGTTTCCATAAGAGAAAATAATTCTTGGGCCAATCAACTGCACATTACAAGAGATGATGGAAATCTAGCTTTTTTTTCAGTGTCCTTTAATGAGTGGCATCACATTTGATGATGAGCTTATTACGTCTGAACTCAATCCCAATGAAACAATAGCCAATGATGGTGATGAAGAGAAGGCAGATATTTCAGAAATGAAAGAAGACGTACTATCCAGAAATTATGTTTTACATTATTTGGGAGAGGTGTAAAAATACTTTAGTAAACCCAACACACTGTAGAATGTTTGTCAAAACTTTCATGTTGGGGTAGATCACGTTGCTATCAAATATGCACTCAAACAAAAACAATCTTAAAGAAGTGACTTTTAACCCTGATAAGTGACATTAATACTCGTAAGTATAGTTTTGAGTGTTCCTTTTTATATTATTACAGGCGGCCCTCGACTTTCGTATATAATTGGTTCCTGAAAATGTGTGCGAATGTTGGATGTTCAAAAGTAGAGGGATGTAAAAAAAAACATCAAAAATTGTATTTTTAAATATTTATTATTATTATCCTTTTTTTCTTTTCTTGATAAAGAGTTCTATAACATGCTGTGTCTTTCCCAATCGCTCTATGTACTTGAGATATATTGTCTCAATTGGGATCACATTCTTCCTGATAGTCACAAATTTGTCAAGATGCATGAAGGCTTCATTCAAATTTTTGACTGTCAAAGTCTTGACGATTTTATCAGCTTCTTCTTCCTCACTTTCATTGTGTATTTCGTTTAACTCTTGTTGCTCAATTATGTATTCATTTGACAGAGATACTGAGTGAGATTCAATCAACACATTAACATCTTCGTTGTTGACGTCCAAGTTTAGTTCATTGATTAGGCTAACTATTTAATCTGTGATAGTTTCCGGAGTTTCTTCAGAATTTATAAAACCACTCATCATTTGTGGGCATAATTGTTTCCAGGAACCTTTCATTGTTGACTTTTATTTCAGCCCACGAGTCTCCAATATTGTTTATTGCGTTCCATATATTATATAATAGTTCTTCCAAAAAAGTGGGAGCGACTGCATGGAAGCGAACAATTTTTGCATTATCGACAAAAATCTTTAAAAAATTGATTTTTCTTAAATGTACGAAAATTGAGGCCACCTGTACTTATTTTTGTCTTTTTTATTTTACCTTTTATAATTTCACAACTGTGATATCCTTATTAAGTGCACAACCAAATAAATACCAGCCGTACCATCATATTTATATTAAGTGCGCAAACATAAACAAGTTAATCTGTGGAAACAAGTGACAATTATATCAGGTGTACAAATAAGCCACCGCCGTTTGACAAAAGTTGGCGCCACCAGTAAGTTATGGTTAAAATTGTCAGATGTAAAACGTCATTGTCGTAAGGTTGGACATCTGTCAACAACATAACCTTGAAATATTAGTGAATTTTTATCAGTATAATATATTCTTTTGTGTGCGAAAATGTCAAGTTTTGAGCCGAATAAGCGTCATTTGCAGGAACTTTTGATTTACTTCTTCAATCTGAAGAAATCTGCAGCTGAGGCGCATCGATTGCTTGTAGAAGCATATAGTGAGGCTGCCTTAAGTGAGAGAAGTTGTCGTGAGTGGTTTAAGAATGGTGAATTTCACATAAGGCCGAAAGTGTACGAAGACGCGGAATTAGAAGTATTATTGGATCAAGATTCGTGCCAAACGCAAGAAGAACTTGCACTTACATTAGGAGTGACTCAACAAGCAATTTCACATCGGTTGAAATCATTGGGAATGATTCAAAAACAAGGAAATTGGGTTCCATATGAACTGCCGATTTTCCACATGTGAAATGCTGCTTGCCAGGCATAAACGAAAGGGTTTTATAAACCGTATGAACAATGGATCACTGGTGATGAACAATGGATCCACTATGATAATCCAAAAAGGAAGAAATCATGGGGAGCCCCTGGCCATGCTTCTACTTTTACGGCTAAGCCAAATATTCATGGAAAAAAACTCTTGTTGTGTATTTGGTGGAATCAGCTTGGTGTCGTGTATTATGAGTTGCTCAAACCGAACAAAACCATTGCTGGGGCTGTCTACCGAACACAATTGATGAGATTGAGTCGAGCACTCAAGGAAAAGCGAGCCCACTACTATTCCAGACACGACAAAATCATTCTCCTGCATGATAATGCTCGTCGACATGTTGCAGCGCCAAAATCTATTTGGAAACACTCAATTGGGAAGTTTTACCCCACCCGCCGTATTCACCAGACATTGCTCCTTCTGATTTCCACTTGTTTCTATCAATGACGCATGGCCTGTCTGAGCAGCACTTCACATTATATGAAGATACCAAAAATTGGGTCGATTCGTGGATAGCCTCAAAAGATGAAGCAGTCTTCCGATGTGGTATCCGTATGCTGCCAGAAAGATGGGAAAAAGTAGTGGCAAGCGATGGGTAATACTTCGAATAAAACATGAGGTTCCGTTCTTTCACAATAAATGCTCAATTTTTGATAAAAAACAGCGGAAACTTATTTATACACCTAATAGTATTTTTGTTATTCATACACGTTTATTGCCCATGACAAATAGTACATATTTTTAAATTTATTTTACCATTAAATGTTATTAAATCTCATATTGCGGAAACATTCGACAAAACTTCGCTTGATTTACATTATATTTACATTACAAAAAATATCTGCAATATTATGTGATAGCCATTGGGAAATGCTGTAAAAAATTTGTAGTGATCCCGTAATTTGTTTTTTTTTCTAAATTGATTCCCTTGAATTTCAAATTAACACACTATTTCTGTATATATTTGTTAAATGGACAGTGAGAATGAAACAAATAATATGTTCTCTAAAATTTTATTATCATACACACAAGCCCTTTTCTATAAATGTCAGCGTTAAAACAATTTTTGCAATATATTTTACATTGAGTTACATATCTGTAGTCTTCGGTAAATTTTTAATATGTGGGAAATTGAAATTGGACACTAGTTAAGATATTTTTTTCATAAATGTTTATAAAATCAGAAAACAGTAAGTAGTACATTTGACATACATTCAATCATGTCTTTTTCCTACCGGGGTAGACAAAGATATTAGAGTGTTAGACTTTCCTATTGCGACACATATTTTGCCTCCCTTAGATCCATACAACTTCTTTGATTTTTACATTTCCTTCTTTCAAAATATCATTCGCTTTGCCTTGGTCTTCCCTTATCATGTTTTCTATTCACATTTGCACTGTACATTTGATTTGTTAGTATTTCTTCATTCATTTGTACTATATGCCCAAAGCATCTCAGAGTGCTCTTCTTCACCTTACATAGTGCATAATCTTTAAGTTCACATTCATTCATTCCTAATCACTTCATTCTAAATTCTGTCATATTCCCATATATTATTCTCGGTGAATGCATTTCTATAACATTTGCTTCTTTTAGTCTTTTTCCATGTCCACATTTCACTCCCGTACATCAAAGTTGGTGCTATAATATGGTTATGGACTATCATATGAACAATTTAAATTGCTCTAGTTTCATCTTAAAATGTAAAATAACATTTATAACTTAGAAATTTACCAACAACACATAACGGATTTCATAAAAACAGCTTGATTTCAGCAATATATAATATATTTTATATCTATTGGATAATGTCACAACACCAATAATAAAAATATATTTACTACATGTACTAATTTCATTATTTTATATACAATGTCTAAATAAAGTAAACAATGATGAAGCTAAAGGTCTTAGGATTTAAAAGACCTCTAAACAATTAGTCTTGACAAAAACCCTAAAACTAATGAACATTTTGTAGACGTTATATGGTATTGCTTTGCATCACATGATTATAGAGGGAAGCTTTAACCATATAATTTTACACAATTGACGCAAATTGGGTGTAGAAAAAAAGATTATCTGAAAAATGTGGGAGGAGTATTAGATAGAATATATTAGAAAGAAAGGTTTTATGGCACAAAAGAAAACATAATTTGTGAAGCGTAATTAACTGTGGCACCCAATTGTATTATCTTCTTCTTCTTAAAGTGCCGTCTCCTATCGGAGGTTGGCCACCATCATGGAAATCTTCATCTTATTAATTGCCACATGAAACAACACAGTCGACAGCACTCAAAACACCTCCGCAAGTTTTTAAACCAAGAGATGGGATAGTGTCCTCAGTCTCGTTTGCCATCTATTTTTCCCTGAATGATTGGTGTGTTATAATGTATCTTGTGTCCCTCATTATGTGATCTTGTAAATAAATGTTCACAGTTTTAAGCAATTCTCTGTCTTTATACATTGAGCAAGCGCTTTCACATGCAACACGATCTTTCCAGGGAATCTTAATACATTTGTAGATCCATATCTCAAAAAACTAGATATTAAAAAGTCAAATTAAATAAAATGTGATATATTATATTTGTCTTTTTTAGCTACACTTGATTCTGCAAAAAAATTGCTTTAATATTTTGAAGAATGTTACGAATTCCATGGACAGCAAGGCGAATTAACGTTTCTCATTCTCGAAGAACTGAGAATCACCGACAAATTGTCAACAATATGCCTTCGATGATTCCTCCGATTTTTTGGGCACATTGCTCGTGGTCAAGAAGACAGTTTGAAGAGAATTGTAGTTACTGGAAGGGCGACGCACAAGAGGAAGAATCCCAATGCGTTGGACTGACCAAGTGAGAGATGCAACAGGACTACCCTTAACAACTGCCCTTGGAGTCGCGGAGCGTCAAGAGCAGAGATGGATAAGAGCAGGCGACAGAGGCTATCATGGGATTCATGAGCTACACAACAGGATGATGATGAATATTTTGAAATATATATGAACTTACAATGAATACCCAATGCATCAATTGTTTAAAAATTACAACAATGATTAATAATTTCTTTCCATTATGTTTTCATACGAGATATCTTAGCCTCTGATTATCTCCAAAGTGAACAACACTCGGCAATAAGATATTATTGATTATACACATATATTGCTACAACAATAATACAGTCCAACTGACAAAAAGGGATAAAGATTTAGAGAAGTGCGAACATGACTGGCAGTGCAATGGGACAATACAATATATGTATTACGATGATTACAATGAACTTTCTAACCATACTGATCAAATAATTAATTTTTGAAATAGTTATCAATGATATTATTGTAGCTTAGTTGGTAGAATGCTTATTTTTCACCTGGGAGTTTCAGATTAGATTCCCTATGATACCCAGAAAAAAGGGTCTCCACTTCTTTCTGCTTAGTTGGAAGAAATTGTCACAAACAGTATAATTTTTTATGCAAATTTTATTTGGAATATATTTGCTAAACATCATGAAAAGATCATACCATCAAATATAAATTTTATATGAAAAATAAGTTTTCATGCCTTAAATTAATACATTTGATCACAATAAAATTAAGAAGTACATAATTAAGCTTCAATTTTATTAAAGTACAAACTCTGTATTACAGAATAGCACTCAGAACTCTGTCTTTGGTACATATTAGTGATCCGTCTCAAGCACATGCCATAAAGTACAAACTCTGTATTACAGAATAGCACTCAGAACTCTGTCTTTGGTACATATTAGTGATCCGTCTCAAGCACATGCCATAAAGTACAAACTCTGTATTACAGAATAGCACTCAGAACTCTGTCTTTGGTACATAGTAGTGATCCGTCTCAAGCACATGCCATAAATTCAAACTCTACATGAATCTCAGCTCTGAGATCGACTTAAGTGCCAAAATCTGTTCTGTAACACGGGAACTATTGAAGCATGTGATTAATTTTGCTAAAAAAATTTCAATTAAACTATTTTATGTCTAATTATTTACATTTTATTATATGTACAAGCAAAAATATTTTTTTTGATACGTAAATTATTGCCTTAATGAAAAAAGGCAGCTCTCCTTTTTTAAAGTAGATATTATCATAAATGGATATGATTGGGTTTTTCTCTTCTAATAAATATTTTGTGAGATTTTCTACTGCTAAATACTTTAAATATTCTGATACAATCGCACATAAATACATCTACATTTTTTGGCAAAATAACTAACGCTAAACACTTGGATTTATTTTCAATCCGTTTAAAGAGATCAATTAAGCCTAAACATTTTTTTTTAAATATACTCATATTAAATTCAATCTTATGAGAAAATATATTTCATTTAAATTTCACACTAATACTTTATCAAAAAGTAAATATAATACATAAATATAAAATTAAACAGTACAAGATATTTAAACAATTGCAAATTTAAAAAAATATTATTTCTGAATATTCAATGTATACTGCACTGTGCGAAGAAAAATATATTTTTTTCAAAAAAATATTTAATCTAAGTCAAAATAGGGTAAGTACAATAAATATTGCATTGTCAGCAATGCAAAGATTAAATGTAAATTTATCTCTATTATCAGATATTAGAAACACTAAGAATAATCAGTCCATTATTTGGCTTAATAAAATATAACAAATACTTCATCACAATTCACTTATGGCAATGACAACAATCCCAAACCTTGTGCAGGCATCATCTGGCCAATTCCTCAGAATGTTACAAATGGGACACCTTTCAAGTTCCTTCAGGGAAAATATTATAACTAGCGATTGGCCAATTTTACACAACAGTAAAGTAACAAAAAAAAAATACAAAATACTAATTTTGTTTCTGAATTTATACATATCATATACCAACACAATACAAGGACTAAAGGTACACACTATCATAAATGCTGAATGTGAATCACATATGGGAGGATCTCTAAGTATTGTCCTCATATTTATTATGTACCCTTGAAATTAAAAATAAAAGTAAAGCAATGAATGGCGGTATATATTATAAATAGTCTTTCTTTATTAATATTTTTCTATAATTGAAATTACCCAAAATTTTGGTTGTTTTGCCTGGAAGAGCTCAACATAACACAATACAGTAAAAACCTTAGTTTAATTATGCAAAGTTTACTGGCATGATAAATATTAGTAGTTTTACAAGTTTTTTCCCTTTACATTGTAGATTCAAGTGTCTATGGATGATCTGCTTCAAGAAAACAATAGAAAGTTTACAAATGTATATCTGGTTGAAATAAAAAAATAAAATCTGAAACTCTCAATTATTCCTTCATACTTCAGGTGTTCGAAGAAGCATTTCAAAATCTTTTTTAAATCTTCAATATAAAATTTTGAGTGAAACAGCTACTAGAGATTTACAAAATGCAAGGATGTCTCGCATAAAAATAATATTGAAGCTTTTGACAAGAAAAAGTCAACTCCTCGTGCATCCAGTGAACCTACAAAGAATTGCACATCATCTAATGTGAAGACACCTGCATAACAATTCAGTTTACTTACAAAGTGAATAATTTTGAGTTTTATCTTTAATTTAATTTCATACCTATTTATCTACTACATAAAAACATTTTTACTGTATTTTTTATGTTTGCTATGCAAAATCTGACTTTTGAGACTTTAAGATCTGTAACATTACAAAAGTAATAACAACTTCATACCAAACAGAGTGCAGAATAATGCAATGCAACACGTACCATAAAGATACACTAAATCAATCTTACTGTAACAAAATAGGTCCCAAATCCAAATATTTAGGTGAAAAGTACTATCTGACATAAAACATTGATCATAAAATAGTTACAATAAAGAGAAACTGTAAACAATTTGACCTCTTCTAATTTACTCTTTAAGTTGCAGATGTTTCCTGCTTTATGGAGCAATAGTCTTTTAAGCCAATGCCCAAAAATTAGCAACGAGACCCAGTTGTGTATAATTTTTATGATTTTATTAAATACTTTGAAACCAAAATCTGGGTGAGTGAAATCACATAGTACATTGATTAGTAGAAATCATAAATAATTTCTTACTTTACGAGCTAAAGTTATTACAAATTAACTTGTAAATGTGAAAAATTGCTGAAATTGATGTTATTTAAATTATATAATAATATTTTTTTTTAATTCAAGTTATATATTTACCAAATAAAAGTATGTTCACAGTTGATAAGTCTCTCATTTTCAAAATTCAGATATTTTCCATCTTTAAATATTAAACCAGCAAAAATTTCACAATTTTATCACACCCCAGCAAAATAGGTACAGATCCTTGACTGGTATTACATGCCATATACTGCGCAAACTCGCTCAACATTCTAGAATAGATCAAATTCCTACATTTCTTCTAACCACTCAAACTTGAACTTCTATCGCATAATACCAGTGTTTGAGTTTAATATTTTATAAAATTATCAATTCAGAAAAAAAGTAAACAAAGATTTATTAGAAGCTAAATTGATTTTGTGATAAAATTTGAGTTGTAAAAGTTTCACAATTAAATGTCATTAGATATATTTTCAGCATACATCACAATTTTTTTAATGTTTGATGAGACTTTTTTGCAGAGGTGTGATAAATTTCATTTCAAATCTTTTTCATCAACCAATATATACTTGTCACAAATATTGGTTTGGAAAAAGCTTAATAATACATATTTCTGTACACATTCAGTCACAACATATCGAGAAACCCGCTCAATAATGCTTTTCCATACCTATATATAGTCACTTTCCCAGATACCTCACAGTTGGAGATATCAATCAGTCAAAAATTATACTTACACTTAGCACATTTATATTTGCCCATAGCTCATCTCAATACACAAGTCTTTTCAATTTAAGTTCAAACTTATTCAAAATATATACAACCAAAAATATTTCTTTGAAACAATTTTTTATGAAAGATTATAATTTGATATTCAATTTGATTGAAAGGGTACATATAATAAGCCTTATTGAAACAATCACTTTCAATCGAAAGCTTTACTAAAGTAATATTCCAAAATAAAAATATTCATTAAATAAAATTGATATATTTTAAACTTAAAATAATAAAGGATTATATGAACTTTCAGTACGCATTTCTCTGTATTGTAAACATCTTTGAATTTTCAATATTTTTATTACAATAACTTAAAAAGAGAATGGGAAAAATGCAAGTACTTGTACAATGTTGTGAATCTTGGTTAAAGATATATATTAGCTTTCAGAAAATAAATTTCAGTTTCCGTTGCTTATTGTTTAATATTTTTTTATATAATAATCAAAATAAATACATGTATAATAATGATTTCTAAAATTATACAGGAATAAATATTTTTCATGGATGTGGAATAATTAAAATATATATATAATGTAAAGTTAAAATAAAATATAATTATAATTAAGGTTTATAAATCTAAGAAGGCATGAAACACAGATAGGTACTAAATATTATACCATTAAGACAAGGTTATATTTCAAAATTCTAACACTTATTGTGGCTAACAAACATTTCTTAATTATTTTAACAAGGAAAACATGTGGTGGGATTCTAATTCTGTAAAAGCCAATAATACTTCAGATAAATAATCCAATATTATAATAATAAATAATCCAATATTACAATCAATAAATGTCATAATTCTTACAAATATCCATAAATCTATGAATGCATTCTTCTCAACATACATTAAACTGGTCTTTATTTCTTAAAATCAGGAATTTCTTAAAACCTTCAATTAAGTTAATTTATGATAGAAAAATATTTATTTTTCAATATAATCGATATATGTTGTCAAAGTTCCCAAAATAGTTTGTTTCACAATATTCATATGGAAAATTATTGCAGTTTTTTTTTTAATTTCAGTTTCCAACCACGAAGTAGTAAAAAACATTAACTTATCAAGGAAAGGGTCAGTGTGTTCTTAAATAGCTTCTATGTGCATCTTACTAAAATTTTGACAAGAAAAAAACCTAAATTAAGAAGAAAAAATGTATGTAAACCATCTGGGTTAGTCTTATTGAATCTGTGTAATAAACATTAAGAATTAATTTTTATTTCATAGTCAATATACGAGTATTTAGAATCTTATAAAGTCAATTTATGCTTCATCAATTTTATTTAAAATATACATAGGAGATAATAGAAGCAGAAATAAAATTCCATAGAAAGAAACAACATAAATGGTTGTTGCTCCTGATTTAAAAAAATATAGAATGCCAGTTATCCATTCGTTGAACATTCACACTTTAATTAAACTAAAATACCTCATGGTGGAATAAAAGAACAGGGCAACACACTGGGTAGCGGGTAATGGAATAGGAGGGAAATCAACAGCTGTAACTTTAGGGAAATATTTATCAAAAAAATATATTCAAAAATTTCAAATATTGAGCAGTTTAAAGTTTACCCTGAGATGATAATGCCCTGTCATGAAATATATCTTATTTTATTTAAAAATAAAACTAACGTCGCGAAAATGTTAGTTTACATTTTGATCGTAATTCTGTTGACATTTGATCAATGTAGAAGTTTTTAATTTGAATCTGAATTCATAACTCCTACTAAAATGTTATTAAATGTCTCAACACACAACATTTTAATTATATCATATCATTCTCTGATTTTAAAATCACATCAACAAATTCCAGGCAAAATGACAATCTTCAGCGTACAAATTTGAAAGGAGAGACAAAAAACTATAATTTATTACAAAGATTTGAATATATGCATATTTTTTCTAAGTTATTTGAAATGATGTTATGTTTTTTATTTTAGCACTCAATATTTTGTTACAGTTTTATCCCCTCTGTCAAATTTGCATGTTGAAATGTGCCTCAATTGTGTTAATTCCCCTGGAAAATATTAGACTGATCAATTTGTGTTACTCATAAAGCATAAAAGCTGAGAGTTGCCATTAGTACTGATTCCATAAGTCCAGTTATGTTTGAATAAGAGAGTGCACTCCAAGAAACCATTCATATATATTGAGTTGAGTATTCCAATATCTGCAATTCAATTTAGCACCATTTTTATGTTCTATGGTTTCATTTCAATATTCCTGTGGCAAAAATTCTTACCAAATTCACTTGATATTTTTTCGAATTTGATCTTGCTCTGATTTTTATTTTATTCTTCAAAGCCAGCATTTCTTTCAAGTTAAGTTACTAATACACAATTTTTTATAAGTTTCTTAAGAATATATTCAGAAGTTTAAGTACCAAAAAATTTTTTAAATATAAAATAAATTTTTTTACAAACAAAATCCTTAAAAAAAAGAAATTTTGAAAATAATTCATATTATTTTTTAACATACTATCAAAATAAAAGGATAGATATGAGAAATTGAATGACCATGTATGTACGTAGTTTATGACTTTGTAGAAATTAAACTGTCTATTTCAATCCACTGTTTTGGCAAATTTAATTTAATTTGGCAATTCATTTTTCCAGCATCGTTCACAAACAACAAATAATTCAGAAAAAGTATCATGTGTTCTTTTATCATGGCATACAATATGTACAAGTTTTAAATTTTCCGTGGTAAATAGTTGTTTAAAGTACCAGACAGTAGAGACATGACCGTTGGTAATTTTATCTGTGCAACTATAGCACTTGTACCCTGATTGGGAGAGACATTGCACAGCACTCAAAATGCTTGGCACTATATTTCGTGATAACTCCATTCTGTGGTCTAAATTCCATGTGCTAAATAATATTCTCTCCTCTTTACTTCTATACGGATTGATTACATGAACATCTAGATACCTGCATTGCTTCTCACTCCACAATCCTCCGCAGACAAATTTACCACTTTCGTTGCACAATCTGTTATCCATAGCCCTTCTGTCAAAATATAAGCAGTTATAATTGTTTGCTTTTAGCATTTTTTGTAAATTTTTAATCAATGTGTTGATTTCATTCTTAATCTGACTGTTTCCTGAATTGATGTATATATTGGACTTAACCAGTAAATTTTTTGTTTTACTCAAGTATCCTTGGATCCTGTCTTTGGCTTTCCTGCTCATATAAGCTTCTTTTGTCTTGTCACAAGTGGTAATTCCTAAAAAAAAAATTTGTTCAAAACACAAAAATCAAACATTTGCAGAATTCTGTAGAAATCAATACCATTAAAAAACTTAAGGTAACATAATTATTATTTCTTTGACCCATTTAGATTCTGAAAATTGACAATAACTATTTAATTTTAAGATTTTTTGCTGTTTTTATAAATCAAATATGTATCATTTAACAAATCAAAATATTGCTTTTTTTATTATTTAATGAAACCCTTTTATCCGGTTAGGTGCCTTAACCAAGTTTACTCGCTCTCTGTTGCCGTGCCCATGGGGCCGGCCATACAAAATTAGCGAGTAAAATCGCTCAACTTTATCCCTGTTTCTAGCCAATGTCTAGTACTAATTCGAATAATCTAAAATATGGAACACATAGAGACATCTATTGAGATGATGAATAAATACTATAATATTACAGTTTACAGATATTATCGAATTTACAGAGATTTACCTAAAAGCTTCGCATGACAGTCGACATGTATCTAATACAGGGTTGTCACTTTTGCGTTTTACTTATTTAACCGCTGAAATTTGAAATGATTTTATAGTTACATTATTTTAATTACTTTCTGTGCGTTATTAAAATAATAAATATTTTCATATTACATATACTTTTGATTCTATCAAATATTTTATTAATGTATGTTTCTGTATTTTCTGTGATAAGCTGTGACAACCCTGACATTATGTTAAAGTTTTAGTTGTGTTTTTCTGAGTGAACGGCAGCACAAACAACACATATTGTACATATTTGGTAAGTCTTCATAATATCCTTTGAATATATAATATATACAAAAAAGATAATTCTATTAGGTTTTATTTTTGCTAAAAAATTCAGTCCTCCGGGATCAGCCATACTGATACCTTTCGGCACTTAAAGGGTTAAAGTGTTTTCAAAGGGACCAGCCATCTAAGGGGGAAAACTTCTTAAGACTTTGTATCCCAATTCCATATTTTTACGTGATCTGTATTGAGTCTTGGTCCCGTGTTTTCACGTGATTGATACCTTTCAAAAATTATTACTGGTGAATATTTTTGCAAACAATTCAACCTTTAAACGATAGTCAATTTGACATCCTACGGGCTTAATCAATGTACTCTTGATTTAAGCTTATATGCGTCAAACAAGTATGTAACAATTCCGATTAAAAGTGTTTCCTCACTTGAGTTAATAAAAATTTGAAATTTCGGCCAGAAATACTCAAACTGTTCATAATCTAACACATCGATCAATAAGTCCCGGGAGTAACCAATAGATGGCGCCTCTAATAACAAATCCATACCATTTTCAGTTAGTACCAACCTTTAGAAGTTACGTGTCAAACTTTCATGACATTCCAACATTGTGTCATTGAGTTACAGTGCCTTCAGTGACGCTGCTTTTGCTATTTTCAAAACAATTGAAAAAACCGAATTTCGTGTGTTGATAAAACATTGCTTTTTAATGGGAAAAAATACCGTTCAAACTCAGCTGAAATGATGGCTTGAAAAGTGTTATCCGGGCTCTGTTCCGTTGAAAACAGCCATTTTTCAGTGGTATGCTGATTTCAAGCGCGGGCGTATAGGCACAAATGATGCTGAACGCTCTGGTCGTCCAAATGAGGCTGTTACATCAGAATTGCAAAAAAACGGCCCCATATGAAGAAGAAAAAAGTTCTCTTTCATCAAAACAATGCACCGTGTCACAAGTCGATGGTAACGATGGCCAAATTGCATGACTTGAACTTCGAATTACTTCCACACCCACCGTATTTTCCAGATTTGGCCCCCAGCGGCTATTGGGGGTTCGCAGACCTCAAAAAGATGCTCCAGAGAAAGAGATTTGGCTCCAATGAAAAAGTGATTGCCGAAACTAATGCCTATTTTGAAACCAAAGATAAATTGATTTACACTGCTGGCATAGAAAAGTTAGGAAAGCATTGGAATGAATGTATCGCTCTTGAATGAGGCTATGTTGATGAATAAAGAAGAATTTTGGCAAACAAATGTTGTTTTAGTAGTTAGTCCCGGGACTTATTGATCGATGTGATATAATACAGTTTGTCATGTCAGTAACCAATTTTATACATTTAAAAATGATTTCCAATTTGCACATTTTTGTGAGCCATTGTCGTTTTGAGCGATTCGTTGGTTGGTTTATGGTCAAATATAAGAAAGTAAAAGGGAAATATATTGTCAAATCTTATTGAGTTTTTGGTGACAAAAAGTAAAAACATATCAGATTTTCAATAAAAACTTCAAAATATTACTACATATTACATTATTCTTTGTTTATTTTGACATGCTTTTTTTAACTTTTCAGGTGATTGTGTCATTTTAACACATCGATCAATAAGTCTCGGGACTAACTACTAAAACAACATTTGTTTGCCAAAATTCTTCTTTATTCATCAACATAGTCTCCTTC
Source organism: Odontocerum albicorne (assembly GCA_949825065.1). Classification (NCBI taxonomy): domain Eukaryota; kingdom Metazoa; phylum Arthropoda; class Insecta; order Trichoptera; family Odontoceridae; genus Odontocerum; species Odontocerum albicorne. The sequence goes on from OX463848.1 coordinate 11,324,722, forward strand.
AAGAGCGATACATTAATTCCAACGCTTTCCTAACTTTTCTATGCCAGCCGTGTAGAACGATTTAACTTTGGTTTCAAAATAGGCGTTAGTTTCGGGAATCACTTCTTCATTGGAGCCAAATCTCTTTCCCTGGAGCATCTTTTCGAGGTCTGCGAACAGCCAATAGTCGCTGGGGGCCAAATCTGGAGAATACAGTGATGCGGAAGCAATTCAAAGTTCAACTTATGCAATTTGGCCATCGTTACCATCGACTTGTGACACGGTGATGTCCTGATGAAAGAGAACTTTTTTCTTCTTCATATGGGGCTGTTTATTTGCAATTTCTGCCTTTAATCGCTGCAATAACGCTATTTAATATTCATTATTGATGGTTTTTCCCTTTTCAAGGTGATCGATGAATATTATACCATGTGCATCCCAAAATAAAGGCCCTAACCTTCCCGACCGACTGTCGAGTTTTTGGTCGCTTCGGAAGACTTTCACCGGCTGATCTCTACTCAGCTGACTGCCGATTTGATTCCGGAGTATAGTGGTGGATCCAAGTTTCCTCCATTGTCACATACCGACGCAAAAACTCCTGTTTATTTCGCGTAAACAGTGCCAAACAGCGCTCTGAATCATCGATGCGTTATTGTTTCTGTTCCATTGTGAGCAAACGCGGCACCCGTTTCGAAAAAAGCTTTTTCATGACCAAATGTTCATGCAAAATAGTGTAAACACTACCAAATGATATCTTCAGGATGTCAGCTATCTCACGCAAATTTACTTTGCGATTTTCCACCACGATTTTGAGGTTTTTTTTTATGTTTTCTGGTGTAAAAGCCTCATTTGGACGACCAGAGGGTTCAGCATCATTTTTGTCTGTACGACCGCATTTGAATTCAGCATACCACCGACAAATGGTTGCTTTCGACGGAGCAGAGCCCGGATAACACTTTTCAAGCCATCGCTGAGTTTGAATGGTATTTTTTCCCATTAAAAAGCAATGTTTTATCAACACACGAAATTCGGTTTTCCCATTGTTTTGAAAATACCAAAAGTAGCGTCACTAAAACCACTGTAACTCAATGACCCAATGTCGGAATGTCATGAAAGTTTGACACATAACTTCTAAAGGTTGGTACTAACTGACAATAGTATGGATTTGTTATTAGAGGCACCATCTGTTGGTCAGTCCCGGGACTTATTGATCGATGTGTTATTGTATACATTTATATCGATTCTTGATTTTTAACATGGACAATACCCTAGATCAGGGGTCTCCAAACTACGGCCTGCGGGTCAACACCGGCCTGCGAGCACCACCCATCCGGCCTGTCATAGTTATTTTGATTACATTGTAAAATTTACAATATATTAGGTGTACAAATAAGTTTCCGCCGTTTTTTATCAAAAATTGGGCATTTATTGTGAAAGAACGGAACCTCATGTTTTATTCGAAGTATTGCCCATCGCTTGCCACTACCTTTTCCCATCTTTCTGGCAGCATACGGATACAGCGTCGGAAGAATGCTTCATCTTTTGAGGCTATCCACGAATCGACCCAATTTTTGGTATCTTCATATGATGTGAAGTGCTGCTCAGACAGGTCATGCGTCATCGATCGAAACAAGTGAAAATCAGAAGGAGCAATGTCTGGTGAATACAGCGGGTGGGGTAAAACTTCCCAATTGATTGTTTCCAAAAAGGTTTTGACCGGCGCCGCAACATGTGGACGAGCATTATCATGCAGGAGAATAATTTTGTTGTGTCTGGAGTAGCAGTGGGCGCGCTTTTCCTCGAGTGCTCGACTCAATCTCATCAATTGTGCTCGGTAGACAGCCCCAGCAATGGTTTCGTTCGGTTTGAGCAACTCATAATACACGACACCAAGCTGATCCCACCAAATACACAACAAGAGTTTTTTTCCATGAATATTTGGCTTAGCTGTAGATGTTGAAGCATGGCCAGGGGTTCCCCATGATTTCTTCCTTTTTGGATTATCATAGTGGATCCATTTTTCATCACCAGTGACTAAACGGTGCAGAAAACCCTTTCGTTTATGCCTGGCAAGCAGCATTTCACATGTGGAAAATCGGCGTTCAACGTTTCTCGGTGTCAGTTCATATGGAACCCAATTTCCTTGTTTTTGAATCATTCCCAATGATTTCAACCTATGTGAAATTGCTTGTTGAGTCACTCCTAATGTAAGTGCAAGTTCTTCTTGCGTTTGGCACGAATCTTGATCCAATAATACTTCCAATTCCGCGTCTTCGTACACTTTCGGCCTTCCGCTACGTTCTTAGTCTTCGATGTCAAATTCACCGTTCTTAAACTTTTGAAACCACTCACGACAACTTCTCTCACTTAAGGCAGCCTCACCATATGCTTCTACAAGCAATCGATGCGCCTCAGCTGCAGATTTCTTCAAATTGAAGAAGTAAATCAAAAGTTCCCGCAAATGACGCTTATTCGGCTCAAAACTTGACATTTTCGAACACAAAAAAATATGTTATACTGATAAAAATTCACTAATATTTCAAGGTCATGTTGTTGACAGATGTCCAACCTTACGATAATGACATTTTACATCTGACAATTTTAACCATAACTTACTGGTGGCGCCAACTTTTGTCAAACGGCGGTGACTTATTTGTACACCCAATAAGTATATCATACAAAATAAAAATCAGATGTTTTTATTTAACAAGCAATTAAGAAATACCTGACCATTCATAATGAAATATAAAATTTTAACTGTAATTAATAACATCAGATTTATCCTAAAAACTTACAATAAGTGACATATATAGGTAATTCACATAATGAAATTAAACATGATTAATGAGATTTATGTAGCTGTAACTTTCCACTGACAATTGCTTGCAGTTGTGGATCAAGTTTACTAGTGCAAATTATCAGCAGCGACTTAGCTAGGTCTTGGCCCCTGGGACTTAGTGGAGGAGTCATTGTGGCCCTTAGGCTAAAAAGTTTGGAGACCCCTGCCCTAGATAATGAAAAAATGTATGAATTGATAATAATGAATTGTGATATTGCATCATCAGTGTGCAGTAAAGTTTCAAATCTTGAAGATTTTGACATCTGAATCTGGAGATCAACTGCACTCACCAGGTCCAATTAGAATAAAGAATACTAGTTGCAACCCGTGAAATATTCACGGAAGTAAAACAAATTCTACATTTATGAAAATAAATATTCATAAATGTAAAATTTGTTTATATACTAGGTAAGTCCAGAAAGTAAGTGTACTGAATTTTTGTAGGTTACAATTTTTTTTATTTACACAAAAAAATTACGTGGTTACCGTAGTACATATGTAAGCTATTTTTCGACATAGTCGCCATTCCTCTCAATGCAGGTGGTGAAGCGGGGTATCAACTTTTTGATGCCTTCCTCGAAGTAGTTTCCCGCCAATCCCTCCGTCGACTTCTCCTCCTTTACCTCCTCGTCGGTTGAAAACCTTTTTCCACCCATGTGCAGCTTCAGGGAGGTAAAGAGATAGTAATCTGAAGGTGCTAGGTCAGGGGAATGCGCGGGATGGTTCAGGACATCCCATTTAAACGAGGCGAGCAGTTCCTTCGTGGCATTGGCCGTGTGTGGTCTGGTATTGTCGTGCAGCAGGCAGACTCCCTTTGTCAGCATGCCTCTCTTCTTGTTCTGAATCGCCCTCCGCAATTTTTTTAGGGTCTCACAGTATCTTGCAGAGTTGATGGTCTCCCCTTGAGGCATATATTCAATTAAAATTATGCCTTGACAGTCCCAAAACAATTTCGTCAGTCACAATTGAAGGTCTTCCGCTCCTCTGATCATCGTGCACAGACGTACGACCATATTTAAACTCACGACACCACTTGTACACACTCGTACGATTCATAGCTTTATCACCATATGCAGTTTTCACCTCATTATAAACCTCAACCGGAGGTTTTCCCTTCCAAACGAGATAACGGATGACGCCGCGTATTTCGCACTTGGCGGGAGATTGGATTTACATTTTTCACGAAACGGGTTGTCGCGTCGACACTTCTCAACGTACTGACCTCGAACCGGTCTCGTTGCAGAGGGGAAGGGTTAGGCTACACGGAAGTGTAGCCAACATGTCGAAAATAAAATCCATCCGGTCGTGAGAGCCTCAGTACACTTACTTTCTGGATACGCCTCGTATATATCATTTATACATCGTCCCCTTTTACACCGGTTCAAAAATTGTTAGCTAGGTATCTAAAATTCGTTCAGTATCACGGACCCACTGAGATTCAAATTTCGAATTACTTTCGGAGAGAATCTAAGTATTCCTCTCTCGCTCTCTTGTATTCAAAATTCAATTCTCGTATTCTTTCTTTGGCAACAACCATCGTATGGGTTTTGGCCTATTTATACTATGATGCACGACCCTACAGACACATCGTCAAAGAACGTGTCTAAACATGTGTCAATATAGATTCTATCAATCGACAAAAAAGAAAAACCCTGTTAAAAATCATATCAAATTGTTAAAGAAGGTCTAAGTTTATTCCACCCCAATAAGAATATATATTAATAATAAGATAAAACCTTCAAACCAAAATAAACATTTACCCTCAAACCACTCCGGATCTTGACTCCTATCGCTGAGGTGTGAGTTGTCTTCATTTTTCTTTTTAATAAAGTTGTGAACCTTTTCGAATTTCTCAAACTTGTCCTTATTAAAGAAATCTTGTATTTGTTCACCAGCTTCTAAGTACTGATCGTTTAAACGAATTATCTCATAGAAATATTCCAACTCTGAAATAAAAATGAAAAGTTCCCTGAAAACCCCTCGAAATGGAATAGTGTTAAGAGTAAATGAAAGTGTTAAATAAATTATCAAATTTGGAGACCTCAGAGAAATTAATATATGCCCATATTGTAGTTCCTATATTGACTATCAAGAATCTTCCTATTGCCAAAATTAATCTTTCTATTTTCCTATAATTATAAAGAAATTCTCTGATCAAGTTTTGACAAATAACCCAATATCAACCTATATGAGAATACTTGTTACAAACATTTTACCCTCCTTTTGCAGTGTCATGAAAGTTTTCAATTTGTAATGGATTAAATATAATAAGATTAGTATTCTTATTTGATAAAGGTTATATCAATTTCAATTTTGATTGTGGGCGTTTACTGTGATTGCTTTTCTAGAATATGTATTCTCAATTAATGTAATAAACTTATCATTTTTCAATGGATAAGAACACCCATTTTTTAAGTAAAAAGCCGTAATAAAAAATAATAGAATTAAAAAGAAAAAAGCTTAATTATTTCTTTGTTAATAATAACACAAAAGAAAAATCTTAAATTTTAATATCAATTGTTCAACTAACTTTTTCGGAAAATTATAATTATAAATTTCAAATTGTGTAAATAAAGATTTTTTCATTTTCACAATTACCGCTGTTTCAAATAAAGTGTGATAATCGCTGGAGAGATCTTAAGAAAAATCCTCTTTTCCATACCTGTCTTCATATTTTCTTCAGGTTGAAGAATAACGAGAAGTGTCTGCGACGGCAGCGTCCTAAAATATTCATCGTCGTCCACCAGAGTCCCATCCTCTGCCACGTAGCACCGGCACCGTTGCCAGCTGTCCTTGACCTGTAAATACTACGCTGTCAATACATTCAAGGGCATCGGAAATAAACACTTTGATGAACTCAAATAAAAAAAACGCGCTTCAATCGTCGATAAACATAAAAAAGGCTCACCTTCAGTTTTTCACAAGACTTTTTCAAAAATTCATCCAAGGTCTCGGCGGCAATTCCGACTTTTTTGTCTCTCGACAGATTCGTAACCTTAAAACCCTTTTTCATCATTTTGTTATATTTTTACATCGATATTTAAAAATCTTACAAAACAAGTGTATAAAGTAAAAAAGTTAAATTTGATTGGAAACCTTTGTCGCAGGAGTGAATGACGTTTAAAAAGTGCCATACAGAAGTCGGTTTATTATTTGGCTCTGCGCATTGATAAAACTTATATACTATTTCGGACTGGAATCAGCGTCAACATTGACCTTGACATTTTGTAATGTTTACAACTAGAACTGTCAAAATATGTTGCCATGGACAGAAAATCAACAAACGCACGTTTAGACTGCTTAGACCCGTGGTGGTCGGTACCGCCCACCGGTGGGCGTTGAAGATATCTAAGGGTTCGTTTTTGGTCCAAGGCAAAATTAGAAGGCGTTGAGGACCAACTGCCGCCCCCCTGGGCAATACTCGCAAGAACGCGCTGAAAAGTTTAAGGGCCGAAGAAAATAGTGAAGGGCCGACCAATGAAATTTTTCAATATGCACAACAATATCTCTCCTAATCAGTTTGGGTTCCAAAAGAATGTGGGAACTGAAACTGCTTTGCTTAGTCTAGTAAACAGCGTTACCACCACTTAAGATAATAAGAAAGCATATTTGGCAGTTTTTTGGACCTTGCAAAGGCTTTTGATACAGTGTGTCACCAAATATTACTTACCAGATTGATGGAGGTGGGCATATGTGGGCGCTCTTCTAGTTGGTTCTCTTCATACTTATCTGATAGAACTCAGAGGGTCAAATTGGGTGATAGTGTATTTTGTGAGCCTCTTTTTGTGAGATTCGGAGTACCCTAAAGTAGTGTTCTGGGACCTATATAGTTCTTGATATATGTCAATCAGTTGTGTAATCTTTCTATCAGGGGTAAGATTATTACTTTTGTGGACGACAAGTTTCTTCTGTTCGAGGGCCGAACATGGGATGGTGTATTGTCAAAGGCTAACGAAGAATTACGTGTAGTTAAAGAATGGATGGACTCAAATTTATTGACTCTAAATTCCCAAAAAACTAAATACATCACATTTAGCATATTTACAAGAACTCAAGCACCTACAAATAAATACATAACACTGCACACTTGTTCACCCATGGCTGACTGTAGCTGTGTTTCTTTGGAAAGGGTTGATAGTATAAAGTAATACCTCGGAGTTTATGTTGATCAGTTCCTTCGTTGGGAGGTCCATATTAACACTTTGAGCACAAAAATCAGAAAACTAGGATACATATTCCGTATGATTCGAAATGTGTTCAGTAAAAATATTCTTAAAAGTATATACTTCGCCTTATGTCAGTCAGCACTTTCCTACGGTATATCAGTTTGGGGGGATGCACCTTAACCCAAAAGCACATATTGCAGGTTTCCCAAAAATGATTGTGAAAATAATTAATTAACTTCCTGCCCGGTATCCCACGACGGAGCTTTTCAGAGAGCATCGGGTCCTGAACATAGCCAATTTGCATCTCAAATCCATTCTCTGGCACTACCATTGAAAGAAAGGGAAGATGCAGACTCAGCAGAGACACATGACACGCATGGCAGCTAATGAAATGTTCAAATGTTAAAACCTCTTTTGCCCAAAGACAATATGTTTATTTGGCTCCCATGACGTATAATGGCGTGCCGAATTCAATAAAGATAAAGGAAGGAAAACAATTTAGACAGTCGATCGGAGCGTGGTTGTTATTGCGACAGGATTTTGAGTACTTGGGCCTTCAGGATGAATGACGTGTGGAAAAGATTTGTGTGGGCTCTTGAGTGTGGGTTTCTTCTTGTTGTTTTGATTTTGGTTGTTTTGTATTTGTGTTTCTGTATATATTTTTGTGTTAATTTTTATTCTTATGATTGTGTGCGGCATATTATGGGATGAACATTTTTGGTTTTATTTTTGTTTCATTTTTGGTTTTACTTTTGTTTTTATTTGTCAGCATTTGGAAGCACTTAAAGAAGATTTTACAAACAGATTTCAGGATGTCCTCAACATGATCATTCCAGATTGGGTTCTAGAACCTTTCTCAAACCTACAAACAGCAGAATTATCACTGCAGGAGGAGTTGATAGAATTGTCAACAAATGAAGAATTAAAATTGAAATTAAAAAAAATGACATCAGGATTTTTAACTTCAAAGGCAAATTCCAGTCCACTCGGCTTTATATGCTGCATCAAAGAAGTTTTTCATTACATTCCCATCATCATAAAAAGGATTTCGCGTAGTCAGCAATTTACTAACAAAGAAAAGAAACAGATTGTCAATAGTGGAACACCGCCATTTAAGAGTGCTGTTTACAAATATGGCACCAAATATCGAAAAAATTGTGTCATTACACCAAATTCAGCCATCTCACTAATAATATTACATTTTTTTAATAATATATATTTGTTAATCAAACTTTGAGCAATACACCAATAGGTTAATATCTTTTAATAAAGTAATTTTAAAAATCTGTCGAGTATACTTCACCTAAGGGGAGCGCCATCGAATTACTGTTTGAAAAAGTGGGCTATGACCCAAAAAAGTTGGAAAACTATGGGTTAAATTATTGATTTCAAGAACGGGAGTCTGCGTGTTTTTTTGTCTGAAAAGGGGGCGGTGAATATTTTTTTATTCCCCGCGGAGGTAGGCCAAAGAAGGCTGGAAACCTATGACTTAGACGAACGCTTGTTTAGAAATCATATACAGATTCTTGCGACAGTAAGTATTTTCTATAGCCTTGGGGGAAATCGAAGTTGGACTTTTGGTGTCAAGTAACTGTGACATGACATATGATCGAAGTGTAGGGATCTCAGTCGGACTTTTATAATTATTTATGAAATTAATAGTTCCAGTTATAAATGCGTATTTTGGTTCCACTTTAAAGAAGGGTTGAATAAAAATAGAGCCAAGCAACAAATCAACCATCGAAGCGACTATTTTGAAAAAATCGTCATTTTTCACCAAAAAGTGTCACCACAAGTGTCGTCACTTCGTACTCTACTAAGATGCAAGACGGTGAGTGAAGGGCTAAAAAGACAACTGACTCGGAAGAATCTTTTGTTGCGCCAACTTATTCCCAAGAGTAGGCATAGGCGAAACCTTCTTGCCGTAGCGTTTCCACGTGTGATTACAAATCTAAGAGTATGAGTGTTCTTTATAATCCTGGCTTGAAGGATATCCAATATCACGGACCACTTTTCCCTGACGCCAAATGTTCTGGAAGTCTACTACGCTGTATATTGTAGCTGGTTTCAATTGGATTTCTTATATTTCATCACGCTGCTGGGGCTAAATCTTTCCCTACCTGCCAACTACTCCAATCCATCACTAGACTAAGCTACAGATATCACCGACTTCTTGACATCATTCATCTCGCTTGTAAATGGAATTTTTTATTGTTAAACAGTTTAGAACTGATTTCTTTATCTTTTTCACGTTATTCTTATATGTATCCAACTAAATTCTCTTCGGAAAAGAAATGTTAAATAATGTCATCCATAATTCTTTTTTTTTATATAATTAACACTAGCTTTTAATGGCTTAAACTATATGTAACATATGTAGCAAAATATTTTTTTACTATAAAACTTTTAATAATTTTCTGTTTTTCCCTTTTATAGAACTTTAAATTTTCAGATAGTTAAAGATAAGTTTCTGATTGTTGAAATATATGTATCTTCTTGTTAGGTTGACAAAATACTTTGTGTACAGAATATGATTTTTTAAATATTTAAAAAAGTACAATATTTTGTATGAATGAGCTGTCCGTCGCATTTAAATTTGGCTAACTCCTTTAGATGTCAAACAGAGATAATCGATTTTTGTGCAAAATTAAAACAATTTTTTTTGTAAATTATATTATTTTAGAGGCCTCTATTTTTATTAACAAATAATTCGAACTCTAGAGGCAATATTTTTTGGACATGCTCTAATTTGATCTAGAATGTTGAATTGTACTAAATTCGAACGATCTGCAAGCAATTCATTAGTAAAAATGTTTTTGCCGGGATGAATTGATTGAATTGTACGAGTTTTTGGCAAATGATCGTAAGTCACAACCTATATACGGAGGAGTATACGTCAGTGTCAAGTGGTACAGAGATGTATCAAAATCGCCATCTTCTATCGTCATTTGATTTTGACATCACTTGACATTGGCGTATACTCTTTCATATATATAGCAGTTCACAGCCATAATTACAAAAGAAGAAGACATCACTTGACACTGGCGTATACTCCATATTTGAAGTTCACGGCTATTATTCAAGAAGAAGAAGATAAGATTTTGGCGGGTTAATTTTGACGTATGAGTGTTTGTCAGTCAGTCATATAAAACTATTAACCTGAAAACGTTGCAATTCATGGAAATCATTATCATGTATTCCAAAAAGTTTTTTGCATTATAAAGTTATATATTACAACGAAAAGAGTTTGACATTGAGAGGTTATTAGTAACTAAACACAATTCTAGAATCCCGCCTTCTCCACTGAATGTACACATTTTTTAGATGGTAAAAATATTTCAGAAATCTAAAATAATGCGCGGCGCACTGATAGTTATAGAGGGCTGTGACCGGTCTGGAAAATCTACACAAGCCAAAAAATTAGGTATAAATTAAATTAAGCGAATTTAACTTTAAATTAACTCTTTTTAAATTAAATTAAGCGAATCTTTCTGTCAAGGTATCCTGAAATAATAACGCAATAACTTGGTTTTGAAATCTGAGTTTAATGTCCATAATTGGTATCATTCTGGGTCAGCTCTATTATAATAATAATTACGTGACAAAAGGGTTCGATTAACTAATTAAAGTCTTCGGAGAGAGTAATGAAGCGATAAAGTGTTTAGTATACTTAGGACAACTACAACTAGTTTAAATTTCAGTTAAAAGGGTTTTTAAAGCAATTACTGAATTTTCTATTAACATTTATTCCATATCAACTTAATACAGATTAGTTTACAATTTGTATATGTAGAGTTGATAGTAAATGTTTTATCAATTTTAGAAAAAATAAAAAATCTGTTAAATTTGTTTTATTCCAGTGACTTCCTTGCAAAAACAGAATATTTTGGCCAAATACATTAACTTCCCAGACCGGACTACCACCATTGGCCAGGTGATCAACAAATATCTTAACTTTAAGGTAACATTTTTATGTATAATATATATTTAAATTGATGCGCATGACTATTCTGTTCTAAGGAGCGTGGCAGCACTGTACCACTATCTTTGGATAACAATATTTTTCTGATAAGTTTCTGTAGATACAATTTTGATAAGACCTTAATACTCTATATTGACTGAAGGCTTATTTTTTGTTAATACCCTATATTGACTTAAGCTGCAATTTTTTCCTGTTCCCGAAGATGAAGGGAACATTGAAAGGACAACGTTTTACGACCAAAGAGAAGATAAATGTAAAATCACTGGGCGAGTTAAAGGCTATCCCAAAATGTATGTTACACAAATGTTTTTCGCAAAAATAAAACAGCAAAAGTGTATTTTATTCTATAGGGACTACTGTGAAGATTACTTCTATGTGAATTATCTCGTATATGAACACTACACACATACATTACACCTAAGGCCTAATGTGCTACTATCACATCCGAAAATCTACAAAAGTTTCTTTGTAGTTCGTCGTCTTCCCTTGGTAAGTTTTCTACGCTTTTCTTACCAAATATGTTTTTCTAAACATATGCAAATGTGGGGAAGAACCTAATCTAATGGCCTCAGCCATCACCTTCCTATCCTTAGACTCAACTTATATATTTATTTTGTAATATTTTCAATCTGTCAATAGTGGGTTCGAATCCCAAGTTCAAGCACCCTTGAGGAGAGTGCTCTTTAAATGGCGCTATATAAATTGTCCTTTTTATTGTTAGTAATATTATATATTTATTTTATTACAACGTACGGTATTTTATCGACCATTCAAAAGTGTTACAAGAGAGAAGCCCAAATAAAAATTTTGAATATAAGTACAACTTGTCATAAATATTATAATCATTTACACGAATCATAACTAAAAAAATATAGAAAAGCAGTACACATATGCATATCACCTACCATACATAAATTACAAACCTGAGATAGGTCAAGGTTTAGGCAATCAAATACTTTGCAATTTGCAACAAAAAGGTTTAGGCAATCAAGGCCCTACTAACATACAAAAAGAAAAAAAAAATAATCAAAGAAAATAACAAAAATATGCATATGCACAATCAATCCACTTCAATACAAAAAAAAAATGTTTATCGAGATTTCAACATATTTACAGATATCTCGAAAAGTTTGATAGAAACGAAGTTAACGAAAAGAAAAAGAGAAAAAAATCAACGAATTATACAGTGACGAAGAGAGTCATATGATGATAATCGCTGATGGAATCTTTATAGATTATTTTTTTACTATTTTTTAATAAATTTACTATTACTAAGTCAAGATTTTAATACTGGATTTTCAAAATAAATAATTAAGATATAGTGGGCTCAAGAGAGTCCATTGTTGCAATTATACAACTATTGTAAGACCATTATCACTTAGAATATGGATGTTTTTATAGTAAATAATGAGGAACTATGATAGCTCTGTATTCCTCCGTTACATAAAGGTGATATCTATTTTGGTTTTACTTTCTCCAGCAAGACTTGTCAGATGAGACCATCCATCTGCTGTTCTCGGCCAATCGTTGGGAGTTAAGTCACAGCATGCGGGATGATTTGAAGAATGGAGTCACACTTATTGTTGATCGCTACGCCTTCTCTGGAGCAGCCTTTTCTGCCTCTAAAGGTATTTAAATATTTTTTACGTTTTAATAACCTCATCATCATCCTGTCATGTAGCTCATGACTGAACATCACTCTGGTGATAACCCTTGATGACTCCTCTCCATTCATCTCTGCAATTTGCTGTTCAAAGGGCAGTTGTTAAGGGTAGTCTTGTTGCGCTTCTCACTTGGTTAGTCCAATTCATTGGAATTCTTCCTCTTATGCGTTGCCCTACGCTTCTAGTGACCATAAGCCTCTCCAAACTGTCCACTTGGCCACAAGCAATGTACCCAAAGAATCGGAGAACTCGTCGTAGTCATATAGTCAACAATCTGTCGGTGATTCTCAGTTCTTTGAGAATGGAGGCATTAATTTGCTTTGCTGTCCATGGAACTCGTAACATCCTTCTCCAGCACCACATTTCAAATGCATCTATTCTACATCCTAAATACTATTTATTTAAACTTGATGTATTACTTCTCATTAATCCACATTGAAGGTTACTGAACATTGAGGTGCTACCTAAAAGTTGGGGAATTTAAATATATAATACTTGTATGTCCATCACTAAAAAAAATAAAACGCTGAATAACTATCTCAAAAGCTAGGAAGCGGTGCATAAATATTTTAATTAAGTGTTTTAAGTTTGAAAATAGGAGTAAAAAATCTATAATAATTTTTGTTTAAAGCTCAAAAAAACTGTTATTAAAATCCCACTGAAGGCTTAAAATATGACCTAAATTGAAATGTATTTTACATAAAAAAATATGAGGCCATCATTCAATCACCCTAGTTAGAAACCAATAATGTAAATTTTATAAAAACATGGTTATTGAAAAATATATGCTAAACAAATAAATTTGCATCATTTGCTACATCCTTCGGATCCACTGGAGTGATCATGGCACAAATGTCTAGAACCTGCAACGCTCCAACTATAAACCTAGAATGGATATGATTGTAGAGATGAAATTGAGGTGGACCGGACATGTTATACGCATGGACGGTCATTGACTCCCAAAGCGCATAACGGCAGATAATGGGCAAGCGAAGGATGGGCAGAAGAAACGCTGTAAGGACAGGACTGTGGATGATGCTGAATTTTTACGAGACACCTGAAGACTGAGCAGGTCGGTTAAGATCATAGGAGATGGAGAGGTAATCTGTTCTCAAGTTGATGGCGCCTCAATAGCTAGAGATATTAGAAACAGTCTGCGTTCTGCGAATATGCCTCAGGGTGACCAGAAGATACAGCGGGATTCACATGTCTATAACATTTGTGAGAGTGTGCATCTAGGATCGGCCTGTTTTATCACAGCAGCTCAAGATTGACGTTGGAAGGGCAAGGGGTTCCTCCACTATGAGGCCCAGCAACGATGATGATAAATAAATTATTGTGTTTTTGCATCATATTTTTTTTATGAGTAATTCAATTTTTTTCCCAGTTCATTGAAAGCTCATGTTGATTTTGTTTATTTTCAAACCTTAGGACTAGACATGGAGTGGTGCAAATCTCCTGATGTGGGTCTGCCTAGGCCAGACAAAGTGTTTCTGCTGACATTGAACCTCGAGGCTCAAGCCAAAAGGAAAGGGTTCGGACAAGAAAGGTAATCATTGTGTTGAGCAAAGATCCAATGTGGTATTCATTTCTTTTGGTTCGAAATTGTAATTTCTTACCAATTACAATTTCGCACAATAAGAAATTAATACCACATAATAAATGAATAATGAATGGGAAATAGAAATATAAAATGTTGTTTCTAATTTAGTTCAACTGTTTGAATTTATCGAACCTTTAATGCGAGACTGTCACATGTCGAAATGACATAGTTCGAGATAATTGAGAGATTTCAAATTTAAGGCTGGACTTCCAAACCGTGGTCATACTAAGGCTCTCACATTTTAAGTTATGGAAGTTAAGTATTAAAAAAGTTTAAAAGTGACATATCTCAATTGTATTTCAGCTAAGAGCTGATTTAAGAGATGTGACAAATTTACATAAAAAACTAATTAAAAATTATACATAAGTCTTTAGGATAAAGTTTGACATGCGAGTCTTGCATTTATTTAAGTTGCAAAATATATTTAATATAATTATATTTCTTTATAACCATTAAGAATTTAATCTATCTAAACTATAATATAATTGACATAAGTAAACGTTTCTGATTAATGCCCATATAAATTATCAACTTTGTGGTATGGTGACTAACATCAATTAAATTCCCGACAGATGCTGTTACTAAGCTACTTTTTGCTTCCAGGAATTATTTTATTGGAGTCAATGTATTCTATATCTGCATTTAATTAATTATTAGAACACTTAGAATCATTAGAAATTAGTTTTCTATAAATCATTCAGACAAACTTGATAGTGCCAGTTTTCTTGGAACCTGATCTTGTCATCGGAATCTTAGGTTTAGTTTACCACCACACCACAAATGTTTTTGTTAGTCCATAAGACTTACATCAGACCTTCGCTACAAGTTAGCAAATATGGAAACCTTTTTTTATAAAGGTTGTTAAAGTTTTTGAGAGGATTCAAAAACTGGCAACAAAAATTTGAAGATATCTGATTTATTATGATTAACTGTGTTTATAGAAATTGTCTATTCTGTAAAAAAGTCAAAATCGTGGGGACTTGATAGTGTTCTTCGAACTCTGCCAAAAACTTTCTTTTAACCAAAACACATTTGAGAGGATGTCAGTTAGAACAACAACTGGAACTAAATTCCAAAGAAACATTGTTTTTCTAGCAGAGTTGTGAAATCTTAGAACATATTGCTTAATAGTGTAGTGAGTGCTGTGACATTAACTTGTTTAAAAACCATCTGGACAAGTTTCTACACAAACTGAGGAGTGCTAGTAGTCTAATTTATTTTTTTATTCCTCATGAACTTAGTCTTGATGCTCATGACTGAGCTTCATGGTTTCCTGTTGATCTGAAACCAAGTGAATAATTCACCTCCACCCTGTCCTGAGCCATGATGAGTACAGCACTCCATGAGGAACTAGTCATCACTTTGATTTTGTATATCTACCTTGCTGGACACGGTCTTCTTACTTCCAGTCATTACCAGCTTCTCTAAACTGTCTTCATCTCTTCTAGTGGCATGTCTTTATGACCATGTAACAGTTAAACTTAATCAAGATATTAACAGCATTCATGCTGCCTGTCTATACTGATAATAGCTTTCCAAGAATTAATAACAAATGGATTTTTCATTTCCAGGTACGAAGAATCACAATTCCAGAGTAAAGTGATGGCTAATTTTCAACACTTAGAAGATGATACTTGGGAGAATGTAGATGCCGACAGGTAAATTTCCTTCCTCTAAAAGATTGGTTTCCTAAAAAAGTGGTGTCGTTATATAGCGCACATAACAAAACATTGTCTATGCAAATCATATGGCGTGGTTTCCTAGAGAGCGTTGGTTGTGTCGTTATATAGCGCACGTAACAAAACATTGTCCATGCAAACCAATGGCGTTGGTTTCCTCGAGTGCGTCTGGTTTCCTGGTTGTGAGTGGAATGTCAAATAGCAATGCTGCCATTTGCCAACTGACAGTTGTGGGTTCTCATTTCTGCCGTCTGGCGGCGCGCCAGCATCACGTCACGTAATTTGCGCTATATAAGGAACCCGCTTTCTTAGGAAACCATAGCTTTAAACCCAATTTCCTATTAGTTGGATAAGGTTTTAGGGAGTGTTTTCGAAAAACCTTGTAACCACGAAATCCTCAAAATAATTTCCTATTCTAATATCAAATCAAACACTAGGAGATGGTCTATCTGGGTTATGTAATAAGTGGAGATGTTATTTTGTTCAAGTCAAACTGATGGGTGAAATTGAAGATCTATGGGGAAATAGAAAACATATTTTGTTATGGTTACGCATTATTCATTAGTGAGCACTCAAGACAGGTAAATTTTGTATCTTGGAAGCATGTTCATATTGGAAGGCCGTCTGATGTGCAATGCTGATAGATTAGTAACAGGCAATAATAGTATGAATTTTGGTTTATACAATGTGTTTTAAAAACCAGAGCATTTCAATACAACCAAAGCTGACTGCTCATAATGGAATCATGATTGCAGAATATGCAAGGGAAACTTGGATGTGGCAAAAAAGTGAACTAAACCACGGAGGTTGACTGACCTTGCAATCAAAATTGATGTGGTGATTTAGGGCTACAGAAAAGGGATCCTTCTCTATTTGCATGTAATGACAGATTCTCAACAAAAATGATGAGATATGTGACGTTTTACTTTTATTGAAATCTGAGAAAAATTGTTATTCACTTTTGCAGGACAGAAGAGGAACTTCATGAAGAATTGTTAAAAAAAGTGCTATTGACACACAAATCTATTGAAAGCGCAAATATCTCAACACTCTGGAAGGAAGGACTTTTTTAACAATCATAGCTAAAAGATGTTTATCACTGACAAAAACTTTAGTTTTAAGTTAACGATCACTGTGATTATTTTATTGATATGTAAAAGAAACATTTTATATATTTTGATTTTAATTATTTATAATATGGGAATTCAAAATATAATATTTATCTTTTTTCTGACTAATTCCATTCTATATTAAAAATACACATTTACTACCAATTAACTCTGAGATGTATCCAAAAAAAATTATGGTATGCTCACGGATCCGAGTATTTAATTAAATATTTTTTTACTGCAATTCCTCTGCCAAAATATATTTTTATTCTTTTTCATTTATTTCCAAGTTTTTTTACATGATTCTTAGCTTGAAACGTAGCTATAACTGATCAGTACAAGTGATTATTTTAATAAAACTGTAGCAGTGCATGACAAGTATCCTAAAATATTAACAGAACACATCCTGAAGGTGCTTATTCTATTTAAAATTTTCAGATAAATGCCATATTGAGTGGTAAAACAGTAATAAGCACTTTGTTAGCATTGTAGAATTTGTATTTCAAGTCACAAAACCATTAATATCTCAGATTGACACAGTGCTATTTTTTCACTCACTATGATTGACAACAGTTTTTGAAAAAAAACTAACAAAAATTAATAGAGATTAGGATGGAAAATTGTATGCGAGTTAAGGAGAAGAATATTTTGACAAATAATGCTTTAGTTTATTGTTTTCAATGCAGTTGCTAGGTTGATTATAGTCATAAACATTGCCATATTGGTCTGCTTCTAAAGAGTCTATACTGGCTTAAATGTTGCAAACGCATTGATTTCAAACTTTGTCTCTTTGTATTCAAGTCTTTAAATGGGATGTCTCCATTGTATCTTTCGAATCTGTGTCTAAGAGATGTTCCTTTAGAGAGAAGTGGAACTTTGAGGTAAATTTTTTTTTCATCTAATAAATTGGTTATTCCAAATCAATCCAATAAGCCGGGGTATTATGAAAAAGCTTTTGCTGTTGCTGGTCCTGTGGTGTGGAATGGTCTGCCTCCTAGTGTCAGAGATGGGTGGGTTCGATTCCTGAGGTAGAGCGCTCTTGAGGAGAGTTTGCTCTATAGCGCTATATAAATTGGCCTTTTATTATTATTATTATTGTCAAATATCGATAAGGATGCAGTACATCTGATTGAGCCAGGAAGATCGTTCAAAAGTCAAGCTGAGTGAACCATAAAAGGTGATGTGTGATGCATTGTGTATACTAAGGTAAAGGATTCTGCCATCACCAGATCGGAGGAACAGTCCGTGCCCAGAAAGAAAATTGAATTTTTCATTCAGATACTGCGGGACAGGGTTTTTGTTCCAAAACCAAGTTATAAGAGATCTTATAATTTATTTAACAGAAATTAAATACATTAAGCAATCTTAGAGAGTAATATCCTGGCTCCTGCAGTACTTTGCTTCTTGATCTTGGTAGCATGAGGAAGGAGGATCTTTTTAAGTTTAGCCTGGACCTCCTCTGGATTGTTCTCTAGCAGAGTAACCAATAAAAAGCAGCCACGGTTAGTCTCAATCCACTTGCTGGCCTGTAACACATTGCATAAACATACATAAGTAAGAAAATCTTTGCCTGAATTATGACGTTTTGAACAATTTCAAATTCTAGCTTATCCCAAAGTTATGTCGCATGTTTAGGAGTTACGTCTCTTGTGGAAAAGCATGATTTTGATTTTATTGGTTAAGGTTTATATATTTTAGATAAAAATGTACAGAGGAAAGAAAAGATAATCTATCTCGCATATAACTTGAAACGAGCACTTTTAAAAAAGACCAGCACCATCAACATCATCACAATTTCATCAAATATAGAAGATACATAAAGATATGGCACATTTTTACTTTAAACAATAGAAGTTGTGGTACAACTTGTAACCCAATTTTACATTTGATTTTTTTATTTCAGATGCAACTGCATCATCTTTAGTTTTTTTTAACATGTAAATATTTTTTAATTGCGACAACCCTCTGTGATGACTAAATACAGATTTTTATGTTTATTTATAGTAATACTGATGACCTCCATGGTTAAATTGGCAAAATGCTTGTCTGGGGGTTGTGGGTTTGATTTCTAATTTCACTTGAAGCCTCTTTAAATCTTTCTGAATGGTTGGAAGATTGCCACAAGGCAATAAACCTGCCAGGTTGTACTGTATATAATGAAAATTAATACAACGTTGATTTAGTTGATGAAAGATATTGCCAGACGCGAAAAAACGTGCCAGATTGTAACTTGTACCGTGAAGTATATTAAACAAAGTAATGGACTATAAAAAAAAATCTTGGTATAATTTAACTCAAATCATTCGAAATTGTTGGATATTCAACATAAACAAAAATTCATCACATGTTAAATTGTATATTTGATTATAATTAGTTTTATATATAATTAGTTTTCAAATAAAACTGTTAACAAAGGTAGATTAGATTCAATCCAACTTACCACATCGCTTTTGAGATAAGCACAGATACTCTCTCCGAAGCTGTGTTGCTGGTTGTCAGCACGGATCTTGTCATGCTGCGCCAGTTTTTTAAGACAGGAGTGTAGACCTGAGTGCTCCACACCATCCACCTGCTTTTCATCCTCGGTAACCTTCCAATCTGCCCTGCAGATGTATTCGCTCACACTGTCCAGGCTTGTCTTTAAACTGTCTCCAGTTGCTGGAAATTCAAATCAACTTGATCAAAATTGGGTACGAAGCGAGTAGCTATGGCTTTGAAATATACGTCAATAGAATTCAAGAATTACAACTCGGATTTATTAAATTATTAACAAAACGAAAAAATATATGAAAATCTATTTAAGATATGCTATTTGATAAAAATATTATATAACCTGGATTTCACAATTTTTTCGCAATTTGCACTATTTTTTGCCATTTTGTTTAAAGTAGCTAGAGCAATTGCTGAATAACTGTTGTGTAGTTTGGCAAATTATTTGTTTTATTCTCTGTATAAAACTAACAATACCATTAAATTTCTTCGGATTATGGAACTTGATCAACCTTTATGGAACTACATGTTCCACCAATAAAATAAATTTCTTTGTAAACTAAAATTAATAAAACAGATCTTATAACAAATGTTTCGACCTTCTTTTTTGAGTTTCATATGCAAAAATTATCCAACCTAAACGTTTATTTGAAATGAGTCATCAAGATGTTAAACCTGCTCTGGAAACCGGCGAGTGTCAAAATTTGTTTCTGCACATAATTTAATAAAGAATATTTAATCTTTTTTCGTGTTTCTGTTAAAACTTATTATGGGACTGATATTATTTATTGTTTCTTAAGGTATAAGGCAGAAAATGTATCACGTTAACATTTCATTTACATTTAACGTGGTTAATCATTTACTCAAAACCTTCCGGAGCGAGTTTTGCATCTTAAAAACTCAAATATCGAATAGCAAACGTCAATCCTTGAAGTGTAAAAATATAAAGGCAGGAACATACTTCGTGGACAAACTCCATTTAAAAAAAAAAATACACCATGTTTCTTGCAATATCGAAAAAAAAGGTTGCATGTGGATTGGGTTTTACATATTCATATTAGGCATCTAATGAACCCAATTGTTCACATGAGTTTTGTCCAAAAACGACCTCCGTGGCCTAGTTGGTAAGACAAAACGACCTCCGTGGCCTAGTTGGTAAGACACTTGTCTACTAACCCGGGAGTTTCGAATTTGATTCCCTTTAGAACCCAAGTTTTTTAAACAAGATTCAGATTTGGTTTTCACTTAAGGCCAGAAGATTGCCACATGCCAGGAAGTACTGCATACAATGAAACTGGAATACAATACTATCGTCTTGTTTATAAAGTTTATTGCCTTGTCTGTAGTCTGCTGTAAAAAAAATGTCAATAATGGAAAAGTAATATTACCAGCTTTTAGTAATGCCACTGTGACGAGACCAGAGTTCCCTGAGGCGAGCCAAAGCTCAGGTTGATTTTGTAGACTTGAGACCAGGGGCAGCAGCGCTACCTGGAGCACTTCAGTTGCACGTACGTCTTGTGGCTTCTTGCAGCCACCCTGCTGCGCCCCACTTTGCAGCCACTGCACCAGCGAAGGGTGAAAGTGCACATGATCTCCCGGGGCCACCATCCAAACCAACACCTACAAAACATTACATCGTTTCAATTCAAGAATGAAAAATGCCAACTAAATGGTTTGAGAACGAGTGCACAAGAATTATAACAAATTTTCAATTTGAAGGTTATATGTACTTTTTTAAATTTCATTATAAACATCACATGGATCCTTTACTTTTTAAAATTTCATTATAAACATCACATGGATCCTTTAAAACTTCTCTCCACGTAAAACAGTTTGCAAGATAATCCAATGTCAATTCAGTTGGAAAGCGAATCTGTGCCATGGAGTTTGTTTTAAGTGAGTGAGCCGTTGCACACCACCGAACACACCGTTGTACTGGATCTGATGACATACCGAAGTGAGACGATCGGAGCACACTGGCATGTTTTTCCTCTCTTTTTTTTGAAAGCATATATATGACCGAAATCATAGGTATCATTATAACCCCAAATACTAGGTGGAAAAAATACCTGCATCATTCGAGTGGAGTAGCACATGTATAAAACATACGTGTATAATGATGTAGGATTATAAATTAAATGGGGCTAGTAAAAAAACCCCAATCAATATTTTTCAAGACTCAATATTAATATTATAAGTCTTATTTTTTGCTGTCTTTTGTAAATTCAAAAGCAAAGTGTTTTCTATGGAATATTTTATTATGAAAAAAAGGCTTTATATAATTCATCTATTTCTTATAGTATAATAATGTATCCCTCACCTTTCTGCCCCACTCGTCTGCCAGCAGGGACAAGGGTTCTGCGAGCAGTGTGGAAAGCAATGCCTTGCCCAGTAGAACCGTGTCATCCACACCACTCAGAAGTGCCAATACGAGCTGATGGCCATGCTCATGTATGCTCAGCGGAATCGCATGTTCCTTTACTACTTTCATTATTGTCTGCAAATATTACAGGGAAATCAAAAGAATGTTACTAAAACACAGATTAACATGACAAATGCTCTAGACCTATCTAATATTTCTAGGCATTTAGTTAAAACTTTTATAAATCATGTATAAATAATATTACTTTGATTTTTGCAGTCATTGTGATACCTCATGGAGTAGTCTATATTTAATGTTTATTAATATATATCTAGACAATATATTGATTTAAGTAAGATTAATGTAGTGGAGCAATGTGCACTAAGAAAAAGTTATGGAGTGTCAATGTACAAACAAAGGTAGAATGAAGACATCTAAAATGAATGCAGAGATAAATGGATATTTTAAGTAAAATGGAGAAAGGAGTTTGAAAACGGTTTGGACATGTGGAGAGAATGAATGATGAAAAAATGACTAAGCGAATATACAAGTCAGAAGTGCAAGGTATGTGTGGAAGAAGTAGTCTGAGGAAAACGATAGAATAAGTAGACTAGTTTTTGAAATAAGTATGAATAGAAAATTGTCCATAGCGAGATGTATAATGTGGAGACGAAAGTTGTGTGCTTAGGTAGAAAAGTATGGATATCTGTTCTCTCTACCTACCTCCCAAGGGACACGGCGTGGTGATTGTTTCATAATTTATTCAACAAAAATCAAAACAATGAATAATTTTCTGTTGAACTGTACACGTATTTAGTTGGACATGCTTTAAGCCTAGTATATGAGGGTAGTCCCAAAAGTATCCGACCTAACAAAGAAAACACAAAAAATTTGGGAAAAAATATTTTTATTTCTCAACATAGTGTCCTTTCAGCTCGACACACTTTTCCCAGCGATGTTCAATAGCTTCGATACCCTGTTTATAGCGAGAACCATCGAGCGCCTCAAAATAGCCATCAACCGCACATTCCACCTCTTCATTGTTGGCTTTTACCTTTTAAATCTTTTACCACCGAGCCATTTTTTCAAGTTTGGAAAAAGAAAATAATCCGAGGGGGCAAAATCTGGCGAATAGGGTGCGTGAGGAAGCAATTCGAACTTTAATTCATTGATTTTGGCCACCACGATAACGGATGTGTGAACTGGTGCATTGTCTTGATGAAACAACACTTTCTTTTTCGCCAAATGCGGCCGTTTTTTCTTGATTTCATCACTCAAACGCTGCAATAAGTTCGCATAATACTCGGCGTTGATTGTTTTTCCTTTTTGAAGATAATCAATGAAAATTATCCCACGCGCATCCCAAAAAACTGACGCCATGACCTTGCCTGCAGATGGAACTGTCTTCGCCTTTTTTGGAGCCGATTCTCCCCTTTCAGTCCATTGTTTTGACTTTTCCTCGTCTCAGGTGTGAAGTGATGGACCCATGTTTCATCCATAGTTATGAATCGACGCAAAAACTCGGCTTTATTGCTGTGAAACATCGCCAATCACTCGATTGAAACATCCTCACGACGCTGTTTTTGTTCCATTGTGAGCAAACGCGGCACCCATCTTGCGCACAGCTTTCTCTTGTCCAAATTTTCAGTCAATATGCAATGTACTGCACTTTTTGAAATGCCTACCATGTCTGCCAGCTCGCGCATTTTCAATCGATGGTCATCCAATACCATTTTGTGGATTTTCTTTACCATTTCTGGTGTGGTCACCTCATTTGGTCGACCACTGCGATGTTCGTCTTGGCAGCTCGTACGGCCTCGTTTAAACTCTGCCACCCAATATTTTACTGTTGTAAACGAAGGAGCAGACTCCCCCAGAGTAGAATCTAGCTCGGCTTTGATATTGGTTGGACTTAGACCTTTCAAATGAAAGTATTGTATCACATAACGATGACCAATTTTTTCCATGTTTACAAATTCACTGAGAGCGTTCACTACCGATGACTGCCGGCAATCAAATACTAAACGTAGCGTCTTAAAACTTGAAACTTAAGCTTTATAAGTTTAGTACTTTCTACCATAGTAATTTTTTAAAGCAACAACCGCTATCTATACGTCAGGTCGGGTACTTCTGGGACCATCCTCGTTGATAAATAATCCTGGAGATAAAGAAGAATAAACAAAAACACCAAGCACTAGGAGTAGGATGGGATCTTTTAAAGCATGGAAGGATAGGATTTACAAGTACAATACTAACTAAATTGACTAGAATAGAACTATAATAATAATAATAATGTAAGGTATATTGGGACTACTATTAAGGTGAATACCTTCTTGTCCTTGTTGGTCCCATGCCACACACATGTGACAGCTGCCTTCACCCCCGCCTTGGAGTTGCTGAGCGGCGCAATGAGGGGGCACAGGGTTGTGATCAACTCTGACCTGTCTTCTGCTGAACACTCTCTCAGATACTCATATAGCACGGCATGAACTAGTCTGGAAAATGGAAACTTCTATTATCAAGTTAAGGAATGGCTACAGCTAGTTGTGCTTGCTGCCCTGTTGTTTTAATAATGCCCTGTTGCTGAATATTTGGAAAATATGCCATTTATATATTTATCATGCATGCCCCTTGTGGGGCAGTTTATTGAGCAAACTTTTCTTCTCCACATTCATACATTTCATTACGCACAATCTTCTATTATTCATACTTCTCACTTTACCTTCTTTAAAAATCTAGTTCAGTCATGTTTTCCTCGGTCTACTTCTTTCACGCATACTTTGCATTTTTTACTTGTATACTTGCTTAGTCATTCTTTCATTATTCATTCTCTCCACATGTCCAAACCATCATAAAGCTCCTTTTTTCATCTTACTTCAAACTCCATGCATTCATTTCTGATGTCTTCATTCCGCTTTCTTTCAACCATTGACTCTCCACAAATTTTCTTTAGTAAACGCATCTCCACAGCATTAATCTTACTCTTATTCTACTTCTGCCAAGTCCAAGTTTAGCTTCCATACATCAAGGTGGCAACAACACACTATTATATATTGTCACATTTGCTACTGTTAATATTGCGTGGTTATTGTATATAAAACATTAAGTGCTCTGTTTACCTTGTTCCCTGTCGCTATTCTACTTTCAATGCCCCTTTCAACTCCCCCATCACACATTAACATACTGCCTAGATAACAGAACTCATCGACCTGCTCCAGTTTTTCTAAAGAGCTGTATTCATAAGTGTTCAAAATGTTTTTAAAAAACAATACAAATTTATCAACTTATATACAGGGTGTCCTGTAACTCGATGTCAAGCCGGCATCGAGGAAAAGGTTAGCTTGTGACGGTTCAGAGTTAAAAAAAACTTCTTGTAAAAGCCTAATACTTTTAGAGTTATAGGCATTTTTTTGAAAATTGTGAAAGTAGCTATCCTGCGCCAAATGTTCATGTGCTGTGACTACATATTGCCATATTTTATGATTTTCATGGTTGTATTACAATCCTAGATAGCCCTGCTATTAGTTGGAGTCCGATATAAAACAAAAAAAATCTGCATGTTCGATAAAAAAAATAGTTTTTGTCCGATCATAAAAAATAATATTTTTTATCAGCTAACTTTAACTCATCATACTGTAAAAATAATGTACTACGCTAACCTGGCAAGTGACATCAAAAGATGGCCTGTTGAGTGAGGATTTCAAAATGGTACAAAACATACCTAATACTCCTTTAAAAATAATTTAAAATAATTAATTTCTGTACAATGATAACACTTTTCAATAATCACAGATCAAATTCAATAAGTTGAGCGAGACAAATGATACAGCGCATGAACAAGTTAGAGCAAGACAGCTAGTGTCACCATTTGACATTAACTAGAGTGAGACAGATAGTCACCATTCGATGTAAGTTAATATGAGACAAGTAGTGACGCTACATTGAAAAGTGTCATCATTAAATAGTAATTTATTTTTAAAAATTATTTTTAAAGGAGTATTAGGTATTTATTGTAACATTTTGAAATCCTGACTAAACATGCCATCTTTGGATGTAACTTGCCAGATTAGCGTAGTACATTATTTTTACAGTATGATGAGTTAAATTTAGCTGATAAAATATATTAATTTTTATGATCGGACAAAAACAATTTTTTTTTCGAACGTGAAGGTTTTTTTATTTATTTTTTATCGGACTTCGACTAATAACATCTAGGATTGCAATACAACTATGAAAATCATAAAATATGGCAATTTGTAGTCACAGCATATAAACATTTGGCGCAGGGTAGCTACTTTCACAATTTTCAAAAAAATGCCTATAACTCGAAAAGTATAAGGCTTTTGCAAGAATTTTTTTTTAACTCTGTACTGTCATAAGCAGGCCTTTTCCTCGATACCGGCTTGACATCGAGTAACAGGACACCCTGTATAACTGATTATCTTTAGAATCATGTGTTTTACTTGTTTTTGCAATAAGTACTATATATGGAATATTTTTTAAAACTCACCCGCAATCATGAACATTTTTATTGAGGATCCGTAGGAGATTAGCCTTTGTAGCACCAAGCATTGCACTTTTCATTTCTGGACTTGTTTTGTATGTATCACTTAAACTATGTATTTTATCATCCTTGTTCTAAAACAAAAAAATCTATTATGAAAGAAAGTTAAGAATCATTAGAACATAAAATTCAATGGAATAAGGTATAAAATTGCAATACACTTAACTATTGATTCTGGCAACACTGTTTGAGACATTTAGTTTTCTGAAATATAAAATAAAATGATGCAGTAGAAAAAGCTGCATCCTGACGAAAGATATATTTGAAAATAAAACTATAAAATAAGGATATATATTTTTCATACCGTTTTATAAATATCTCCATAAAATTCTTGATGCATATAAAGTTTATGTTTTTTGTTAGCAATCTCTTCGTAAGCATAATCCAGAATAGACGCGCTCAGAGTATGAGACGCCAGTTTCACAATATTTCCGTGCAGGGATTTTAGCACCTGATCACGCACATTTTCCGTGCCATACTTGAGTATCCTCTTCACACAATTCCTAGCGTACTTGGATTGGATCATATCTGCCATGAGCTCCATGAGTTCTTGAGATATTTCTGCCCTTATTTTGGGTGAGGCAAACTTCAGAAGCCACTGGATGATACGGCTGGTGTCGTGTGCCAAGACAAGTTGCTTATATTGTTTCCCAGACAATAGTAATGTGTGAAGTTCTTGAATTATTTTATTTCGCTCATCAGGTGTTCCTTTTTTCCTAGAAATATAATTAAGATATGAATTATTATACAAAAATAGTTTAACATAAGGAGCTTTTGTAAGAAGTTGTGGAGTTATTTCTTTCTTACTCATTAAAAAGTATATAGGTACAACTTGAATTTTTTTTTCAAAAGTTATACTTGCACTTACATCATGTATATTTAGTTTATTGTCGAGTTATTCTTTCTTCTCAAAGTTCTAATTGTTGCCACGTATATGGTAGTGATATTATTAACAATACTAAGATATTTATGCAAAAATAATATATTTTAAAAATTAATAGAAAGAGATTAACACTTGCCGTACGGTGATGGATAGCGAGTGATCATGACTTATATTTT
Source organism: Odontocerum albicorne (assembly GCA_949825065.1). Classification (NCBI taxonomy): domain Eukaryota; kingdom Metazoa; phylum Arthropoda; class Insecta; order Trichoptera; family Odontoceridae; genus Odontocerum; species Odontocerum albicorne. The sequence goes on from OX463848.1 coordinate 11,352,218, forward strand.
ATTTAATTTCTCGAAATATACTGCTTGCAGGGTCTTCATACTTTATGTATTCCTCATCGAAACCTCTATGATTTGAATGATGTCATTAGGAAACAAAACATTCATAGTTAATTCAACAGAAATTAATGATTTTAAATCGCGAATTGACGAAATGTCAAACACTCATTCTTTTTTGACAGTTCGTACGTATAGCGCCCGTTCCAGGTGCTCGTCACCAGTTTTATAATCCTGATTGTTATTTTTTATTTTTATCTGGTATGTTTTTTCTATTATCATTTTTTATCTGGTATGTTATATTGTACCATTACTCTTTTTATAATAAATGTACATTTTATTTATTCATTTTCAAAAATATAATAATTGAGATGGCGGGAAATATCGACGGCGATGATAGCGATTTGGAATTTAAGGCGACAGGCAATATATCAGAATCAGAAGATTTTGTCGAGGTACAGGATGAAGTATATTCTGATTTGGAGACGAGTGAAGAAGACAAAGAAATATTATTTACATCAAAACATGGATTCGAATGGAGTTCATTACGAGTACCACCTCAATCTTCGAGGCATCGGTCGGGTATCAAATATTCTCATCGAAGATTCTGGACTGAGAAATTCAAGTATAAATGTACATTCCATAAAAGATATGTGTTGTCTGTTTGTAAATGAAGAGGTGGTAAAAGTGATGTTTAAGAAACAAATCGTCATTTAAATCGAATTCATTCAGAAAAGAACCAACCAATATCAAAAGACGAGTTATATGAATTCATTGGAATATTGCTCGCACCTGGCAGAAATCGAACACGAAAGCTATCTTTGAGTGAATTGTGGATAAGTGAAAGTCCCTTTTGCCAGTCATTTTTCACAACAGCTCTGTCTCGAGATAGATTCATCTATATTTACAGTCATATTCGTTTTGATGATAAAGAAACCCGAGAAGAGAGATATCAGGGTTTTTTCAGATAAATTAGAACCAATTAAGTGGATTTCAAAAATGTTTATGGATATGTGCAAAAGCAATTATTCTCCATCTTCGAATATAACTGTAGATGAACGTTTGCCAAACTTTAGAGAGAATTGTTCATTTCGCGTGTACATGAAGTCTAAACTTGGTAAATATGGCATCAAAATCTGGGTTGCTGCCGACTGCGGCGGCATATGACGCATAACAAATTTACAGGCTTATTCTGGTATGATAAATAATCGTAGAGAGAGATAAATCAAGGTAACTGAGTAGTTATAGAAATGGTTCAACCGCAGTATGGCACGAACAGGAGGATAACCACAGGTATTTTTATTACCTCCATCAAATTAGCCGATAATCTTTTATTAAAAGGTTTAACTCTAACTGGCACGCTTCGAAAAAATAAAAGAGTAATCTCACTTGAATTTATACCGTCTAGAGAGAAAACAATCCATAGTAGCTGAAAATAAAATACTTGTTTCGTGTGTACCACAAAAAATAAAGCAGTATTATTATTATCCACTCAATTCAATGATGCAGAAATTGATTATTCAGAAAAACAAAAGCCACTATAGTAATTATACATCATTATAATAATACGAAAATTGGAGTAGATACGGGAGACCAAATTACTTGAGAGTACTCTTGCTCAAGGTCAACGAGAAGATGGCCTTTCCGTCTTTTTATGGAAATTATAGATATGGCTGCATTGAATGCATACCTCTTATGGATAGACAAATATCCAGAGTGGAAACAAAATAATTAATACCACCGAAAACATTTCACAAGAGAGTTAAGTTTGGAATTGGCAATGCCCAATATCTTAAAAAGGAAAAATATCAACAACAAGATGCTTTTAATACAGTTTTAACATATTGTGGCGAGTCAATATCCGAAACATTAGTAAATAATACCCTGTTGGCACCCCGTGAGGTCCTCAAAAGAGGAAGTTGTGGGTTTTATTAAAAACATTCGAGAAAAAAAACCAGGCTATTCTGCAATATTTGTCAAACACCTGCGTGTTTAGTACGTAGAATATAGTAAAAAAAAAGTGGTTTCATGCCCCAATTGCGATAACTTTCTCCACAGGATTAAACTTTGATTATATTATATGATATGTTTGTCCTATTTTCAAATTTTCTGTAGTGTTTATATTTTCCAAATTGCATATATTTTATTGATTTGAATTTCGTGTTTGTTTATATATAATTTTGAATTTCGTGTTTGTTTATACTATATAAATTTCTCGCCCTAAAACCTTGATTTTTGAATTTATATATTCATTTTATATTTTGTTTATATGTTATTTATTGTCTTTATTCGAATTATGGTTTTATTGCCAAAAAAATACACGCTACATTTTATTGTATAATTTTATGAAAAAAGGTTGGAAATCTCTTATCACGCATGCGCAGGAGAGGGGCATTCTGAACGTTGCGCAGACCGAACGACGCGGCGTAAAAATAATATTCTTATAGAAATGTCGCCTCTGTTTCAGCTCTTATTTTATCATTTCTTACACTTATTTTATATTATTCGACATTTTATAAAATAACCTAGCAAATTTTGCATAATTTCAATTTGAAACATACATGTTTAGTGTACCCTCAGTGTCCAACGCCGTTACTGGCGTAATTTTTTAGCACAGTAAGGGAAGTGTTAAAAGGTTGGAGACCTCTTTTCAGTCATGCGCATTCTGAACGTTGCGCAAACCGAACGACGCAGTGGGAAAATTATATTCGTATAGAAATGTCACTTCTGTTTCAACTATTATTTTATCATTTCTTACACTTATTTTATATTATTCGACATTTTATTACACAATAAAATGATGTTTATAGCTAATTAAAAAAAAAAACTAATAGATTTTGCATAATTTTAATTTAAAACATACATTTTTAGTGTACCCTCAGTGTCCAACACCGTAACTGGCGTAATTTTTTAGCACAGTAAGGGAAGTGTTAATTAGTTTACCCTTTTATAAACTTTGTTTTGCTATCTAGTTCTGCTATAAATACTGTCAGTTCATGACTTAAAAAATTAACCCGCAAAATCAATTATAGGAACTGCAATCTTCTGTACCGTTAGCCATGCATATACCTAAGTAAATGAGGGTCAGTTTACTATCAACCATCAACTTGTTAAGATGCAGTGGAGTAGTTACGAAAATTGTGTTGCGATTATTACCTTACAAAAAGTTGGCATAACTGCAAATGAAACTTTTAATATTTTAAAACCATTGGGTATTAGTCGCAGGTAAGTTATGACGAGTGGGGTGAAGTAAAAGACTTGCTAGGAAATGGTCGACTCTTAACATTTTGGACACAAAATGTTAAAAAAGGAATCTAAAGAAAAGCCCCCTAAGAAAGCAGAAAATCATATCTAGGGAGGTTGGACTATCCACCAGACCAATAAAGTTCATAAAATCATACGTGGGGATGAGATCCTATCGTAAAAGCACTATAGTTCGGAAATTCTAGGATGAGTCCTGTGACAGCTCACAAATTTGCCCCAATACAACCTTGTAACGATGTTCAGTAATCTTAATTATTTTATCTACTTTAATATAAACCTCAATTCTAATAAATAGCAAGTTATTTAGGTAGATACATTACATGAGGTTGTATTGGGGCAAATTTGTGAGTTGTCACAGGACTCATTCTAGAATTTCCGAACTATAGTCGCCTATTTATTACCGCTCTTCAAAACATTCGGCACCAAAGATCAAAAGAGATTGTACGGTGACATGGTGATCCAAACAGGTCATCCAAAGGTCTAAAGAGGTCATCATCCAGCATCAGTAATGGTTTGGTGGGGAGTTGCCTATGATGGCACTTCAAAACTACATTTTTGTGAACAAGTTGTAAAAGCTTCAGCTAAAGTTGACCAAGAGATAGTTCTGGAAACTATGTGAAATCCCTGAACACTTAATTCAATAGAAGTCACTGGATGTTCAAACAAGACTCTGCACTGACCCACAAAGCGAAAACAAAGTTCCGGCATTTATTAGTGCTTCTGAGTGGTTTTCTGGCAGCCCAGATCTCAATCATCTGGACTATAAATTGTGGTCAGTATTAGAGGTGTGCGCTAAAAGACATCACAATATTGAGTCATTAAAACGTGCATTGAAGAAAGCTATGGACACTTCTTCGTTAGAAACTGTGTGTGCCAACATAGATATCCACTCAATAAAAGGCGTGTGTAAAAACGAATTGTGGACATTTCAAATAATATATTTTTTAAATGTTTTTACGAGTGTTTGTTGAGTATAAATAAATTGTCTTTTTAAACTCAAAATTGCAGTTCTTTAATTATACCTCTTACTTGGGAAAATGTAGGACGGTTCCTGTGACATTTGAAACGTCATGTCTCAAAGGGATGAGGGTAAAATCGTTTTTTTTTACAAATGGAATAATTTTTTTATAAATCGAAAAATTGTTTTTCTCTAAACTGACGTTTTAATTCCTAATTATCATAATACTGACTTTCTAATGTATTGTATGATTTGTATCTATCTTTAAATAGACCAAGATCCACTATGAATTAATACTAATTACGAACATTTAATTTTAGTTATAAAAAAATCGAATATCCCATCCCTAGCCAATGCAGACTAATGTAGTGACTTTTGACAAACGTCACCAAATATTATTTGACTTTAACAAACTGCCACATTTTTGCTAATTTGTAACAAGATGTATTAATTTGCCATTATTGTTAGTTTTATGTAATGTACTCGTATATACCTAAATAACTTGCTATTTATTACAATTGAGGCTTATATTAAAGTTGATAAAATAATTTAAATTACTGAACATCGTTACAAGGTTGTATTTGGGCAAATTTTTCAGCTGTCACAGGGACCATGCTACATTTTCTCTAGTATAGGTATGATATACAAAAGATAAGTAAAAATTAAAACCTGAATAAAATGGTGATTGACATATTAAGCAATAATACTCTCTTGCTATATGTTGATGAGTGAGAAATTTCAAATCGATTGAAAATTATGCTACAAAAATAAGATAAAATATGTTACACTAACCTCCTTAATTTTTCACTCAGGTGTTTTGCTTTGGTGATAATGGGCTGAGCTTCAGGATTCGATTTGGACACTTTTTGTGTTCTCCTCGTCTCCCGCAGTTCTTTTTTCTGCTTTTTAATTTCAGCCCAGTTGGGTGGTGGCAATTTTTCCCCATCTTTCTTTACTAATGGTTTAGTATGTGACGAATTATTTCTTGGATCTTTGTTCAAAAACGGTTTCTTGGGACCAGACTTGTTAGTCGGTTTAATCGATTTTGATAGAGGCGCTTTAGTTTGTTTCGCATATTTAGTTTTTTTCTGATATTTTTCTTGTTTCTCGACTGTTTTTATCTTTTTCGGCGATGTGCCAGAATCTTCCTCGTGTTTCCTTTTATTAACTGTTTTTGACATTTTTTTCCTGAATAACTTTTAGGCTAATATTATATATCTACTATTTAATAGGTATATATACTTGTATATAGAAGCAAAAAGGTTCAAGATATATTTTATAACCTATCTTTTAAATGGCATTAACAAAACTATGTACACGCACAGATCGACTACACGTGAAAATTTGTTTCGCAATCTGTCAATAAAGTCTTCTCCTGGAATAATGGGTGTTAGCTTTATGTGAAGGAGTATACGCCAATGTCAAATAGAAATACACAAATTAAAACAATGAAATAAGGCTGATTCACATTTTAGTTTTGATCCGGTTATCTAGATTTTTCGGAAGCAGGAGCTCTTTGAATTCGTAGCCAACAGTTCTTAACGTGTAGTTAATATCATTTAAGTTATGAGTACTTGTGATTATCCTAGCTTGCTAGATGACCAACATTGTCACAACAGACCATATTATGCTGACGCCTTGTAAGACAAGAGCTACGCTGAAGTATGAAACTGGCTCCAACTAGAAATTTTCCAGTTTGTCGTGCCACTGAAACTAAAGCCTTGTTCACAGGCAACACTAATGCGTCAATGGTTGAAGCGTCAGCAACAATCTCTGGTTTTATTCCATGACTTCTATGTTTGTAAGTTGACTGTCTTTTGTAAAACCGCATGGAACTTGTGTTTCCAAGTTTAAATTTTTGTTATTTTCCTTAACGTGTTCCTCGCGGGAAGCACAAACGCCTGTGATCTGACGACAATCCAAGTTTCAAATCACAAATACTTAAAAAGAATGACACAAAACCGGGATAAAAATGGAACTAAAATTAAAAATAATCTTTATTCTAGCGACATCTCTGAAAACCTTATCAAATAATATATTAGTTTATGAGATATTGTTGAATAAACAGAGCGCCGAATGTTTTTGGTTTCTCAATATTTCCAGCTATTGCGTCAGTATGCGTGATGCGCTCGTAATGACCTGTCGTGTGTCGAGTTCTGAATTGTGTCTCTCTTACGTAATTAATATAACTGAATATTTTATTACATGTAACGACCTGTCGCGCGGATCGAGTCCTGCGATGAGTCTCTCTTACGTAAATAAACATTACTAAATATTTTATATACGAGCAGCATTCAATCTGATTTTTTTTATTTCTTTTAAAATATTTTTCATTAGTGACTATATAATTGTGTATGGTTCGTTTAGTTATTGTCAGTTTTAAGTGTTTTGATTTCAAATTTGATATTTGTATTTGAAATCAATAAATTTTAAATTTTCTGTTTTATTATTTTTAACACGTTATATTCATTATGACTAAACGTGGTCTAAGTGAAGAAGAAATTGGCGATTACGTATGTGAACTTGGGTCAAATTACGGATCAAGTGTTAGTGAAGACGATAATATTTCGAACCTTAGTGATGTTATTGATTCCGATAATGATGAAAATGTTGGATTTGGCAGTGAATCGTCTACAGAAACGTTTTCATCTTCGTGGCTTTCGGGTCCACATATTCCGGTTATTCATAATTTTAACGCATTTTCAGGAGTGAATCCAGACATTACGTTTTCTGAAAACTCCACCGAACTTGACTATTTTGAACATTTTCTCAATAAAGATATAACTAGCAAAATTGTTGACGAAACGAATAGTTTTTATCAACATGAAATTACTAATAAAAGTTTTGGAGATAAATCAAGGATAAGAAGATGGTATGATACATTTATTTACGAAATGTACATATTTGTAGCAGTTACAATGTTAATGACGAGGAATCGTCATCTTACCATCGAGGAGCACTGGTCAACAGATCATCTTCTGCTGAGTCCTATTTTCGGGCAAACAATGTCTAGGGACAGATTTGAGTTCATTTTACAGATGCTACATTTTAGTGACAACGCATCACAATCATCAGATAGACTGCATAAAATAAAAATTGTGATTGATTTTACTAGAAAAATATTTAAAGAAACCTTCGCACCTTTTCAGAATCTCTGCATCGATGAAAGCATAATTACTTCCAAAGGGCGCTTGGTTTTCAAACAATATATCCCGTCAAAACGGCATAGATTTGGAATAAAAATGTTTGTACTCTGTGACGTGATGACTGGATATATATTAGATTTCATAATTTATACAGGATCTCAAACTGAAATTGTCAATGAAATGGGACTCGGTATATCTGGTTCAGTGGTCACAACTCTGTTAAATAATTATATCGGAAATGGACACAGTTTGTTTTGTGATAACTGGTACACTAGCCCTGAACTCTTTAAAAGATTATATGAAAACAAAACAAATGCTTGCGGAACAGTGCGTAAAAACCGAAAAGGCATGCCAAGTTTTAAAAAATTGAAAAAGGGAGAAGTGGAATCTTTTAATAAGAGAAAATTGCTGGCGCTGAAATGGTGTGATCGCGACGTGCACATGCTTACTACTCTTCATGACGATTCAAAAAATTGTACTGGAAAAGTAAACAGGTCGACCGGTGAAGCCATACAAAAACCCAAGTGTGTAATCGATTACAACAAAGGTATGGGTTTGGTAGACAAAGCGGACATGATGCTAAGTGGATTAAATTGCATGAGAAAGTCCGTCAAATGGTACAAGAAGGTGTTTTTCCATGTAATAGATTTGTATTTGCTCAACGCCCATATTTTGTACAAACTAGTTACATCTAAATCGGTTAGTCTGGCTGAATTTCAGCTAGCTGTTATTGGGCAATTGGTTGAGAAAAATTCAAAAAAAGTAATGCTCAACAAAGTTCAACGCCCCACTACTTCTGCTGACAGCCCTACAAGATTTATACCAAAAAATATTTAAATCATGAAAAGATAAACATTCCATCTACGCCAAAGTGCAAAAATCCACGTAGAAGGTGTCACTATTTTCTTGATTTGAATTTCGTGTTTGTTTATATAAATTTCTAGCCCTAAAACCTTGATTTTTGAATTTATATATTCATTTTATATTTTGTTTATATGTTATTTATTGTCTTTATTCGAATTATGGTTTTATTGCCAAAAAAATACACGCTACATTTTATTGTATAATTTTATGAAAAAAGGTTGGAAATCTCTTATCACGCATGCGCAGGAGAGGGGCATTCTGAACGTTGCGCAGACCGAACGACGCGGCGTAAAAATAATATTCTTATAGAAATGTCGCCTCTGTTTCAGCTCTTATTTTATCATTTCTTACACTTATTTTATATTATTCGACATTTTATTACATAATAAAATGATGTTTATAGCTAATAACAAAAAATAACCTAGCAGATTTTGCATAATTTTTATTTGATACATACATGTTTACTGTACCTTTAGTGTCCAACACCGTTACTGGCGTGATTTTTTAGCACAGTAAGGCGTCCGTTACACGGTCAATCTGGATCGCAATCAACAATCGCGATCCAGATTGACTGTATAAGAAGCGGATTGACGGATTGATCAATCAGATCGCAAAATATCCAGATATTTTGAAATCACGCTGGTGATCCGCTGCTCGCGATCGGGATCGTTCGTGTAAGGCGCCCGTTACACGCTCAATCTGGATCGCAATCCGCGATCCAAATCGGCGATCACGGATTGCGATCCGATTGATCAATCCATCAATCCGCTCATTACACGGTCAATCTTGACCGCGATCATTGATCGGCGATCACGGATTGCGATCCAGATTGACCGTGTAACGGGCGCCTAAGATCGTGCTCGCGTCAGTCAACGCTTGAGCACCGATAGAGATGGACGTGTGCTCTCCACCGTTAACGCCGGCGGCGGCAGTAATTTCAACAGATTCACCATCCCTGCTTACTTTAGAAGAGAGTTTTATGATCGGACTTGAAACTGTCCCTGAGCTCTGGAATGCTTAGCACAAAGATTATTCAAATAAATACAAACGACAAGCAGGGCATCAAAAGTTATTGGGAATTTTAAAGAAAATAAAGCCGCAAGCAACCGTTGACGACGTGAGAAAAAAAATTGTCTGAGATCGAATTGTAGGAGAGAATTAAAAAAATTACAAATTCAAGCTTCACTGATAGATGCAGGAGACATGATAGCAGAAAATTTAAGGTCTTCAATATTTCTGCCTGTAGCAAGATAACGCAATGTTACTGCTAATTTTTCTTCAGGTGTTATACTTTTTCTCATACAAGTACTATATCTTGTTTAAATATGTATGGGGTTACCATTTCTAAGAACTCATCAAAACATTTTCCACTCATCCTGGAGTAATTTTTAGTCTTCTTTTTAAGCAGTTAATCGTATTTATTTTAGTAGATTTAAATGGGTATACAATTATCTCTTTCGTAGCCACTGTTTAACCCAATGTTTCCTTCGAACTCGCTTTTTCAAAGTTAGGGCCAGAACTAGGGCTACAACAGCTTTTACTTCATCTACGAGTGAGTAAGGGAAGTGTTAGAAGAAAAAGGTGATCTTGTGTTCCATCACTTGACACTGGCGTATACTCCTTCATATATAAGAGTTCACGGCCATTATTCAAAGAGAGAGAGAGAGAGAATGATCTTGTGTCAAAATTGATTACAAACTACGAAATGTCAAATCTACGGCTATTCAAGTTGTTGCCGCTTCGTTTTAATAATTAATTTTTTTATTTGTTTGTTGACACTCATATTGGTTTTCAATATCATATTCACTCCAAATTATTAGAGATTCACTGTTTGGTCGAATCTTTAAAAAAAAATACATAAAACTTGTTTGTACCAAAATGTGGTTTCTAAAAAACAAGGAGAGCGGTTTGTTGTACTATTTAAAACCTAAGAGTGAGAGTGTTGTTGGGAAGAATTTCGGAGATTTAACGTTTCAAAATGACAAGTCTGTAAGCAGAAAACACGCAACAATATATGGAGAAACTACGGGTGTGACTGTCCAAGATCACTCCTCGAAGTATGGGACTTATATCAACGAGGGTATTTCACAAAAAAAGCGGATCGATCCCGAGAAAAAGATCCCATTGGGAGCCAATGACAGCATCAGGTTTGGCCTTCTTGGTAACGAATGGAAACTTCTTAAGGAAGATTTTATGACTTGCCTTTCAACCATCAAAGATGAAGACTTCACCACCATTAAAGAGCAGCTTAACGAGTTGGGGATCTCCATTTCTAAAGAATGGACTTCTAAGTGTACTCATTTAACCATGCCTTCCATAACTTTGACATTAAAAGTTGTCCTGGCTTTAGTTCATCAAATGGCAATTGTGAAACCAGATTTTTGGACAGAGTGTCTCCTCAGCCGAAATAATAATCTTCCGTTACCGGATGCTGATAAATACCTCCCTGAGGTTAAAGAAGCTACCATCAGTCAACACCAGGATAGTTTTAAAATGAATCCTAGGAGAGCCACTTTGTTTGCTGGTAAAAGAGTGATCTTTCTCTCTCGTCATCAGATGAAAAGTTATGAGCAGATCATCAAAGGGGCGGGCGGAGAATGCAGCTACCTGGGTGGGGGTGGCATCACCAACGGGCAGCTGTGCTCTCCGCACTCCATCGTGGTGCAGTATCCCTCAGGCAGAAGCAGTCAGGAATCTCAGGTCTTACAATCCAAGATAGATGATATTGTCAAATATATGACTTCCAAGAAGTGTAGGGTTATACCAGAACCAGAGATAGGTTTAGCTGTTTTGTATGTGTCACTGGAAAAATATTGCAATCCTTCATTTAGTTTTGCTTCAGTTATTTCTAAAAAACAAGATGAGACCAACTTTGGCATGGGCATCAATGCTCAAATTTTGGCTCCGGAAACTCAAGATATAGAGACGTCTGAGTCCTTTGGTTCTAGCTCCAGATCTTCTTTCTTAAAGAGAGTAGACGAAACCTTGGCCAGTGATAGATCTGGCACCATTCGAACTGAAGTTGTGCCATGCAGTAGTACGTCATCACTCTCCAGCTTCAATGTTAAGAATGAATTGTCTGTAAAGATGAAAAGTAATGACTCGACAAGTCCGAGTGAACCTAAAGAGATAGACAAGACTAAATATAAAACTTCACGGAGTGTAGAAACACCTGCTGAAGATGCTCTTTTTCATTTTGTTCAAGAAGAGTCTGCACCCACATCAACAAAATCTGAAGAAAGGTTTGAACTTACTATACAAAGCGGGAAGCGCAAACGTCGTCTTGATTCTGAAAGTAAGGAAGATGATCTGTTTAATTTTGTCCCTGATAATGAAAAACCCAAAAATAAGAATGTGCGTCTTGCACCTCCCTCTCCCGTGAAATTGAATATTGAGGAAGATAAAATACTTAATCTTGCTAGAAATACTAAACGGAAACATGATGGATTAGACACTCCAGATGGGAAACGACAAAACTTTGGAATGAAAAATGCTAGTGGATGTTCTGAAACAAAAAGTACAATACAAAATTCAACCATAACAATTAAATTTGATCCAGATAATTGTGAATGGACTTGCAAAAAGCGACTAACAGGACAGTGGATTGTTAAAGAAGAATCTGATTTAGAATCTTCGACGTCGGGAACGTCTGCAGAAAACGAATTGTCAGCTAAACTTAAAGAAATAGATTTGAAGCCCGCTATAGTTATTATAAATAATAATTTGATAGTACAAAAGGATACGAGAGAAAATCAAACCACAGTTAATATTTCTTGTGTCAATGGTAAAAAGAATTTTAAGAAATTTATAAAAGTACAGCCGCGTAAAGAAAATCGAGAAATTATTTCCAATGATATGCTAGTCGTATTTGAAGCAAAAACAGAAAAATCACTTCTCAACAAGTTTATGGCTTCAAGTTCTGATGATGATGATGATGATGTTATGGAGCTTGCATCTATTCCTACTGGGAAACAAAAAAATAATAAAGCTAAGAGTAGAAGATTGTAATTAAAGATTGAGTTACCCAATAAATTTATCTTCTTTATCCCTTGATTAAAATTTAGTTGAACTGATGTTTAAGTTGTAATAATGAATTTGGAGAAAATATAAAATCAAACTGACTTTTGTTAATATATTAGAATTTTTACTTTTATATGTTTTGTTCTCTTTAGATACTTTGATTTCAGATATATTATTTTGTTCATATTACATCATGACTACCCTGACCTACTCGTACTCATAGCATAAGTGATCAAAATAATAATAAAATCAGAATTGAATATCATTCGATCTCGTTAATAATTCAGATTCTTAATTTACATGCTATGTTTATGTTATCCTAATACAGTTTTAGTAAATGATTTATGGTTTTATTTTTTTCGAGATCACTTTATTAAATTTTATTTATTATTGAAGATATTTTTATGTTTTAGCTATCATACATCCTGTTTAAAATGTTTTTTAGATACTATATTTTTGCACAAAGCCCCTATATCTTGATTATTTTTATAGATTACAGTAGTAAACAATTTCACTATAATACTTGTTGAAAAATACAGAGTACTTAGAAAAAATAGTGTTGCTAAAGTTGTTTTTCAAACTTATTTGCGTGCTACTTAAGTAACTAAGTAAAATGAAGTAAATATACTACATCTCTTAGGATGAAATACATTGCTTGTACCCTAACATACACAGTGCAGAGAGAGCGAACTACTAACTTTGAGGTTGGTTCTGACTGGAAGTGTAAATGCTAGGAGCAGTAGCGGCTGGCTCATTAGTGCTCTCGTGCGCCGAACTACTAAATTTATATAACAATAAACACATAAAGAAGTATAGCGAAAATGTATATTATCATAACAATATTTATGAAAAATAAATATGTTTATGTCGACATGGCTCACTACAATATGCAACTCGATTTGCTAGAACACATTTTTTGTATACATGTGTTTTGCATCCGGATGCATTCTGCGAGCATGTGTGTGTAAAGTTACATGAAGAACTCGCTCTACGTGCGCATTTGAGTCCGCCCCAAAATCCTGATAATTTCAAAGCAAATTAGAAGAGACAGTAAAGATGAGACAGCTATATTTGAATAGGGATTTCTAGTATTTCTGGTGCACGCACGTAACAACTTCGGTAAATATTCGAGTGATCTCGGAAACACCCGAATGACGCGATATGACAGTACGCTGGGATAATAATACATCAATTTTAAGTTTTTTTTTTAAATATGACCACCGCATAGAAGGGATGATTTGTTCCTAGCGTTTAAACTGGGGCGTCTTTTTAGTACATATATCTTTGCGAGTATATGTCTCCAAATTAACAAACGTTTTTGCTTAATTAGGTACCGACTTTCTTCCTTTATTGTTTTGTTTAGTAACTTGTAAGAAATTCCGTTCTCGATTTCAATGATATTTTTGCAGTTTCGTCTCGTGGCTAAACGGTTTTCTACCTATCTATATAATATTACGAGCCATTTGCAAGATAAACATAACTATTTGGATTATTTATTGTGTTTGCGTAAATTTTTCCAAAAAATTCTGCCACACTGTGTGATATTTTATTCAAACAATTACAATTTAAGAATTTAGATCCTGTTAAAATTCGTAACAACTCGTATCAGTGAGTTTGAAAAATGTGTTCAAAATGTGCGTAACTCCATGGACAATTTTCTTGAACCACCGACTAAACGAATAAGGGCATTTCCGTTTTATTGAAAATCTTTCTAATTGTCGAGTAAAAAATTAAAATTACTCTCATTTTGCTCGCTTTATTTTATAGTATTTGTTGACTCTTTCTTTCTCCCCTCCACCTTTTGCGACTGACTTCTATTAAGTGTCACTTATTTTTAGGACCTAACATAAAGTTTTATATTAATTAATTTCGGAGCTAATTTTGTATCAAGCTGCGTGAAAATACTATACTGTGAATCTGAATTTGCTTATCTTTTCTTAATTATTTATAGTATATCTATAGTAATTTTTTTGACTTCACATTAAATTAGCTCTTATTAAAATTACATAGAAATGGTACACTTGACTTTCTCAGTATTCGGTCATAAATCATCAACCCATGTATTCAGAATGTATACGTTTCAACAGCATATATTCCGCTTCTTTTAGTCTTTATGCACCTATGTTTAACTTCAATATATGATGAAAAAATGTTCATATATATTATAGCAACCAGTTGAGGACCAAAGAATGCTGTGGTTTAATTTAATAATTTGGAATTAATGTTGTAGTATTATTTTTTGACTTAATGATTTTAACCAAAATTTTACAAAAAATCTACTTGATGTATACTTCAAATAAGTGACAGCCTGTTTTACATTATGCTATGAAAGCATTTATAAACTCTTCGAAAATGCTTTCATCCAGTGAAATAGGCCTATCGCTTTTAAGTTTGTTACGAAGTATGTATATTATTTTCACATTTATTGAAAATCATTTCATAAAAAAAATATATGTAGCAGTTTCAAATTAGTCTTCCTCACATATAATTCATGGCTATGTTTTATTTGGAAACATTTAAAACTGTTAAATTTTTTGAGAAAAATAAAAATCATGAAAACAGTGTTCAAGTTTTCTTCTTATCCTTTATCAAAGGTTGGCTTTTATATTCTATCCAAGAATGATGGTGATCTTTATGTTGTTGCCTGTAGCCCAAAATAGCTATACCCTAAACATTTGTAAACAAATATACTTAAGCCAAGAGGTGAGACATTTTTGCAGATATTTAAAATATTCGTCATTTTTTTTTTAAAACATTAATCTTTGAGTAAAGACTGAATTGATGACTGAAGTCCTACCTAAACGCTAATTCAAATTTATTCTCTACTAAAGAAATTAGCTTTAAGTTAAATTCTGTACAAATTTATCATAGCTTCCTGTGATGGATAGCGAGTGACCAAGGCTTATATTTTATTCAATTTCTCTAAATATACTGATTGCAGGGTCTTCATACTTTATGTATTCCTCATCAAAACCTCTATGATTTGAATGATGTCATTACGAAATAAAAACATTGATCAATCTCAACAGAAATAATTATTTTGTATTAAATCGAGGACCGGCGTGTGTGTATTGGATAACGTCGGTGTGAGTGTTGGGTAGCGTCGGTGTGTGCCACCTGACTCATTCGTGTTGAGTTTGTAGTGTGAGCGGGATGCGAATACATCCATTGCAGGGCAGTTTTATAATCCTGAATATTTTTATTCTGTATCTGGTATGTTCTATTGTACCGTTACTCTTTTTATGATAAATTTATATTTGTAACATTTTTTTCAATAAATAAAAGCATAAAATGGAAATTCAGAATATAAAACCAAGCAATTCTTATAAAAGTACCAACTTTATTATAAAATAATACACATTTCTTATAAAGTAATGTACATATTGAATAATATATTTACTTTACATCAAAAATAGTAAATTTTAATAATAATACATAGAGATAATGGAATATCATATAAGACATATTTTTGTACAATTAAGTTAATTTTGTTTGTAATAGAACCAATAAATAAACCTACATATTCTAATTAAGCTGATCATAATTTTTTCTTTTGCTTTGCTAAAGGCGCTAAAACATGAAAAAATGACATGTTTATAATACCATATTATTATTGTACATTTGATGTATAAAATAGTAGACCATACTTTTTTCATACAAGTATCTTTGTATGGGTTAAACCTTACCTTTTCTTTCGCGGTCAGTTTTTAACAGTGAGGGACAAATCCATGAGCGCACTTGCAAACTGTTCATGAGGACACGACCTATGGATGGAGCGAATTTCGATGCACAAACGCTATTAAAGCCAGGAAAAAAATATTGGCTATAGTTGAAACTAAAGATAGGATAGGATATAAAAAAAATGAGGAAGCTCAAATGATGGCATTCATGCCGCATTTCCAAAGTGTAGAATCAAAGCTCTGATACATCCTCTTTACCATCGCTCCAATAAAATGGGGAAATGGATCCATTATCACCCTCCAGGAAAGATGACACTCTCGAGTATGGAAACTACCGCGGGATCACATTGCTGAGTGTGCTTGGAAATCTCATGTTTTAGTTAATCACATCTAGGACACTATTTTCACTGTCCTAAGAAAGCAGCAATGAAGTTTTGTTCCTGGAAAGACTTCTGTGGATCAAATTTATAACATCTGTTGCATTAAGATGCAGTATAGGAACCGAGCTCGTCCTCATGCTTGCTGCTTTGACTTGAAAATGTTGCTTCAATATTGTTTTGTTAGGAGCCTTTGAGGGGGATTTAATCTATTGTTGAACTCTCGCCGTTTTGGCCAGTGTATAAATGTGGGGAAGACAAAAGCAGATATTTAGCAACCATATCCTGTTAAGGACACCCACATATGCATCAATGACATACCCATCAACAGAGTTATGAATATAAGTATTTGAGTGCCACAGTTACTGGGGATTTAAGTTACCTTTAACAATGGAAATGCATAGTGCATATTTTCATACATAGTGTATATTTTCAGTCCACATTAATATATATTTTTTTAACCAGTTACAGATAGAATATATATTTTTTGCAGACAGCACCAATTACACAATTTTTTAACACAAATTAAACTAAGCAGTAAGTTAAAAGATTTGAAGACTGGTTCACGCAAAAATCTCGACTCCAAGGTCGCCTGCAGACATCTCGAAAAGAGCAAAGCATAAAGCAAGTTAACGAGTCTGTGCACCCCGATCCAACTCTTTCAAGCCGCAAGCATTGGTCAGCATATGTGATGTCACATACAACCTTTGGCGAATGTTATCGCTTGACTTAAAACTCCATCCCTATAAAATTCAACTTGTTCAGGATTTAAATGAAGCAGGCTTGTTACAACGTTGGACTTCACGGCTAAAATGTTTGAACAGTTCTCCGGGTTTGACAACATACTCTTTTAGACAAACTATATTTCCATATGAATGGCTTAATCAATAAGCAAAATTACCACTATTGGAGCGATGAAAACCCAAGACTAAAACACCAGAGACCACTCTATTGTCAGTGTCGAGAATCATCAGTCCTAATTTCTTTGAGGACACTTGTTACATTCGAATACTGAGAGCTTTTGACTGTAAAATTGCAAGAATTTCCGGGATGCAATTTAAGGATGTGGTTTTAACAAGATGGGGCCATTTGTCACATGTCCAATAACAGTTTGGAAGTGGTCCAAGAGATGATTGAAGTGATATCTCGGCAAACATGCAGGCACGTGCTTCAAAATTTTTGAACCAGATTAGATGAATGCCATCGACGCTATAGTGGTCATCTCAACATTATTTAAAAATAAAAAATTTCCAAACTTTTGTTAAATGTTTGTAGTAATTAAAGTTGATTACAACAAACTATTTTTTATTATGAATTATTCAAAAGTAACATTTATTTTGGGCCTCCCTGTATTACAGGGAATGACCTGCGGCTGAAATTTGTTTCACATGCGTTAGTTACAGTTGTGTTGAAGTTTAAAAATAAATGTAATTTGTATTTATTTGATTTGTAGTGGTTTTTTTTACAAAATAATGCCCATGCTCTCTAGAAAACAACCTCTTGAAGTATTGTCAGGAGTGAAATAAAAAATTTTCATACTTGGAAATATAGACTACCATCTCCAGTTCTTGATTCTAGACTTCCTGAGTGTTTTGAGTGCCCTCAGAGCCACTTGCTGTGCTTCAGTGTGCATTCGGTGCCTCTCTTCCCTTTCAGCCAGACCCACCACCTTGTCGTGTTGCAGTGCACTCTGTACCCCTGATTTGGCAAACAGCTTCTCCAGCACATACTGATCAGGATCTTCTTCACTCTTTTCTGTTTCTGGTTTCTGCTTTTTCTTCTTAATCTTCTTGATTGACTGCAACAGTTCCTCATCATTCAATCCGTCTTCACTTAGCAGACTTACAAGTTTTTTTTCTTTCCTCTTTCTTTTCTTTCCTTTTATGATTGAAATATCATCTGCCATGGGTTTCACACTACTATGGTGTTTCTTATTTTTCTTCTCTTTCTTTAATATCTTACTACCATTTGGATTGTTGACTTCTTCAGTTTTTATGGATTCTTTTTCACAATCATCATTTTTTTCTAGCCCTATGTTTTCTTCCACTATTTCTCCATCTTCTACTTCAATCTCTTCAGCATTTTTATTCAATTTCAAGAATTCTAAATGGTCTGGTTTAGCATACATATTAACAATATCTATCTCGGATAAAACAGAAGAGAAATCTGCATTCGTCACTTGGTCGTCAATCTTATTCACTGGAGGTTCTTCCGGAGGAGGGGGTGGTGGAGGCTGACGTTTCTTTTTATATCTTTCTCTTGGATCTTCAGCTATTTCAACATCTTTTTTATCTGTTACAGTAGCTGAAATATTTTTACTAATTCGCTGCGCTAACCTTCTCATAGCGTCCATTTTACTTTTTGAAAATGACACACCACCATTCAAAATAACTTCGTCATTGTTTTCCTTTGGGGGTTTTGGCTTAACTTGCGTATGTTTAAATATGTTGGACGTTTCTGTTGACCCAGTTTTGTCAGGTTCTTCCAATGAGAACAGGCCTTGCAAAGTACTTGTTTTAAGATAATTTTTTTGATTAGGATCTAGAAGGACCTTATTTCCAATAAGTTGTTTGAAAACTTGACGTTGATAAATTTTTTCTTCCACAGTTCCTGCAGATAGTAAACGATATATAGTAACATCACGATTTTGACCGATTCTCCACGCTCTTTCTTTAGCTTGACTATCAATAGCAGGATTCCAGTCAGGATCATATATTACAACTCTATCTGCTCCTGTTAAATTGACTCCTAGTCCACCTACTCGTGTGGTAGCCAAAAATACTAGGTAACTATCATCAGAGTTGAACAAATTTATGAGAGGTTGACGTGTGCCAATATTTGTGGTTCCATCCATTTTAAGATATTTGTGATTATTTTGTTGTAGAAAAAGTTCAAGAATGCAAAGCATCGCTCGAGATTGGGTAAAAATTAAAACTCGATGTCCTTGCTTTTTCCAGATTTTCAAAAGTGAATTAATAACAACCATTTTTCCCGCTTTCCGCCAATATCCAAAACATTTATCAGAAGGTAGTGAGGAATCATCTAGAAGTTCTTCATCTATTTCACAAGTGTAAAGATCGGGATGATTGCAAATCTTTCTGAGGATGCACAGACCCACTAGAATTCTTGCTCGGAAAGGGTCTCCGTATCGGCTTTCCTTATCCAAAATACTTCTAACTGTGCTACTTAAGAGGTATGACTTATAAATATCTTTTTGTTCATCACTCAAACTGCAAAAGAGCACTTGTTCTTTCTTTTCAGGTAGTTTTAGGTGATCTCGGACTTGTGCTTTGGTTCTCCTAAGCATGTACGGAGTGATAACATCCTTGAGTGTGATGGCTAGTGAAAGAGCTGTGGTTTCTTGCCACTTGGAGGCATTGGTGTAACCTCCTTGGGTTATGGGATTAGCAAAATGTTCTATAAATGCGTGCAAAGTCCCTAACAGCCCTGGAGACATGAAATCAAACAGTGACCACAATTCTTGGAGGTTATTCTGCATGGGAGAGCCAGTCACCACAAGCCGGTGCGGAGTTTGTAACTTTTTTACCGCTTTACTGATTTGGGTATCCGAGTTTTTTATTTTATGTCCTTCATCTAAGATAACATAATGCCATTTTCGTGATTCCAATGCATCCTTGTGTTTCACAACGCCTGTATAAGTTATGATAAGTATTCCATGGTTGTTATGGATGTCTCTGATGAGCCTGTCGGGGGCACCTTGATGAGAGCCAGAGTTGTGCAGCACGGCCACACGGAAGGGTGGCCACCAATGATGGAAGTGCTGTACCCATTGATGGAGCACGGTAGCAGGTGCCACGATAAGTGAGGGACCCAGCCCTCCCCAGCTACCTGATCGACTTATACTCAGTCCAGCCATGAACGCGATAATCTGAATGGTTTTGCCCAGTCCCATTTCATCACCCAGAAGTCCCCCAGATTCTATTTGATGCAGCTCCCAAAGCCACTTGACTCCAGTCTTCTGGTAACGGAAAAGTTTCTTCCATATACTATTTGGCACCTTCAGTCCGGCTATTTCGTGAAAATCATCGTCTACCGTTATATTTTCTAATTTTGTAGAATTTCCACTTTCTTGGTCAGGCAATTTTTTTTGGGATCTTTTCTTGTTTTTCTTCCATTCTTGAATTCTAGCGTTAAATCTGTCTAAACATCCGTCATCTGCAGATTTTTTAATTTTTGACACGGTTTTGGTTACTCTGCTCCTTGATGTGCTCGGAATGGTGCCATCCGTTACATTATGTTCTTTAGAAGGAACGTATTCTTCTTCTGATGGAACATATTCTTCTTCAGAAGGAACATACTCCTCGTCAGAATCCACATATTCACTTCCCGATGTTCTTTCACTTGCTGAACTTTCCACGGTATCTGCTTCTCCATCTGAAGGCGTTATTTCACTTTCTTTACATATTTGATCTGAATTAGACATCATTTTCTGACTATTTCGATAAAGATCAAGTGATTGATTTCATGTGACATCAGTGATTCTAATAACTATTGGTTATTGTCATAAAATTATTAGGTATCTGTTGAAGTTGTTTATTTAACAAAACATGGGTTGAAATATGTTGACAGTTTTCATCAGTCAAATATATATTTTCTATCTCTCTCTCTTTGAATAATGGCCGTGAACTCCTATATATGGAGGAGTATACGCCAGTGTCTATTACAATTCGTACAAAAATTGTGAACTATTTATTTGTGACAGTTTCATCTTGTCTATGAACTATGAATATAGCAAGAGTATGATGTCTATGAAACTTGACACTAGCGTATACTTCATATATAGGAGGAGTCATTATTCAAGACGATCAAAAAGTTTTCTCTTATACAAACAAACAAATTCTTCACTAGCTAGTGGTGTCATTCAGCCGGATCTCGCAAACCAGATGTTAAGTTCTAGCATGGTTTACCGAACCGGTTGTTAAAACTTGAGAAAAATAGTAAAATCAATTTTAAATGAAGTCCGAATATATTATTTCATATTTTTAAAATGCACAGCTTGGCCCTATTGCAAAATACGGTACATCTCTTGACTAGACAAAAGTATGGCTATAAAAGCTATCACATCTGGGTGATATTAAGAATCATATTATACAATATTCAACGATATTTTTCTGAGGTTCATATTTTTTTAAACAATACAATAACTTCGAAAAAGGGATGTTTTCTAACATTGAAACAACGTATGTTAGTAAAGATCGATATTGATAATAGTAATATTAATTTGTCAATGTGCTTTTTTGTTAGCAGATATTTATGGCTAAGACAATAATTTTAGCTTCTGATAAAAATAGAATATAAAAAATTCTTTAGTTTGAATTTGCTTCCCACATCGAAAGTGCTTAAATGGCCTGGTGTCTAGTACCTACCGTATGCATTATTTTAAGAAGTAATCATTTGTAGTTTGATTCGATAACTAATAATAATTATTGTTGAAAAGTCCATCATATTCGGTACAAAGTGAAGTTCAAACAATGAAAATACATTTTCGCAGCACGTGGTTCACTCCTAAAAGCTAAAAATAGTTTTTTTAATCTTAATAATCCATTTAGTTTAGTAAAACAAGTTATTGGCC
This sequence comes from Odontocerum albicorne, assembly GCA_949825065.1. Taxonomy (NCBI): domain Eukaryota; kingdom Metazoa; phylum Arthropoda; class Insecta; order Trichoptera; family Odontoceridae; genus Odontocerum; species Odontocerum albicorne. The sequence continues at coordinate 11,374,114 of OX463848.1, forward strand.
AAAATAAGATTAACTTGTAACAAAATATCGCTGTATACAATTCAACTGAAATCGTTCGCTCGTTTACTACATACTATATAATTTTCATCTTATTGTAACTATTCATTTAGTTGTAAATCATATTGTTTAGTTATCAAAGAGCTTTTAAAACTTCATGAGCAAATTACATATTGTCTCACCAAAACAAAGTTTATGTTTTAAAAATGCAGTGCTCTCTCTCTTCCTCTCAAAAACCAACCGTCGAGTCTTGAGTAATTGTGATTTTAATGGTATACATATGTAATGAATCCATTATAATACTTAATTGAGGCTGGTTAAGGGATATGAGCTTTCAAATTATATTGTATATCAGGTCCGGGCTATGGCTTTTTAAAATTATATGTTTTCTTAATTTAGTAGTTTTTACTTTGTCGATTTCAACAACCGGTTTGGCGAAAGAAATATGGCTAAATTTTACAACCGGTTTGGCGAACCATGGATGAATTTAACAATCGGTTCGCGCGAACTGGCTGGATAGCACCACTTGATAACAGTTATCTCGAGAAGAGTTGCTTTTAATATTCTCAAAATATTACTACGGACCCGGTAACTCAAGCCATACGTCGCCCATGTGAACTGAACCGAGTTTTTTTAATTGACCACTTGATACTGGCGTATTCTCTTATATATAGAAGTTCACGTACATATTCGAGAAAAAGAAGATGAAGAAAGCATTCAAACGAAATTGGGCTGTTATTTAGTTTTTTTTTTCGCAAAATCTTTAATTTATCGCAATTTTCTTGTCACAATTTTTTGGCATTTTATTTAATCACATTAGTAAAAAATACTTAAGATATGAAGGAGTATACGCTAGTGTCAAATGATGAACACTGCGCCTGATTCGACATTTCGTTTAAGCTATAGATAAAAAAAAACAATTGAATTAGTTCCAAAATTTATAGTGTTTATTTACTATTTGGTGATTCTAATATCTGTACCCTAGAGGATAAACGACGGAAGTCATTCTGCACCCTAGAGAATAAACGTCATATGAGTCACATGAATTGTATGATGCAACGTCGTTTATCTTCTAGGGTAAAATGTGACTCCCGTGGTTTATCATCTAGGAAAGCGCTTCCCAAATTGGGGGCCGCGGGATTTCTCGTGGGGGTCGCGAAAATATTCAGTACAAATATTCACTTATGAATATTTTTCCACATAACATATTTAGGAAATGTATATATTTAACAGTTAAAACATGCGATCTCATCTATCGCATTAAATTGTTTCATGTGAGAATAGTTTTTATTTAAAAAAAAAGTTTTTAAGCAAGTTCCTATAATTTTGTGTTGAATATAAATATGTGTATCTTAATTGTAATAATTATTGCCAAATAAATCTTCAACTATAAAAAAAAAAGTTTTTTGGGGGGCGGGGGCGGGAATTAATTACTTCAGATTTAGGGGGCCGTTACATGAAAGTAATTGGGAAGCACTGATCTAGGGTACAGATATTTTTTTCTATATTATATGTATAGGAGTTATTCAAGAAAGAAGAGGAAGAATATTTTTCTATGATAAAAAGATTATTCTTTCTATAGGGATGGAAAGTAATATATTTAGATCTAGATTTTTGTGCCGAATTTAAAAAAACGTTAATTTTACAATAACGTAATACAATCACACAATACCCTTTTTAGGGTAACCATTGATGACAGATTACCACGCGTTGCTATACATGTTCACAACCCTCACCTTGTCCACATTTATACATTCTCTTCCGTTTCCCATACGTCTTGTCCAACATTGGCTTCCATTCTTCAAAACGAACTACTAACACACTACTGTGAACATTCATTTTTGAAAACTGCTAACGAAAGTATAGAAATACGTGTATGTGTAAAGTAACAAACTATTATAAATAAACATTTTTTTATTACGCATTTCATAACACAATTATATCATTTTTTTTTATTTCCATACAAGCTCACTCAAAGCGACGCTATATTTCTTCAATTATTTCTGAGCAGGTAAAATATGTGTTGGGTCCTTTTTGCATGTTTGGATGATTTATTGACCAAAAATAGTTCTAAGTGTGCTGTTAACATTGTTTTCTGTAGTAATACGCCTTTCGATATTTATCTTTATCTTTCCAGCTCTTGAAAAAAAATTTCCTCACAACTTGCTATAATCTTTCTTGTTAACTCATACATTGCAAATACTTCAAAATCTGATAAGATGTTAGTCCACAATAGTATTTTATATGATCTAAATATATGCCGTAGAAATACGTGTATTGAGAAAAATACACGGAGTGACAATGTACGACAGAATACGGAATGCATTGATTAGAAATGAATGTGAACTTAAGACTGATATATTAAGTAAGATGAAAAAGATCACACTGAGATGGTTTGGGCATGTGAAACCAATGAATTAAGAAATATTAAGAAAACATATATAGTGCAAATGTGAGGAGAATGCGTGTGAGAGGAAGACCAAGGAAAGTATGATTGGATCAAGTGAATGATATTCTAAAAGAAGGAAACGTAAAAAGTCAGATAAATCATAGGTGTATGAATGTGGAAGAGGCGAAGGATTTGTATCGAGATAGGAGAGTCTGGGGTTTTCTCTTCTTTGTCTACCCAGGCAGGGAAATGACGTGATATATGTATGTATGTAAGAAATAATTTTCTTTTAAATTTAAAAAGATGATTGAAAGTTATTTAATTTTGATAGGAAATATTTTAACATTACTTTTGCTCTTCCCAGATTACCAAATATTTACGTGAAAAAAATATAGGAAAATTTTGGTCATGTAGGAAAAGGAAAAAATCAAACAAATATACCAGTTGGAAATGTTAAGTACACATATTAGATATAAACCAAGGAAAATAATACTGGATTAAGTTGACCCAATTTTAAAAGAAAATTAAGTTGAAGTTGAGAGTAATGAAGAGGGGTAGCAAGAATATAATATACGGCCACAGTTTTGACTGGAAATATTTCGTAAAGAGAAAGCTGAAAACTATGAGAAATAGAAAAAAATATTACGTAGACTAGGAAAAATATCGTCTAGATAGATTTCTCAATTTTTTAATTAAAAAATGAACTATATTATTAAATTATCTTTCAGTTTTCTTGTTCTTGAAACATATTTCTTCTCTTTTAATCGGTAGATCGCAACCGACCCATCTCTATTTTGTGACATTTTCGGCATTGCCCTGCGGTAATACGATACCGTTTAGTTAGTTTTGATAATAATTATTTAATAATATTTACATTCTCATTAAAAGTAACAAAACTGATTCCTATCAGCCCTTGTAGTGCAGTTGTTTTATAAAAACTATGTGCGGTTAAAAAAAGTGGGAGCGTTCGGAGTTATCATCGCATCGCAGATCTATTTTGGAGGGTCTGCGAGAACCTATGGGAAGGTGCTGCAGATTAGGATAATCCCCGCTAATCATGGCTGGTCGCAAGAAACGAGTCAACCTGAGGCTTCAGGTTTCTGAGGAGTCTTTGCCTTCAGTGTGAGTTGGTTTCCTATAGTGAACTTTTCTGTTATCGAACTCATAAGATAACTTTATAGCGGCTATCTGACTTTGTTCAACAATATTTTTTTACATTTACATACATAGAATAACTTTTAAATTATGATCTCGTCCATATATATATATATGGTACCTATTTGGATTTTAATAAATTTTGTCAGTTTACAATTTAGAATACATATATCTTTCAAAATATGATGCATACACTGAAACACTGTTTTTTTCACTTAAGATAACAGTAAGACCCTACCGGTTTCAAGGTTTCCATCTCGCCATCAGGGGAGCTCAAACAAAGGCTGCCATCGACAGACTAGATGCTTCTAATGGTAAAAAATCAGACTGTGTTGGGGGTGGACGGAGGCATAAGATGACTTCTGCCTTGAGAACGTATCCACGGGATTATTCCAATGCACTGACTTAAATATTTCCAGGGCCTCGAAATCTTTCTAATTTATATTCGTAATCGTTGATGTACAAAAAAATTGCATCATTTATAAAAAATATATGATTTTTTCATTTTTTCAACACTAACCATTTCGGAATAAACTAGAGGGTTTGTTAAGCGGATTTATGTTCATGAAGTCTTTTTTCGAAGGACTTTCCTGTCTTTCCTGAATAAAGATTATCACAGTTAGCACATTGAAGTTTGTATACACTACTGTTGCTAAGTACTCCATTTCTGTCTTTTCCATTAAATAAAGGTTTCTGGAGATTAAAGTTAGTATAAAAGAAGTTATGTGACTTGGAAAATATTTTGTTAGTTCCCTACAAGCTGAGATCGAAGTTGTACTTAAAAGTGGTAATTCCATCATTGATCAAAACTTGAAAAAAAAAGACCTTGTATATAACAAACCCACAAATATCTCAATTATATGGATTAGCCAAATTACAAAAAAATAATATATCCATAAGACCTGTGGTATCATACAATCAGGCACCAACCTATAAAATAAGTAAGTTCGTGAAGAAATTTTTCATAACCGGATCAATTTTAAAATAAAATTTTAATTACACAATTAAGAATTACTTTGTGAGATTAATTCAGAGTTTACAATTTGAGTAATTACTATTGTCTTTTAAAATGTTCTTTGCAAGCTCTAAGGATCTCTGTTCTATTATGCTGCGATAGAGATTAGAGACTTAAAAAAATATTAGTTTAATATTTTAGGTAATTCTATATTCTTTAACTTTTCAATTAATTCTTCAGAATTTTTAACAGACTTCGTGAATACAAAGCCACCTCAATAAATTCTCGGCTAGTAGAATTCCGAAATAGCTAATCAATGTCTCTGAAAAAATCACATCTTTTTGATTGATGATGTAAAATTCTTCATATCAATAATCACGGAAATAAATTGGACAGATAAGAGGCCCTGAAAATTTCGAAGTCAGTGCATTGGGATAAACTCCTGGTCAACACATATGTTCCCAAGGTCTCAGCACTGCTGATCGAAGTCATCTCTTACCTTCCTCCATGCCCGATCCCTAGTCCAAATTTTTATCGTTAGAAGCCCAAATTTTTGCCGTTAGAAATCTAAATTTTTACCATTAGATGTGTCGATGCCAGCCCAAGCATAAGTCAGTCTTGTTTGAATTCTCATAATAATGAGATGAAAACCTTGAAACCGGTAGGGTCATATAGTAGTTATTTTAAAACAGTGTTATAGTCAAATCAATTAAAATATTTTTAAACCTCCACAGTGTTAACGTTTTAACTATAATTAATATAATGATGCATAAACATATCAATGTATAGTACAACACTAAAAGTTAAAAAAAGAACAAAAACAATTAATTAAATTCAATCAACAATATAAAATAAAATATAACTTATAATTTAAAAATTTCTTTTATTCATGGTTATAGATCCAAGTCAATTTATATTTGAAATTGGGTAATATACCGAGAGTTTCATAAAAACTTGCATAATGCTGTTTTCTTAAAACCATGCTTTTGGCTGGACACCCACCCACTTGACTGCAGTCTACCATAAACATGCTTGCACTAACTTCACAATGATTTATTAATCGTCAAAAAAGCTGCAGGCATGCAACATCATATATACAAACCATTACATCGTTTCCGTCTTGGAGTAGGTAGAGGAGGTGGAGTACACAAGCAGTAGTGTCAATCATCCTGAGGCATCTGTTATCAAAACTATTTTCCTTTGGGACTAGGTAACATGCTAAGATTAATTAGTGAAATATTAATCATATTTTATTTACACCCGCTTGCTTGGTTGGAAATAAAAATTCATAGATAAAATTTTGACAGTTTTTTTTTCATCTTAATAATAATCCATATTGTTGTGATGTAATTCTTTGATTTTAATAATAAATTTCCTCCTTAATAAGTATAATTATTTATAATGGAGTAACTTATATCTTCTGGGATTTTTGGCTCCATGCTCCAACCTAGAATCTGTAGTGATAAATATCTACTAATATTTATCTTTACATTATTATTTTTGTTTAATTTAGTTATCTAAAATATATCGCAGTTCTTGGAAATACTTGCTATGTGCAAAAATATTTGAACATTAAAGATGTAACATTTTATTGTGATATGTCAACTTTTTTTTAAATTTCGGTATCAAACAAATCTAACAACGATGCTGTCACAAAGTGAAAAGAAATTTGGATTTGCTTAAATTTTATTAAAGATTTATGACCGTAAATCTCCTTTATCTAATTATTATATAGAACATCTAAAGAATTGTCCGAAACATTTAGAAATTTAAAATATGAAGAATTGGAAAATGGACACTTAGATTTTTTTTTTTGAAAATAATTTGAGGGCTCGGCAGTAAATAATGGTATGCGACATGTATCACATTTTGAGATATTAAGAAAACAAATCTTTATACAATCTTAAAATTTATTTATGAAACGTTTATTAAAAAATAATGTTATTTTAAAAAGTATGAGGTTTTAAGACGACATTCTGTTTGAGTATTAGATTTTTTAATTATACCCTTAACTATCTAATTTGTAATTTTGAAACTCGTCTTTTGTAATTTTGTCATTTACCATTATTTACTGCCGAGCCCTTCATTTTAAAGAGAAGCGAAGTAGAATAAATAAATTTGGCTTAAATTATATGAAACATTTTGTAAAAAATAATTATAGTCTAATGTGTTTAACATCACAATGGACAAAGTAATCAGTAGTTACAATATCAGATATTTGATATACCGTATTTCATATGAAGAATTTTCTTTTCATGATTTTGATAAAATTTTTGACATTATTGAAACAATTCTCACAAAAATGGCTTAGTTAATTTATGTGTGTATTGAAAACCTTTTGTAACACTAGAAATTGGAGCTTAGATTTTTCAACCAAAATTCACACTAACATTGAAAGTAGCTACGGAAGGATTGTGAGGAAACTGGGCTAGAATCATGTGAATGTATGACATGTTGCTTTTATGTTCTGCAAAAGTTGAACTGGCATTCATTGGCGTTTTTATAGCTTATAAATATATGCTAACCATTTTAGCAACACAAATATATGTTAACCATTTCGGCAACACAGGTATGTTGCGAAAGGTCTTTTTAACTGAACCAATTATGAAATTTCTTAACTCAATCCCATCTCGAATCCTTCGTGATGACGTTTTGTGAAAACAATTTTTAGAGCAAGTAATGAAGTACCAAGCATTTTAGTATGAAAAAGCAAATTACTATAGTTCAGAAAATCTAGGATGAACCGTATGACAGCTCACAAATTTGCCCCAATACAACCTTGTAACGATGTTCAGTAATTTTAATTATTTTATCAACTTTAATATAAGCCTCGATTTTAATAAATAGCAAGTTATTTAGGTTAATTACATTACATAAAACTAACAATAATGACAAATTAATAATAGTCTGCATTGGCTAGGGATGGGGTATTCGATAGTTGGATTTTCAAAAATCGATTTTAATTAAATGTTCGTAATTAGTATTAATTCATAGTGGATCTTGGCCTATTTAAAGATACATACAAATCATACAACACATTAGAAAGTCAGTATAATGAAAATTAGGAATTAAAACGTCAGTTTAGAGAAAAACAATTGTTCGATTTGTAAAAAAACTATTTGATTTGTAAAAAAAAATGATTTTACCTCATCCCTTTGTGACAAATGTCGCACGGTTCATCCTAGACTTTCCGAAGTATAAATACCTCTGATGTAAAAAAAATGGAGGTGTGCACACAATATTTGATATCATTGAAAGACTGGTCTCGACCGATTTCTCGAGCCCATTTCAATTGCCAGTGCGTGGCGGCCTCTGACTCACATAGGGCAGTATGAAGTTTTTTAGATGGTGGCATTTCAACTATTAAGATTGTCAAAAGGGTCAAAGATGCTCTGTTTGTATGATGAAAATTTTTATTATAATTTTAAATTTTGCAGGGCCCCTCCACGGAACCTGGATAAGCAGACCACTATTACGGTGGGTGACAAGACCTTCACGGTGGTAGCTGATGACCTGGTAAAGATCTGTGACCTGGGTCGAGGAGCCTACGGTATTGTGGAGAAGATGCTTCATGTTCCTAGTGACACTATAATGGCTGTAAAAGTTAGTTCAATGTGTTAAATCTATTTCTATAGTTTGTTAGGCTTTGGAAGGAGATATTGACTAGTGCTAGACTCATAACCATGTTGTTTTAAAAACCAGCTCTCTTAGATCTCTTTTCTAGGAATTTCTAGGAAAAAGACCTAGGAATTAGCTCATTTATGAGCAGATTGCTTGATCGGTGTTGTCTCCATAAGTGAAGTCAAGGTCACATTGATGTATTGCTGATCGCCATAGTTGTTTTCCAAAGTTGACCCTAGCTAAAGTGATTCTACAATCAATATCCGCTTTTCTTATTTCCTAACTATTTCAAACTTTTTGACCAAAGTACATGTAGACGTCCACCACATCTATTGGCAGAGTTTTCTGATCCACATCCATGTTTTGAATGTACGAGGCGTATCCAGAAAGTAAGTGTACTGAGGCTCTCACGACCGGATGGATTTTATTTTCGACATGTTGGCTACACTTCCGTGTAGCCTGACCCTTCCCCTCCGCAACAAGACCGGTTCGAGGTCAGTACGTTGAGAAGTGTCGACGCGACAACACGTTTCGTGAAAAATGTCAATCCAATCTCCCGCCAAGTGCGAAATACGCGGCGTCATCCGTTATCTCGTTTGGAAGGGAAAACCTCCGGTTGAGGTTTATAATGAGATGAAAACTGCATATGGTGATAAAGCTATGAATCGTATGAGTGTGTACAAGTGGCGTCGCGAGTTTAAAAACGGTCGTACGTCTGTGCATGATGATCAGAGGAGCGGAAGACCTTCAATTGTGACATCGAAAATGCGCTCCGTGACGATCGCAGATTGACTGTGGATGAACTTTCTACGATGTTTCCGCAAATCTCCAGATCTCTACTACACGAAACCATCACAGAAACCCTCGGATATCGGAAAGTGTCCGCGAGGTGGGCCCCAAAACAGCTGACAGACCAACACAAGTGGAATCGAGTGGAGGCCGGGTAAGAGTTTTTGAGGCGCTGCAAACTCCATGGAGATGAATTTCTCCGCTCCATCGTTACTGGAGATGAAACTTGGGTTGCACACTACACGCCTGAAACCAAAAGGCAGTCTCAACAGTGGCGTCACACCTCTTCACCCTCCGCCAAAAAGTTCAAAACCACAATTTCAGCCAAGAAAATCATGGCATCCGTGTTTTGGGACTGTCAAGACATAATTTTAATTGAATATATGCCTCAAGGGGAGACCATCAACTCTGCAAGATACTGTGAGACCCTAAAAAAATTGCGGAGGGCGATTCAGAACAAGAGGAGAGGCATGCTGACAAAGGGAGTCTGCCTGCTGCACGACAATGCCAGACCACACACGGCCAACACCACAAAGGAACTGCTCGCCTCCTGTCCTCCATGTCCTGAACCATCCTACGCATTCGCCTGACCTAGCATCTTCAGATTACTATCTCTTTACCTCCCTGAAGCTGCACATGGGTGGAAAAAGCTTTTCAACCGACGAGGAGATAAAGGAGGAGGTGGAGAAGTGGACGGAGGGGTTGGCGGGAAACTACTTCGAGGAAGGCATCAAAAAGTTGATACCCCGCTTCACCACCTGCATTGAGAGGAATGGCGACTATGTTGAAAAATAGCTTACATATGTACTACGGTAACCACGTAATTTTTTTGGTTAAAAAAAAAAATTGTAACCTACAAAAATTCAGTACACTTACTTTCTGGATATGCCTCGTATATTAATCTTCAAGCCTACTTCATCTATGTTTACCTCAATGTTTTGTTTTACCATGGAAATCTCTTTACTTGACCAAAAATTAGAGCTGCTTGGAACTTAACCAATTCTTTATTTTATTTCTCATTTTGTAAAAGTATATTTTTGAAGATCAAAAGTTGTTTCAATTGTATGATTAGAACTCAAAATTTAAAATTAATGCCTCTGATTCAGACTAATTTTCAAGAAGTGGTCAAAATGCATGCATTTTTCCCCTTATAACACATCGATCAATAAGTCCCGGGACTAACTACTAAAACAACATTTGTTTGCCAAAATTCTTCTTTATTCATCAACATAATCTCCTTCAAGAGTGATACATTCATTCCAACGCTTTCCTAACTTTTCTATGCCAGCCGTGTAGAACGATTAATCTTTGGTTTTGAAATAGGCGTTAGTTTCGGCAATCACTTCTTAATTGGAGCCAAATCTCTTTCCCTGGAGCATCTTTTTGAGGTCTGCGAACAGCCAATAGTCGCTGGGGTCCAAATCTGGAGAATACGGTGGGTGTGGAAGCAATTCGAAGTTCAACTAATGCAATTTGGCCATCATTACCATCGACTTGTGAAACGGTGCATTGTCCTGATGAAAGAGAACTTTTTTCTTCTTCATATGGGGCCATTTTTTTGCAATCTCTGCCTTCAAACGCTCCAATAACGCTATGTAATATTCGCTATTGATGGTTTTTCCTTTTTCAAGGTGATCGATGAATATTATACCATGCGCATCCCAAAATACGGAGGCCATAACTTTCCCGGCCGACTGTTGAGTTTTTGGTCGCTTCGGACAACTTTCACCGGCTGCTCTCCACTTAGCTGACTGCCGATTTGATTTCAGAGTATAGTGGTGGATCCAAGTTTCATCCATTGTCACATACCGACGCAAAAACTCATGTTTATTTCTTGTAAACAGTGCCAAACAGCGCTCTGAATCATTGATGCGTTGTTGTTTCTGTTCCATTGTGATCAAACGCGGCACCCATTTCAAAAAAAGCTTTTTCATGACCAAATGTTCATGCAAAATAGTGTCAACACTACCAAATGATATCTTCAGGATGTCAGCTATCTCACGCAACTTTACTTTGCGATTTTCCATCACAATTTTGAGGGTTTTCTTTATGTTTTCTGGTGTAACAGCCTCATTTGGACGACCAGAGCATTCAGCATCATTTGTGTCTGTAAGACCGTGTTTGAAATCAGCATACCACTGACAAATGGTTGTTTTCGACCGAGCAGAGCCCAGATAACACTTTTCAAGCCATCGCTGAGTTTGAACGGTATTTTTTCCCATTAAAAAGCAATGTTTTATCAACACACAAAATTCGGTTTTTTCCATTGTTTTGAAAATAGTAAAAGTAGCGTCACTAAAACCACTGTAACAACAATGACACAATGTCATGAAAGTTAGACACATAACTTCTAAAGGCTGGTACTAACTGAGAATGGTATGGATTTGTTATTAGAGGCGCTATCTGTTAGTTAGTCCCGGGGCTTATTGATCGATGTGTTATTTGAATAAATAGCAATTTTCAAATAAAATTTAGTCAATGGTCTTTGATTTTGACTTCTTTCGTAAAAATTTAATTAAATTCTCGCTTTTTTGTAGAACTCGCTTTTACGAAATTTGTTATGTATAAAGTAAACTATGAAATGGTTTTAGTTATAAAACTTATCAAAGTTTAAATGATTGCTTACTTTATACTTTACCATCCAATGTAATAAAACTGCTTTTGGAATGAGAGAACTGTACGAGTCAAAATTTACTAATTTAATTATGTTGATTTGATTACGTATGTTTGCAGCGCATCACAGCCACCGTGAATAGCAAGGAGCAGAAACGTCTGCTGATGGACTTGGACATTTCCATGCGATCCAGCGCCTGCCCATACACGGTGCATTTCTACGGGGCACTTTTCCGGGAGGGGGACGTCTGGATCTGCATGGAGGTCATGGACAAGAGCCTGGACCAGTTCTACTCCAAGGTTTATGCCCACATGCGTACCATCCAGGAGGACATTCTTGGCAAAATCGTCTTCTCTGTCATCAGTGCACTGCACTACCTTCACTCCCAACTGAAAGTCATACACAGGGATGTTAAGCCATCTAATATACTCATCAACCGGAAAGGAGAAGTTAAGATGTGCGATTTCGGGATATCTGGCTACTTAGTGGACTCTGTGGCCAAAACAATAGATGCTGGATGCAAGCCTTACATGGCTCCAGAACGAATAGATCCTACAGGGAACCCTTCTCAGTACGATATACGTAGTGATGTCTGGTCTCTAGGAATATCTCTGTTGGAATTAGCTACTGGTAAATTCCCTTACCGGACTTGGGGAACTCCCTTTGATCAATTGAAGCAAGTGGTAGAGGACAGCCCCCCGCGTTTGCCTGCTGGTCAGTTCTCTGCCGAGTTTGAAGACCTCATTACCCAATGCCTACAAAAGGATTTCATGGCCCGGCCCAACTACGACAGCTTGTTGGCCCACCCGTTCTGCATGAACCATAAAGACAAAGAGACTGATGTGGCTTCCTTCGTCCAGGAGATTTTAGACTTGCCTGACTAGACTCTAGTGAAATCTGTGAATGTAAATACATAATAACTATTTTAAGAGATAATTCTATGAAAAATATTAAGTTTTAATGATCAACGTTACTAACAAATGTGTTAAAATTTTAATATTCTAATGAATTAGTTTCTATTGATACATATATATGAATTGCCTCATGAAATCAATGTAAATATTAAATCAATTTGCAGAATACTTCAGAACCACTCATATATTTGACTTACTTAAGCTCTAGTGTGTGATTATACCTGCGCCATTAGTATGGCAGATCGTGAATTAGCTGTCCCTTAACATAACAGTTTTAACGAACTTTCAGACTATTACATCTGTATTTTTTTTTATAAATTCGAAAACAAATGCCTTCCTTAAATTCTATTTTTTAAGAAACTCCTGTAAAGTCAACTAATTTATTTTTATTATTAGTACTCCATGTTGCTGGCCACACCGGAATGTGAAAAGGATATTACAAATAGAGATGAAATTTAAATTAAAAGAGAAAATAACTGAATTATTTATACTGCAGAAGGCCTTTAAAAATTTACGAGTCATCAGATTTTTCACAAAAATTGGAGAAAGCTGTAAAACTATGTTTTGTCACCAAAGTCAAAGTAGTCAATCAGGCCGAAGGTAGTCCTACATATAGCTGATTGTAGCTCTTCCCTATTTTGAGAGACTACTTTTTTTACAGTTCCACAAAAGTAGTCTGCGAATTGATCTGGGTGGCCATATAATTTACAACAGAGCAAAGGGACTAAATTAAATGAAAAAAAATCACTTCAAGCTCCCATGGCTAGTGGGGAATTATTTGTCATTATACATATAATCTGTCATTATAGTATACATATAGTCATATTTTATTTGGATTATCCGTTGACATCTTCAATAGCACTAGTCCCATATTGAGCCTTGACATCCTATTTTTTTCACTTCTATGCCCCTCTGTCCTCAGCGACTGACTATCCTTCAATTTGACAACCACAACAATTCCAGTAAATTGCTTTTGGACATTGAACTTCCAAACTAAGTTATGGTATCTTGAATTCTTCTTCCCGTGTGTCCAACAAGGATCCTTTTTGGGAACTGTGTTTTCTGTATCCTCTGGACATCAGAGTTTTCACAGTTTCATATGGATTGAAAGCTTGGGGACTTCTTTTTTGTATCTAACTCTCCAGACATGTCTATTCTGCACTGATCCACATATTTATCAAAGAACCTTCTTCTCAGAACTCCAATATTTCGGTCAATTTTATAAGGGATTTTCCACACTTTTATCTCCATATGACAGCACAGTTTGGATGATGGTTATCTAAAAGTTTGTTTTTATCTTTCAGTGATAAAAACATGGTCCTTTTGACTGCAGACATCCTTTTCTTTATTTCAAGAGCCTCCTCACTGTCCTTGTTAATATTAGACCCCAGGCAAGTGAAGTCCTCAACTAGCTTGAGATGTTTTAAAAAAAAAAAATCATCCATTTTATAGTGTCGCTGTTACTCATATTTTACAGTGTGGATAATTGTATCCCATTTCTGTTGTATACAATACAACCTGTAGGCTTATTACTGTGTGATAACTTCTTCTAACTATCCAGAAAGATGTCAAAAAAATCAGTGAAAGTGAAACCAGTGAAAATTGGAATCGTGATGCTTTTTTTTGAGCTTCCTCTGAATTTGAACCCAAAATCCTCAGTTTGGAAGTCAAGTGTTTTACCAACTGAGAAATGTAGGTTGGAATATAAAAATTGATTAAAAATTCAACTATAATAAATCAGCAATGAAGTAAAAATTGATAATCTTATCTTTTTGTTTATTAGGCAATCTAATCCCTCTATGATGGGTACGGTATTCAATCCAACTAATTAATTAAAATAAGAAAACCAAATACATAAAACGAAATAAATTTAAATATAAGCTATGTATTTAAAAAATTATAAAAATAAATTAGGCGATGAATCAAATTTGAGGAGTGGTTCTGAAATATTTTTGTAAATATTTTCCGTACTTGAAAATATGGTGCCTTGTAGTGTGGAGTGAGTATAAATTCCTTTATAGACCCGGATTATTATAAAGAGAACATGTATCCAGTCCTAAAAAGCAGTGCTTCCCGATTACTTTAATATTGACAAATATAATCTGAATTGTGAGATAAAGATAGGGGCATTTTTGATTTTTTACTATTTCTTCTTTGGCAGAAATACGCCCTAGAAGAATAAATTATGTTGAAGGATTAAATAGTAATAAAATTAGTATTTATTACAACTGTTATTTATAAATTGCCCTTTTTTATTATTACGCATTCTATTTTTTTACATTTGGAAATATTCCTTAAACATACTTCATTTTTAATAAGTTGCTCAACCAATATGGGTTGAAAATGTCTTGAAGCTGATCTCACTTGAAAAGGGTTTCACTATTTCACCCAAATCCATTTGAAAATGAGTGATCTTTGAGATTAAAAACCACAAGTTGAAAATTGATTCTCTCGCATTTTTATATATCACAATTTCGTATCATATGTTCATTTCATTCTAGTAAGGCAATTGGAAGAATTGAGAAGAAAAGTGCATCAGTGAGAAACAAAAGAACTTTTAATCGGAAATTAATAGTCTTTCACTTCTTTAGTCTGTTCTTCGTAATATATATATTTTTTAATATGTTATTTAATGAATAACGTTGAGAAGCATTGCTTTAATCCATTTTGTGCGAACAACATTTTTATTCAGAATTAGACTTTTAACACATAACCAAATGAATTTGTTTTTAATTTATTAACACAAACCATTCTCAGTGTTTATTTATTTAATGGAAGTGTGCAAATTTGTTCATTCTTTTCAAGATTCATATTGGAATTATCTGCTTAGTTTGTTGCTTAGTTGAGATAAAGAGATTTTGTTTGATTTCTCAGACATCATGTATTATTGAATTGAGGGAATGTTAGAATGTCATCTTTTAGAGAAGTCATAAAAATCTGAGAACTTTTTTCATCAATGCAAAGTAGTTTGCATATTGTGTATCATAATATGAAATATTGCATTATTTGACAGATGGCTATGACATGGTTTTATTTTACTACAAGTTTAAAAAGAAATTAAGGATGCGAGTTTCAAGTAATTTTGCACTCTCATATTTCCCCCCTGTGCATTTAAAATGATCCATCATAGACTCCTCTTTGGTGTGCATGAAAAAACAGAAGACTCCCAATCAAACTTGTTATCTGAATTCAATATGAGTTACACTGAAAGCGATCTTGAAAGCTTCCCAGGTTGCAGGAAACCATGGAAAACATTATTATGTTTACCATCACATTTCCTGCCATGCCAGGTGAGCTGAACATACTACAATTTAGAGTTGCATGAAAATCTGAGATTAGCAGCCTTCTAGGTTTCAGGAAACCACGGGGCTGGAAGTTGAAGTAACAGGGGTTTATACATTTTTATTGTATTTTACTCAGCTCAATTGTTTTCAGCAGTTGAATGAACTTTTTATTGGAAATATGCTCCGAGTACAATATATATGTAATTTGTTTCTATGGTACAAATTAAATAATATGTAGATTAAAGAAATTTTCTCTACTGCAACCTATGCTTAAGGTTCGATTCTTTACAAAAATTAGAAATAATGCTATAAAAGTTGCTAATATTGACCAGAGTGTTGAAAAGTGTTAAAACAGTGACTTTTTGATTTAATGGCCAGGTTTTTGATTATTTGTTAATATTTTACAAACTTAATTTGTCATAATACTATATATTGCAATAGCATTAAAATGTGTAAATATACAATTCAATAATAAAATGTATTATAAAATATAAACTGTTTTAATCAAATTCGTATAACAGTCAGTTCCTAAATAACAGATTTATGTCAACATCTCGAATCGGAAAGTGTGTGCATTGTGTATATTTAAGTATACCCTCACGGGACAATCAAACAAGCAAATAAATACGAGTACTTTGTAATCTAGTTATAGTAAGAATTTGATTTTACACAAAGCCGGATTTCTTATTAACTGCGATCATATTGCAAGCTTGCATTGTATACTTTCCAATGATCAACCAATGCAAGAAGCTTGCCACTGTCAAAAATAATATGTAAGCCCTATAGTACTGTGGGCATACTATAGTCAGCTCAGGGTCTTCCCCTGAATTCAAGTTTGAATTCAGCCTTAATGTGAATTAGGAAGAAACTATTAATCTTTATCTTATTGTAATTTATTGCTATATAACTCGTTAATAGTAAATTTACCAGGGCTGTGGAGTCAGAGTCGGAGTTGGAGTCGCAGTGTTTGGGCCGGAGTCGGAGTCGGAGTAGGAGTCGTAAAAAACGAGCGACTCCGACTACTTTTTCGTTAAAATTTAAAATACATTTTTTTTAAATTATAATGAATGTGTATTGTGCACGAATATTAAACTTGCAGGCGCAAGTCGCGCCGATATGGTGAATCACCGAGATCCATTTAATGCATAAAGTCTACGAAAATGTGTTTGTCTCCTTCTTTCTCACGTCGAAAGAAAATTCTGTTGGCTGGGATCTATGTTAACCCCATGGTTCGATCCATATTGACGGAAGAACAAATAAATAGAGCTAAAAACGCTCTGTTTGAATTAACCGTTTGTATGAAAGGCCTTCGACTAGAAAAAGAGACGACAGCAGGCAGCGTACACCAAGTATCATCATCTTCATCCGACACCGCTGAATCTGAAGACGATTTTGAAAAATATCTCAATCAACAAGATAAACTAAAACGTCCTCGTTTGAATCACAGTCCCAATATAGATGAAGGAGATTCTTTTTCAAAATTTAAAATTGAATTTTATGATGCATTGAAAATAATGGAAAAAATTGACCGAACTTATAAGTTAAATGTTGAAATGGCAATACAGCGGTATCTAGAAATCGTAAAAGATTCAGCATTGATCGTTACAGCATTACCGCCAACCCAAGTATCCGTAGAGCGGTTATTTTCCGCTCTTAAAATTCTCAATTCTGATTTGAGAGCCTCTACGAATACAGATTTAATAGAAGCAATGTTGTTTTTAAGAATAAATTCTAATAAATAATTATTAAAGTTTGATCTTGTTTTATTTTTATCCCTATAACATGAAAAAAATTGCTATATGCAAAGGTAGGAAACAACCTGATAAAATTGAGCTTTTTTGAGTCGGAGTTGTGGAGTCGGAGTCGTGTTGTTGGTAAATATAGGAATCGGAGTCGGAGTCGTGTTTTTTTTTTCGACTCCACAGCCCTGAAATTTACTATGTTCAAAATATTTTTTCAAAATACTAAAATTTAAATTAATTTCAAATTCACAAAAATATAAGTGGTATTTGAATACAGTGAAACCTTTTTAAGGTGTTTTTCATGGGGTCGGTCAAATAAATCTTAAGCAGGATAAGTTGTTGGCATTTAAACCAAGGATTTTATAATAATAAACAATATAATACAGCTAAATCATTTTTGCCATTACAACTGCTGATTCTGTTACTCTTTTTTGCATTACTTTAGTGCATAGGTTCTCAACGTGGGCGATAACGCCCCCTTTTGGGCGTTTGAAACTTTCAGGGGGGCAGTAGAAGACCCAGAGAAAATTAGGGGGCGTTGAGATGGCACGGAAGGGCGTGGGCAGATTAAAAAAATATAGTCTAAAACAGACAAAAAAAACACGCTAATCACATACTAACTAAAGTAAACTTTAATATTGGTTAATTTTTGTAATTGTATGTATTTTAATCATTTTTATCACGTGTGCGAAAATTCACATATTTCGGTAGTTCGGGAAGTGGATGAAAATTGAACTTAAAGATTCCATTACATTCAGATCTTCATTAAATTGGATGATATAAAAAATTTTAATTTTAGATTTGAATTAAAAATTTTCAAATCTTCCAATTTCACGTGAAATATCTCATATATAAATACAGGTAAAGTTAACAAAAGCCTGTTAATAAAAAATAGCAAAAAATGTGCTTGTAGCAATTCAGTTATAACAAGTTTTTGTTAAATAACGTGATTTTTGCAATCCTGCAAGAATTGACACTATTATCTGTGCTTGTTCTAACTTGCACTCTGCTCCCGCATCACCCTTGCCCCCGCGCCGGGTGTTATAAACGAGTCACTGCATGTTTATCTTATTCCTGTCGATGCGTGTTATACGTCTCCAACCTATATAAAGGCAGTGATTTTTCATTTTATTTTCATTAGCATTATCGTGCGCAATTGATGAAGGGGTTTTAAAAGTTGATCTTTTCACTACTTCTACTCACGTATCTGTAAAGTAAAAACCATGTCGCAAGCAGATTATTTAGTCAGCTTTGCATTGCCAATGATGAAGATTTCAACCGATTGCTGCTTCACACAGAGGTGCGCTGGCTGTCAAAAGGTACTTGTTTGAATCGATTTTACAATCTGTTTGGGTCTGTGATAGAGTTCCTAGGAAACAAAGACACGGAATTGCGCGACAACCTCATCTCATCAAAGAACGATATTGCGTACTTGACAGACCTGTATAAATTGTTTAATGATGTCAATCTCTAACTTCAAGGCGATGACTTAAGTCATCGCCTTGAAGTTGGAGAGATCAAGTTTAAACTTGATTAAGACAAAAAATAGCGTTGCTGCTTTCGTGTCCAAACTGCTATTATACAAAAGAAATATCGGCAGACGCAAATTCAATAACTTCCCAAATTTATCAGCAGTATCATTCAAGCACGATGACTTGCTTGTTTACTGTCAACACTGGTATGTCCATGTTTAAAATGTTCCAGGACATTTTAAACATGGACATACCAGACTGGGTTTTGGATCCTTTTTCAAATGTCAACACAGCAGGATCATCCCAGTTAGAAGAAGAACTAATAGAACTGACGACAAATGAGGAATTAAAAATTTAATCCAAGAATTTTGGCTGCAGAAGCCGATTTTGCAACTGTACCCAGGATTATGGTCGATTGTTCAACGATTTCTGATAGCATTCCCATCTTCCTATTTAGCTGAATGTGAATTTAGTGCTGTAGCAACATTGGTAACTAAAAAGAGAAATCGGCTCCATGTTACTGAACGCGGCGACTTACGGTTGTTTTTAAGTAAAATCGAGCCTGATATATTAACAAACTTCTTAAAATGCATCAAATTCAACCTTCTCATTAGATAAGTTATAAATTCAATGTCTTTGGAATGTTAATAAAAATACTTTTCAATATAATTAAGTATGCGTTTTAATTGTTCTCATTGAAACAGTCTTCTTTAAACTCAGAAATAGGATAGGGTCATATCCTATCTTACGACTATAGTATATAATATTACACGTTTAAATATAATCGTGGCAATAGCTGTTTCATATTCGCAAGTAAAAAAAATTGAGGGCTTTAGAAAAAAAAATATTCTCAAAGTGGGCGGTGGGCAAAATAAGGTTGAGAACCTATGCTTTAGTGAAAGAGCACTTTTTAAATTCAAATGTGGTTGTGTTTTCTTGATTTAGTAATGAGAATTATCCTCTGCTCATCACAAAAATCTGTGGCCATGATCATCTTTGCAAACGGAACCTATTTCACCTTCTTCAGCAATGGTTCACCTGTTCGAATCAACTGTTCTTTAATCTCAGAAGTGTAGTGATAGACACAAGTTTCATTGACAGTTATGACCCTTCCGAATTACTCCTGATACTATTCAAAGTCAGATGAAGCATTCACTCATTCATATTTTTGAACCACAGTGAGCAAATGCACAACTAGCAGCTAATTTAGATTTTTGAAAAATAACAGCAGAAGCTCTTTTTTTCCATTTTTACAGAATATCGTGTCTTCATTGGCAGACTGACAAACACAAACTACGTAGCTTACAGAACTGAAACTCACCACGTGCTCATTTGAGGAATAAAACAAGACAAGTATTTTTCCAAAAGATATAAAATTTCTTCGTATTTATCTTACAGAGTTAAAATTTGTACGTCAATCTCTTTTAACAAAACAGATGAAAAGCAGTAAAAAAAAATTGATAAATTAATTTGTCTTTGTTATGTAATTCTATTTATTGTGGTCTACCTGATTCATAAGGTAATTTCTAGACTCATCTGTTTTCAATGCAGCTGCTAGACTG
Source organism: Odontocerum albicorne (assembly GCA_949825065.1). Taxonomy (NCBI): domain Eukaryota; kingdom Metazoa; phylum Arthropoda; class Insecta; order Trichoptera; family Odontoceridae; genus Odontocerum; species Odontocerum albicorne. The sequence continues at coordinate 11,394,608 of OX463848.1, forward strand.
ATAGATAATCATAAATATTGTCATATAAGCCCACTTCTAAAAAATATACATAGGCTCAAGGTTCGTGATTGGATTGATATCAAACTTTGTATTCAAGTCTCTTAATGGAATGTCTCCCTTGTATCTTTTGAATGTGTCTGAGACATTCGTTTCAGAGAGTAAAACTTTCCGAAATTGTTCCAATAGGGCAAGGTATTATGACAGGGATTTTGCGATTGCTGATCCTGTAGCGTGGAATGTTTTGCCTCCAAGTGTTCGAGATATGAGCGACGTGTGAAGCTTTAAGAAGCACTTAAAGAGAACCATTTTTTGGGAGTCTTATCAAAATTTATCATTATAACATATGTAGGTATATGAACATTACACACATACACTACACTCCACATAAAGCTGAATGTGTTACTATAACATGTCAGAAGATCTATGAAGATTTCTTTGTAGGTCATCTTTCCTTAGTAAGGTATCTGCTGTTTTCTTACTAAATATGTTTTTCTAAACTAATGCAGGTGCGGGGAAGTACCTTATTTAATAGCTGCAGCATCCATCTTCTTATTCTCATACTCAACTTATAAATATATATTTTGTTATATTTTATTTATATAAAAATCACCAAAAATCATTAAAAAATATGTATATTTATATATACATATTTTTTCATGATTTTTGGTTGAAACTGCAATCCTCGATGTGTATACCTTAGGCCTCGACCACACAGGTAGGAGCCTCGCTTAGTGCTTAGAGTTACACTGTGAGCTAGGTGACATATCCTAGCGAACCAATGCACCCCATACTATCGCAATGGCCACACTGCACGCTTCGCGCCATGCTACATGACTATTATACTCGTAGTCACCTAGTAGCGTAGCTCTAAGCGCCAAGCGAAGCTCCTACCTGTGTGGCCAAGGCCTATCTTATACAACTGTTGTACCTGATTTAGGACATATTTTGTTTCATTAAAGTCCATGTTGCATTCCTAAATACTGCACACTGGCTGTAATGGACTTTTATTATTATGAAGATTTTTAGGTTTGGTAAAGAATAACTTCTGAGACGGAAAAACATATAAAATGGGTTTCCCTGTACATCGGACAGGGCTGAAAATTGAACTAGACATCATTTTAAGAAAATTAACAATTAATAGATTAGAACAAAAATTAGATACTCTACATTTGTTTCATCTGTGTAAGAAATGCATACAATAACAGATATTTGGAGAAAAATGAAAGGTTTTTTATAATGTATATTGTAAAACTTTATTGATAACAATGTGTAAAGTCAACATGTGTAAGTTACATACAAAATTGTCACATATATTAAACACAATTTGTTCAGCTATCCCAATCATAAAAAAAACAACTAAGGTACTACATACACAAAAAAATATTTGACTAGATAGTTAAGTTAGTGTCAAATTAAACCCTAATTTGGCATTTTTGCGATTTTAGTATAATAATTAAAGAACCTAAATTATATTTTAAAATTAAGAATTTCATTTTACTTAACATAGTTGATACATTTATTTGAGATATAATACGAGGACAGTTTTGAAAAGTTTGGTATATTTCTATTACGTGGCACCACAATTCATAAAGTGATATCACTGCTGGCAAGTATCATTCCTCAAGCGACCTCTATCAAAATTTCGGTCAGATGCGACGTGTAGTTAACGTTCGACAGACATCTGAATTGATCGCTTGCACATTTGCCGCAACAACGGAAAAAAATGAGTTTCATGCTGTCATAAAACATTTAATTTGAAAATGTTAACAACCGTGCAAATCAAAGCCGAGTTGAATGAATGAGTTTAAACGTGGGCGTATATGCACTGAAGATGAATCGTATTCCGGACGTCCAATTGCGTACACCATGGAGGATATCATTGAAAAAATCCATGGTATTGTAATGGAAGATCGCTGAATGTAAGTACGTGAGATTGTTAATGCTGTGAGCATCTCAATTAAATGGGTGCTCAATGTCCTACATGAAACATTTAATGTGAAAAAGCTGTCTACGTGATGCGTGCAGCAATTGTTGACTGTACCAAAACACACACTCTAAAGGACATTTAAGCGCATTGTTTGGTAATGGTTAATTGCAATCTGAAGGACTTTTTGTGTCGATTCGTGACTGGACGAAACTTGGATTTACCCCAACACACTCGAGTTCAAACAGCAGTCAAAACAATGAACAACAACTGGTGAACGTACGCTGATGTAGACGAAGACCATTTTGTTGGATGGGAAGGTGATGGGTACAGTTATTTGGGATTTCTATGGAATCATCATGATTGACTACTTGAAAAGGTGCAAGACAATAACGGGAGCCTATTATGTGACATTATTTGACTGTTTGAAAGATGAATTGAAGGAAAAACAGCCAAGATTGGCTCATAAAAAAGTGCTCTTCCACCAGGACAACGTGCCGTCCTACAAATGCCGGCGTGTAATAGTTGCGAACCAAAACTTTCGAATTATTAGAATTTATAAATACTTTTTGGCGAAAACACATCATGAAATACCTGGTTTTTCGAATCAACAGTAAAATTCATTACGAAAAGCCCATTTCAGGACGTAAAAAATGGCGAAAAATACGAATTATCGTTCTTTTATTAGTATTAATTTCCTAATTTTTTTTTGTTTCTCAAATAAATGTATCAATTTATATAATTAATTTTTAGGTTTTCATTTCTGAAGAGTAACTTCAACAATGCAACATATTTAAGAGTCATTCATTCGTTTTTAAGAGTGATTTAAGGTTAAGCTTACTAAACTTAATGGTGTTGCCAGTCTCAAAGATACTAAAAAAATAATTTTCACTTTTGATATATACATTTATTCAACTAGTTTAACCAAAGTCATGGGTGCCATTTTGTGTGTATTATTTTAATGTAACAATACATATTTGACAAATATCTATTAGGTATAATGTCATCCTACAGATTTTTAAGTTTCACAAAATATGATAAAAGCCTTTTATTTTATTTTCTAGTATTTTGCATTTAACCACCACGTTTTTGATCACATGTAATTAATTAATTTTGGGTAGCTAAGGGCTAGAAATTATATGTATGTAAAAAGTTATTTATGTTCATCAGCAATTTAAAATTATGTAAAAATTATGAGTTATTTAAAAAATATATGAATGGTAGAAGTAAAATAGGCACCAAGTACCAAAAAAATATTTAAAAAACTAAGTATGCAGTTTCGTTCTGTATATGTCATATAAAATGTGTTTTTTTTTGTGCTTATTGCCTATTTTAATTCAACCATTCATATATATACAGTGTGTGGAATACCTCACTGTGAACACAGAAATGTAGTGCATGAGATGTATATCTTACCATAATTGTATTATTTTATTTATTAATTCCTTTTATACAATTATTCATAGAAAATAAATACTTTCTCTTTATAAAAGTTTTTTCACATATAAAATGAAAGCTAGAAATAAATTAGCCAAGAAGAACTTGATATTCAGAGTTCAACTCATTTGGCAGTGTTGTGTGATGAAAAGATTCCTGACTTCCAATAAAGCAGAATTCAAAAAATGATACAGTGACGGACTGGGCCGGCCGTTTTCTGGTCATTTTCCAGTGGCCTGATGTGTAAATAGGCAGAATTATCCAGTGTACTGTTTTGAATAAAAAATACTTCATTTGATCAGCCTCCAACGGATAAGGAAAGATTACACAAACAAAAATGGAGAACCATTGTAATTTGTTTAGTCAAACACTGTTTATTCCACTTAATATAATGGTATAAACCTACCAGTTTCAAGGTTTTCCCCTCATCATCATCAAGACAAACAAGACTGTGATGATGAGGTGAAAACCTTGAAACCGGTAGGGTTATACTGTTATTTAAGTGGAATGAACAGTGGTTGATAAAACAAATTGCAATATCTTTAAACCTCCACAGCTTTAAAGCCTTAACTATAAATAATATGGAGAACCATAAGTTCTACATTTGATTATGATATTTACATCAATATTGTGAATAGTTATTTGATGCCAAAAATGAGCCAGTCTTGACCGATTTAACGGGCCTATTTTAATTACCAGTCCGCCGCTGAAGTAATGTTTTATAAACTATATATTTATCACATAATAGAGTTACATTTCCTTCTACAATTAATTATTCAGATAAAGAAGTTGCATTTTGCTGAGAAATGTCAGCAAAACAAAACATCTTTGGAGAAAAATGTATTTAATTTAAAATATCTAACTTAAGAATAGGTTTGATTTGTTTGTCTTCTTTATTAAATTTAAAATAATAATAAACAATTCAATGTGAATATCTTGATATGTTTATTTTTCTACGGTTCTAAAATATTTATGATCCTGAGTGATGATTTTATGTTTAGATTTCCCCATGGGGTAAGAAGTGACTAAACAAAAATTTAAATAAAACTGATGTTACAAAGTACATTTTTCACATAAATATTTTTATAAGGTTTTAAATGAACACAAATGAGGTTGTACCATTATTTACATCACAAACTACAGCCAACTCTCATGAATCGCGGTGAGGAATCTCCTTGATATCTACATATTCCTGATCTCATCTCCCAGCGCCACTATTTATTTTCTACGCATGCATTTTCACCTTATTTGCACTAAGGGAGACTGATGTCAAAAATTATAACGTCTTTATTTTATTGTTTTGCTATTATTTTTTTTGTTATCAATCGATTATAGTTTATTTCAAAGCCTTAAACACTTCTTAGTTTTTAAAGTTTAATGTGTTTTTCGCATTCCTTTTTAAAACTGATAAATTTGAAACTAGAAAACTGGAAATAAACCAAAAGAGATTCTGACATTTTTATTAAATATCTTATACTTTATTTATTCTAAATGTTGGTTAGTCACTTTTTCATCCACAGTGACAATATGTTTTGCAAGAAAATTTATTCACACAGTTTCTTTAAATATATTAAATACAATAAATATACTTAAATTGGAGAAATGAATATTATGATGTAATCAGGAACTGAGTAGCAGAATTGTGATGTGTTTGTCAATATGTTACAATAAACAAATTAAGAATAACTCAATTGTCAATAATATTATATAATAAAATAGTATTTTAAAAGCCTAATTAGTTATATACAATACTGATTATCATTAAGTGAACACCGATATTAGTTAAGCATTAGGAAAGCTCATTAAAACGGGGAGTTCATCCCTAGTTTTGTTCCAAAGTCAAGTCTCGCTCTCCTCTGATATCGTAGGTTTGCTCTGAAAAAAAAATTAAATATTTATTTCACACTGCCATTAATAAGGTGACTGTTATTGAATACATGACAGGATTAACATTCAGAAATTTAAAAAAATAAATCAAACCAAATATAGGTATCCCACGCTTTACGTGATGAATTGAGCGATCTAGTAAAAGTCTCGTAAATAGAAAAACACGTAAAATAAATTGATTTTAATCTGAATCAAACTGGTTACAAACTGAAAAAATAACAAAAAAATGATAAAAAAACAATTATTATAATTTTTAATTAGAAGACTTACATAGTTTATACGAGTATATATTCCTTTTAACGGGTTATTTCGAATTGGCTATTTACATTTTTTCCTTAATTTTATTCAAATCACATTATATATTAGGTGTACCGGAAAAGAATGTCGTTTTTTTTGTTATCGCTTTTGAGTGGTCAGTTGTGCTTCGGCAGTCGAACTTTTACAACGTGTTCTGTGTCGTTTCTCTGACTACGTATACCTGGAGTGTATTAGGACTTTTAAACAAAAACATTTACAACCCTATATACAATGGAGAGCTTTGTACCGAATGAGGAATTTATTCGAAATATTATGCTTTACCATTTAATGAAGAAAGAAAGTGGAACATGTGCTTTAAAAAATATTTGTGATTTACTGGGAGATATTTTGAATGTTCGTAAATGCCAGAGGTGGTTTAAACAATTTAAATCCGGCAATTTTGATTTTAAAAATAACCCTGGAAGTGGTCGACCTGTTAAAGTGGATAGCGATGTTTTAACTGAGCTGATTCAGCAAAATCCAACTTCAACGATTCAAGAACTCGCGGAGCAACTCGGATGTTCATGGTCAAGCGTGCAAGAGCATATAAAAAAATCGGCAAGACATGGAAACAAGGAAAATGGATACGTCATGAATTAAGTGAAGAGAATCTCGGTGGGCGTATAAACGCGTGCACTGAGTAATTGGAATTAAATACCAAAACTCCATTTCTACAACATCTTGTAACTGGTGACGAAAAAAGGGTGTTGTATTCAAACCAAAGACGCAAGAAACAATGACTTTCAAAGGGCCAGGTACCAAAATCCACCCCTAAGCCCGGGCTCACTGCAAAAAAAGTTCTTTTGTCTGTTTGGTGGGACTGCAAGAGAATAATTTATTTAGAAACATTAAAACCCGGACAGACAATTAACACCCAAGTGTATTGTGATCAACAAGAGCATTTAGATGCAGAAATAATTTTAAAAAAAACCTTCACTGGCTAATTGTGGACAAGTGTTTTAACAGCACGATAATGCACGACCTGTGACGACGACGATAATGCACGACCCGCATACCTCAAAAATTACGAAAGAAAAAATTAAAGCCCAAGGTTGGACAATTGTACGTCACCCACCATATTCACCGGATTTTGCTCTATCGGATTACCATTTGTTCCGGTCAATGCAACACTTTTTAAACGGAAAATAATACAAAAATTATGAGGATGTCAAAAAAGGCATATCTGAGTATTTTGCATCGAAACCAGCTGAATTTTACGAACGCGGTATTAAAAAATTGACTGAGAGGTGGAAGGAGGTTATATCAAACGATGGCAATTATATTTTGAACTAAGTTTTAATAAATAAATACATTAAATGCACCAAATTGTTTTATTGAAAAAACGACATTCTTTTCCGATACACCTAATATTAGCAAAATGAAATAGGATCGCGCATAACAAGGGATACCTTTATATTTTTTTAGGGCAAATAATAGTTTAGTTCTTGATTATAATTATGATTCATTCTTTAGCTTATTCTTAAAATTAAACCACTTTACTTAAAGGGTGTCTGAATGATTGAATAAATGACAGTTTTTATATTTCCCCCAAAATCTTTCAGGTTCACTTCTAAGTGCACTTTCACTGCAGAACATTCCATTGAAAAGATCTAGTGATACAGAAAGCATTTGTCTCCAAATTTTGACTTCTATATGCTATTCAGTTCAATGACCCTGTTTATTGCCGAGATGGCAGATTTCGGAGTTCAAACTTTTTGAAAAATTTAAATAGAAACATTATAAACAAATATCACTCAGAGGTCATCACTTCCTATTTCTATGAGGACGATGAAACATAACTGGTAGATAATTCCCTCCTCACACCTCAACTAGTGAAGCTTTTCCTAAAATGTCACGCAACGAAATCAGTTCCAAAACTGACTCTCATCGAGAACAATTAAAATCTATAAATTTAGAAGCATTGCGAATTGAAAAAAGATATTTTACACCAAATGCAGACAAAATTTGAAGTTTTGAAATAGCTTTTGTAGTGATTGTAAATCATTGAAAACTTTTTTGCATTCAGTTTTGACTATCGGCTCTACAACTATTATCACTTAAATTCCCTACGCATAGTATGCGGAGGATACGAATTTCCTTCACCTAGCTCAGTCAGCTACAAACAGACTTGCTTGCTCCTAAATAATACCAGTTTCTTTGAAATGCTTTTTCATTACTGGTTTTATAGAGCAGGTATTAAACCATAGCAGCATACCACTGAATAAGTAACACATAAAAATGAGGGTACTGACTTGATCTCTTGCCACTTAATGAGCTCATTGATGGCCAGTACCACGAGAGGAGAGATAAAGGCCACCACAAGATGTGGCACAGAATAGTGGAACTGCAGCGAGTTTGCCTCTGCTCTGTGCAGCAAGCACATCACACTCCATAGCCCCGCCTGGACCAACAGTCTGAAAAATAACATTTTAAGCCAGATAAGAAATATACACAATTTGCGAAAAACAACAAGTAATTTAATTTGGACATACAATTTTAATGGATCTGGGTTTATTGCCTTTCATTTGTCGTGTCCCCAGTAAACTAGGCTTTTGCCTGTATCTCACTGAGGACATATGTTTGAAAGTAAGACAAACGAAAATTAAAACATTTATTTTGTAGATTGAATTGCATAAATTTTTCAAAATAATCTCAAAATAATTTCAAATGAGGCAAGACCAAATAGAGTGCTTTGATAACTATAAAAAATGACATTTTTTAAGCTTCCATTAGTGAGCCACCATGAGAAAAGTACTGAAATACATTAAGTAAGCAATCTTTGTATGGCACTTTTTTTCATTTTTATATGCCTAGCGTTATTGTGCACTTAATAAATGATAGTGTAAATAAGTTTTTAATCTTATGTATCCACAAGCAAGCACAAAAGGTATGCTTCACTTTAAGGTGAGAGTTAGGTCACTAATCCACTGTATGAGCAGGGGCTGTGCTGCATTGGAAACCAAATGTAGTACAATACACTTTTATTTTAACTTTTAAGGTTATAAGACAGCAAACTTGTAAGATTAGCATGTTAAGGGTGTTGTTAAGTACTGTGCTACAAGTAGCTGGTTGGTTGGAAAAAAATGATGCATAATATAACTATTGTAGCGAGTTGCTTATCTTGATACGTCGTGATGATTTTGATATGTATTTAAAATAAATATAAAACTCAGGAATGCGGATAAAAGTGAAAGTGAACAGTCAATGAACGGTCGAGTTAATAATAATCTTTATTTGTTTACAAGTAGGTATTTTTATAGTAGTGAGTGAATGTGCTCGCAACACATACTCTGTCTCACTCCTGCGCGTGCACTATTGTAGCGGGTAGTATATTTATTTGCCGGAGACGGCGAGACAGAACGCAAATACTATTTGTGAGTAAACATTGTTGACGTTTCTAGTATGTGACAATTGTAAATAGTTCAGAGTTTGATTCATCGGTCGTTGACCCTGTATGTTTATAATTTATTTTGACGACAAATTATGTTTGACAATTATTTATTTATTTAGGTATGTAGGTACGCTACACTATGTACACAAAATAATAAATAAAAAGTAGCACACTTTGTCTTAAGATTAGTTGTAAAGTAGCTCTACTATTTGTATTGTAACTTTTAGCTATTGAGTAGCAAGTTACTTTCAATTGAATAGTAGCTGTAAAATTGCTCTTCTTTTTAAATTAGTCTTTAAAATATTTCTTAGTATTATCAATATTAGTGTATTAGTTATGTGGTTTACAACTTAACAAAAATTAAATCCTGTAAATTTGTATGTTTGAGGAGCAATTTGTCTTAGTAAAATGAAAACTTACAGCGCAATTACACAGACAGCCCAGGTCTTGTTGGTGAAGATGTTCTTCTGCCAGATGGAGTACTCACGGTGTACAAATGATACAGAAATCGTCACTAAAAATAAATTAAGTTACAATTAAGGATCGGAATTATTTCAAGATTCAATTAAATTAATTATTGATTTTGATTACAACCATAATCTTTTAAATTTTCCATTAGAATACTTAAATATTATAACAATGATCCTTTTTTTTTTTTTTAATATAATGCAACAGACGAAATCATGAAGGTTTAACTGAGTGTTAAAAGATCTTGAGCAGTTATTATGATTGCTCAGAACTCTGTCAATAATTTTTGTTTTAAGCAAAATACACATTTGAGAAGACAGTGGTAAAAACTATTCAAAACTAAATTCCACAATAATCCTAGGAAACATTGTTTTTCTAACCGAGTTGTGGAATCTTGGCACAAACTGCCCAATAGTGGTTGAGTCCTGTGACATTAAACCAGTTTAAAATCCAACTCAACAGATTCCAACACACAAACCCAGGAGTGCTGTTTTGTTTCTTTGATTACATTTCTTTGCTGATTCCTTGTTTTTTTCTTCATGAACTTATGACAGTTAAACTTGATATAGATACAGCCTGTTTGACAAGAACGTGCACGGTGAAACCCAAAAAACTATTTGGGATAAGGCATTAAAAAAAAAAACACACATACTACATGATATAAACCGTGATGCTTTATTATTAATAAGTTGTCCAGTCGCCTCCACTAGTAATAATTGCCCAGCATCTCCGAGGCATACTTTCTACTAATTTTATAGCATAATCTAGGGGCAAAGACTTCCATATTAGTCGAATCTGTCAAAATAACTGCTTGATGTTCCAGATCTTATCCCCTCGGAACTTCATGAATGCCCAAACATTTTCTGTAGGATTTGCATCTGATGATGGCCAATCCATTACGTCAACGTCATTTTCCTGTTTCCACGCAGTATAAAGATGACTCCGATGTTTTGGGTCATTGTCCTATTGCAGTAGCTAATTTTCATTTTTTCTTATGAACCACCTTTGGGCAGATGGTAATAAAGCTCTCTGATATATTTTAACCCTTTTGGACGTGTTCAAATTATTTGTGAAGATGTGTAAAGTGCCAAATCCCTGCTTTGAGAAACAGCCCCAGACGTGAACTTTTACCGAGTGTTTAACGGTCCACTGAATGAGTCTATTGGTGCGGGTGCAATTTTTGCTCCATTAGTACAATTTTTGCTCCATAAATTGTCTAATTTAAACAATCTACGAGGCATATCCAGAAAGTAAGTGTACTGAATTTTTGTAGGTTACAATTTTTTTTATTTAAACAAAAAAATTACGTGGTTACCGTAGTACATATGTAAGCTATTTTTCGACATAGTCGCCATTTCTCTCAATGCAGGTGGTGAAGCGGGGTATCAACTTTTTGATGCCTTCCTCGAAGTAGTTTCCCGCCAACCCCTCCGTCCACCTCCTCCTTTACCTCCTCGTCGGTTGAAAACCTTTTTCCACCCATGTGCAGCTTCAGGGAGGTAAAGAGATAGTAATCTGAAGGTGCTAGGTCAGGGGAATGCACGGGATGGTTCAGGACATCCCATTTAAATGAGGCGAGCAGTTCCTTCGTGGCGTTGGCCGTGTGTGGTCTGGCATTGTCGTGCAGCAGGCAGACTCCCTTTGTCAGCATGCCTCTCCTCTTGTTCTGAATCGCCCTCTGCAATTTTTTTAGGGTCTCACAGTATCTTGCAGAGTTGATGGTCTCCCCTTGAGACATATATTCAATTAAAATTATGCCTTGACAGTCCCAAAACACGGATGCCATGATTTTCTTGGCTGAAATTGTGGTTTTGAACTTTTTGGCGGAGGGTGAAGAGGTGTGACGCCACTGTTGAGACTGCCTTTTGGTTTCAGGCGTGTAGTGTGCAACCCAAGTTTCATCTCCAGTAACGATGGAGCCGAGAAATTTATCTCCATGGAGTTTGCAGCGCCTCAAAAACTCTTGCCCGGCATTATTTATTTCGCATTTGGCGGGAGATTGGATTGACATTTTTTATGAAACGTGTTGTCGCGTCGACACTTCTCAACGTACTGACCTCGAACCAGTCTCGTTGCGGAGGGGAAGGGTCAGGCTACACGGAAGTGTAGCCAACATGTCGAAAATAAAATCCATCCAGGTCGTGAGAGCCTCAGTACACTTACTTTCTGGATACGCCTAGTATTATATAATTCTAAACTTTCACTATTTTTCAAATACATAGTCTCTTTTTGTTGATTGCAAATCTGCAAAATTGTTAATTTTGATTAGTTATATTTCTTTAATGCTTTTACTGTTCTATTTTTTATACCAAATCATTACGCCCCAGAACTCCTTTAAACATTTTTTTAAATGAATATTTACAATTGATAAAAATGTATTTAGCATGTAAGACGAGTTAATTTAAATTTAAAAAATGGATTGTTATTATGTGAACATATAGTATTGTAAAAAAAATGTATTGATTTAATAAGAATAATTGGAACAAACTTTTACACTCAAATGTATTTATGTTACTTGACCTAAATAAGGTTACACGAGTTAAATTTAAGGCTGTATTTAGGTTTTGAGTTAAAAAAGTTCTTAAAATTTACACTAAAATGTCATATATACCAGAAATTTACCAAAGACTATGGATACATTTTTAAAAAAATATTTTTATTAATATGCTTACAAAACAAAACAGTGGTCATAAAGAAGACCATCTGCTGTGCCATGACGTATCCATGGAGGTGTTCATCCCCCCAACCACGCCACACCAGTCCCACATAGTGGTCTTGCGGTTGGTCCCGTTGGTACAGCCCTCCAGGCAGCATGACTCCACTGAGTACATCTTCCATGCGGCGGGGGAATACCACTGAGATGCACTCGGTGGAGTTGTTGGCCGCCACCAGCTCCTGGCAGAAGGACCGGAGCAGGGTCACGTATGAGACCACAATGAATATGATTGAAGGGAGGAACTTGTAACCGTAACACCACATTACAAATAGGCACATCTAGAAAAGAAGAAATGTTTAAACATAATAAGTAATTCTAATTTGAGTATTACTATTGCAAATATTTTTAATGGTCGGTAAAAGACCATAAGTTGTAATAAATAAATAACTTTATATTGTTAGTCTTCTGACATGTTTATCTTATGTTATCTAGCCTCTCCAGAAAACAGATCACCAATAAGTTTACTGGGTATCACCCTTACTTAACTAATGGTGTGGGGCATACCTTGAGGTCAATATGAGTGTGCAGCTTGTTAGTTGCATTGGCCATCACACTGGGGTCCAATGGCACCAGGGCAAGGGCGGTGCTCACCACTGGTATCACCACCACACACTCCCACAGCACGGAGCCCACCGACATTATCTGAGGGACGCCACACACCAGGGAGATCAACTGGAACAAAAAAAATCATTCGATTTCCATTCCGAACAGGTGTAATTAAATTTAGTATAAAGGGCAACTTTAATCTTAAAATGAAAACATCAACATCTTTACTTTTTTTTTGATAAAGAAATAACTCAACTGTCATATGCAGGGTACAAGACAATTAACTCGAACAGGGTGGATGTGCTATTTTTGGCATCACCGGGAAGTGTTTGAGTCTGGATGTTTCTTCCTCATAATTATTGTAATATTTTTATTTATTTATTTAACCCTTCATTGCAAAACCATCTGGCGGGCTTATTTCCAGGTGGAAATCTCTTCCAACCAACCAGATAAAAGTTAAGAAAGGAAGTTACATGGTCAAAAAAAATATTAAAATTATTACTCAGTCACAAAAATTATGAACAGTTTATATAGTAAAAATAAAAGTGAGGTATCATCAATCAAAGGAAAAGGAAGGGATGGTAGAGTGGAAAGAAAAATCAGGAACAAAACACGTTATATTACTGACTTGAAATTGAGAGTTTTTCTTGTCGCTTTTTAAAACATGCCAATGATGGAGCGAGTCTAACATTAGTTTGTAACTGGTTCCAGAGTCTCACTGCATAGAAAGTAAAGGACGTCGTAAAAAAAGAAGAGCGATGAACTGTAAAGTCAATAAACAATCTCTAGCACAAGTCCATGGAAAGATGCTGAATTTTTTTGGAGAGATAAGAGGTGACATTTTCATTTATTTGTTTTAAAGTTTTTTTGTGTGATTTTATGCATTAAGAATTATAAAGGTTAAAATAAACAATCATCTGGGGTTTTGGAATGGTCATTATTAAATTAATCCAATTTACATTCTTTCTTTGTGGAAAAACTGACTCAGCATTCGTATAAATCGCAATTCAAACAGCCTTCTGGAACCAATTATGTAAGAATAGCGAGGTTCCATTGTATTTAAATATACCAACGGGTTCATTAGAGTAGTTATGAATTTCGCAATAAGTAGGGTACATCTTCGTAAGAGTGCCTTTAACATAGTGCCGTTATTATATTTCACTTAGCTGTTCGAGAAGAACACTACTTTAGATTGAAACGTATCTATAACAGTGCTACTTTTTTTAATAGCTTTAAGAACATTTCTCAACATATAATGTACCATATGACAAAATTACATATTTAATAGCTTTAAGAAATTTCACAACAAGTAGGGTACATCTTCGTAAGAGTCCCTTTAATATAGTGCCGTTATAATATTTTACTTAGCTGTTCAAGAAGAACACTATTTTAGATTGAAACGTATCTATAATAGTGTTACTTTTTTAAATAGCTTTAAGAATATTTTTTAATAGCTTTAAGAAATTTCACAAGTAGGGTACATCTTCGTTAGAGTGCCTTTAACATAGTGCCATTATTATATTTTACTTAGCTGTTCGAGAAGAACACAACTTTAGATTGAAATGTATCTATAACAGTGCTACTTTTTTTAATAGCTTTAAGAACATTTCTCAACATATAATGTACCATATGACAAAATTACAAGTTTACAGAGAGAACAGGGATACATCCACCTCACAATACATCTGCAAGGGTCATACTGCATTCCGACATACCTGTAAAAGAGTGAGGCTGCAGATAGCGCAGATCCAGTACTGGGAAGCGCTCCAGATGGATAGCATCAAGTGACGGGCGAGGGTCACCAGCGAGAACAAGGACACATCTGCCTCGCGGCACACCTGTAAGTATTACATTGTACTCAAACATATACAGTTAAAGTCTATTCATTAGAAGAATGATAATTCGTATTTTTCACTATTTCATAGATCCCGAAATCGACGTTTCATAATAAATTCTACTGTTAATTAAAAAATCAAGCATATTTCGTAATGTTTTATTTTGTCGCAAAGTATTTATGAATTCGAATAATTCAAAATTTTCCATGCAAATCATGGATTCACATAGCCCTGGCGGTGGGACGACCAGTATATTATGCACCGTTGAGAGGTTAAAATACCGGTACTTCCCCTATTCAATATCGAAATATCTCAAATAAAAACCAGTGACATCATCATATTTATATTATTCGTGTAAACATAAACAAGTGACTTTGTTTTATTTCTGCATGTTACTATGTCAAAATCAAATAAGTGGCAATTAAAGTGTGTTTTTTTAAATTCGTATGTGTTGGCTGCCCATAAAAAATTGTATGTATTTTTTAAAATCATTTTACTATTAATTATTTGATTATGTTTCAATATTGCGGATATATGTCGACAAAATTTTACTCGATTTACATTATTTTTACAGTAAGAACAAATGTCGCTATATTCCCAGCTATTGGGTGTGTTGCGGGCAAATTCAAATAGTTTTTTTTAGTGATTGTGTAATTTGTAATAAGATTTTTTTGTGAAATTTGGTCCCCTAATTTTCGAATTAATGGACTTTTACTGTATAAGTAAACATATAATAAGCTACTAGCATTACATTAATCACATATTATGCAATCTTAAAAAACCACCATATATGGGTATATTGTTGTGCATAGCGCAAATTAGTCCATCTTAGTTTACGTAACTTTATAGGAAAGAATTGATAAGATTTCTTTTGAATTGAATTGTCATTAATTGTATATATATATATATATATATATATATATATATATATATATATATATATATATATATATATATATATATATACGAGGTATGTTTGGTAATTATCCGACCTTATTCACATAGAAATAAGTAGTTACCGAAGAGCAGCGGTGTTTTAGTCCCCTTCAAATTACTCACCTTGGGAAGTAAATCTTATTACAGGACTTCTGCTTCCCAAAGCAGTTATCAAAGTTTTTGCAATATCCTGTAGCTGTTTCATTGTGTTTCATTTGATCTGCTCTACATTCTCAAATCTCTTTACTTCTCAGAAATGGCAGGGAGCCATTTCAAGGCTGTATGGAGGCTGACGGATTTGTATAATGTGATATATCTTATCATGGTGAAGCTGTCAGTCACCACTCTTTCAGAGATGAGACCTTGTGGCACT
Source organism: Odontocerum albicorne (assembly GCA_949825065.1). Taxonomy (NCBI): domain Eukaryota; kingdom Metazoa; phylum Arthropoda; class Insecta; order Trichoptera; family Odontoceridae; genus Odontocerum; species Odontocerum albicorne. The sequence goes on from OX463848.1 coordinate 11,410,418, forward strand.
TATTAATGGTAAATGACACCTTCGTCATAAAAATAATAATTGAAAATAGTCGCTTCACACTTTGGTCTTTGGCCAGTGATGACTCTCTTTTGGAAATCAGGATCCTTGTTACATATTTCCTATATGTCCTGGGAGATTTCCACTTGGAGATGTAAAATGAAGATAGTAGTCACACGACACATCCCTAGAAATTTCTAAATCAATGGTTTTTGGTCTGCTAAGGCAATTTTCCGACTCTCACGAAGTCGTAAGAATGCCTTGACAAAGTCAAATGACTTTCATTAATTTGCAGTGAGTACACGTTCCATATTATTAGGTATTCTGGTTGATGCAGGCCTGCCAAGATGGGGATCTTTAATTTATATTTTGCCCATAGATTCATCCCCAAATTTATTTACTCAAGACTTCAGTCATCGGGAAGAAATAAAAAATGCAATCAATGCAGTTTCAGTATCTCACACCACTGTGTATCATATTCGACTGAATAGCTTCAGAGCAATGTGTGTTGGCATATATGCCTACTCTTCGATGGGTCCTCGAATTTCATTGCAATTTCAATTGTCCTTGGTTGGATAAATACTAGTCAAACCTCATATATTGAAATAACTATGTTATTTCTTTTTGTGGCATTGATTTTTATTGATTGCAGTGAGTGCAACAAACTCATTGGCGTGTCGATTATGTTAAGATACAAATTTTAACTTATTAAATTGTAATGTACAATAGTTTTTTTTCATAAATGGAAAACCAATGTTATAATACACTAAAAGTGGTGCACTTAATTCTAAGAGTAGCTGTAAAGTAGCAATGCTACTACATTATATTGAATACATTTTTACTATTTTTAAATCTAAAGTAGCATGCTACTTTAGATTTAAAAATAGTTGTAAAAATGCTACTTTTTAAAATCGCTATAATAAAACTATGGAAATATAATGTGAATTAAGAGATATTCATTTGTGACAATATACACTCGAGTAAGCTAATATGATAAAAGGAATGTCAGTTTTACGTTTATTCAAATATTTCTAAATAAAGAATTGGGTTGGATCTCTTTTGCATATTAAAATATTAAGTAACAGTATTAAGCCCTTCAAGTCAAACCTTATTAAGAGCATTTGGGTAATTTTACGTATTACAATGCTCTGCCTGAAAGGATAGAATATGCTATCAATGATGTGAAAAATTCAAAGAAAACAAGTTATCTTTCAAAATAAGTGTTTTATAAGCATCCCTATTCATTTGGCGTACAAATACTTATTTTATTACCAGTGCTATGAAATAAAAAAATGTCTCCAAATGAATTACGAGGCGTATCCAGAAAGTAAGTGTACTGAGGCTCTCACGACCAGATGGATTTTATTTTCAACATGTTGGCTACACTTCCGTGTAGCCTGACCCTTTTCCTCCGCAACAAGACCGGTTCGAGGTCAGTACGTTGAGAAGTGTCGACGCGACAACACGTTTTGTGAAAAATGTCAAACCAATCTAACGCCAAATGCGAAATTTTGTAAAAAGGCAAGAGATTTTGAGGCGCTGCAAACTCCATGGATATGAATTTCTCCACTCCATCGTTACTGGAGATGAAACTTGGGTTGCACACTACACGCCTGAAACCAAAAGGCAGTCTCAACAGTGGCGTCACACCTCTTCACCCTCCGCCAAAAAGTTCAAAACCACAATTTCAGCCAAGAAAATCATGGCATCCGTGTTTTGGGACTGTCAAGGCATAATTTTAATTGAATATATGCCTCAAGGGGAGACCATCAACTCTGCAAGATACTGTGAGACCCTAAAAAAATTGCGGAGGGCGATTCAGAACAAGAGGAGAGGCATGCTGACAAAGGGAGTCTGCCTGCTGCACGACAATGCAAGACCACACACAGCCAACGCCACGAAGGAACTGCTCCCCTCGTTTAAATGGGATGTCCTGAACCATCTCTTTACCTCCCTGAAGCTGCACATGGGTGGAAAAAGGTTTTCAACCGACGAGGAGGTAAAGGAGGAGGTGGAGAAGTGGACGGAGGGGTTGGCGGGAAACTACTTCGAGGAAGGCATCAAAAAGTAGATACTCCACTTCACCACCTGCATTGAGAGGAATGGCGACTATGTCGAAAAATAGCTTACATATGTACTACGGTAACCACGTAATTTTTTTGTTTAAATAAAAAAAATTGTAACCTACAAAAATTCAGTACACTTAGTTTCTGGATATGCCTCGTATTTTCTAAACTTGTTTCATTGTTTCTAGTCTCAACATAAATCTTTATGTTTAGTGAAAACTTTCAATATTCTTAAATATGTACATACGATTTCCCTACTAGGATAGGTAAATAGATCACAACCCAAACCTTAAGACTGGGACATATTTCTTATCTTGTTTAACCATAAATAAATTAAAGTTCAATTAGTTTATCTGATTGCTTATGGTTTCTTTTTTAAAATCTGATTGACTTAATTTAGCCGCTGACTCCCTATGAATTTTTCTTTCAAAAACTGATTGACTTAGTTTAGGGCTCCTTATGATTTTTTTTATCAAAATTTGATAGGCTTAGTTCAACAGCTGACTCCTTATGGTCTTTCTTTCAAAATCGAATTTACTCAATTCAATCATACCTTCTTTAGGTATTCTAAAAATAACTTCTGGTGTTTATGTCAATATTTAATATTGATATGCCCAAACTTATGCAATTTGACTAGCCTAAATATGTATTTTTAATTAAAAAGAAAAAATAATCAAAATGATAATAGCCATTTAAAAAAAAATTGCAATGTACAAGAGACTCCGATCGACTGTCTTTCTAACAGGTGTCTTGTATTCTTTCTTATATTTATTGGATAGTTGATGAATTCTCAATTAAGAAAAACTTTATCACTATTTTTATCTTTGTACCCAACATTCTAGAAAAATAGTATTAGTGATGTTTGAAAAAAAATCAATTCAAAGTAAAAAATATTATCTCGAGACATCATAACAGCATATACATATAATGCAGTAAAGAGTAACTGCAATTTTTACTGTAAAGGGCTCACTGTAACCAGCTGTGATAAGTCACCTTTTGTAACTAAAGTGGTGAGTTACCGGATTCAGTATTCAAAGTAGTTTCAAATAAAATGTCTTATTTATTCCCTTCTGAACATTGCTAGATGATATTTTTTTGATAAATTATAATACCAATATATTGTAGATGTATTTTTATCCCTCATTTTGAAAGTTGTTATAATAATAATAATAAAATCCCATAGAATTTTTTTATTCTTTATAAAAATCAGTGGCTTAATCGTTGGAATGCACTTGTATTTTATAGTATGATTTTAAAAAAAATATGTCTCAATCTGTTTTTTTTCCATATTAAAAGGTTTGATCATTTTCTTATTAAGTGCTAGACAAAAATATTGCATATCTCTTATCTGCACTGATAAATGTGGATATTTTGAAAGACATAATGGATATAATATTGTCTTTGGCCCAATTAATGACACTTTTGGGTTTAAAGCTAATGGAGTAGGAACTCGAAGTAAAGTTTGTTATACCTGTTTTGAAATAGACCCGCACACAGATAGATAACAATATCATTGGGAATTGAATCTGAATACACCAGGTCGAAAGACAAGTGTTTAATTACTAGTCTATAGATCAGAAGTATCAAAAAAAATTTACATCAGTGTCATGTTGAAATATTGTGCACAAAACTTGAAAAGAACTATTTGTAATCGAAGAAAATTTTTATAAATATTAAAATTGTATATGCCTACTTAACACAAGAGCGTGAAATATAAAAAAAGATAGCATTAAAATGCTGAGCACACAATTATAAATTAAAATTAAAATGGCATAAAATACAGACTACAAAAAGCATCCTATTGATACAACATATACGGAAGATAATGAACAGATAGAACTATGTTTTGTGCTCTCACAAAGCCATTTTCATAAATTTCGAATCATTCCCTTAACTAGAAAATCTCGTAAGCCTGTATAAAAAAAAATTATGAAGAAGAAATAACAAAATCCAAACTTATTGTATTTTAAGATTCTAAAAGTGCATTATGTACTTTTCTCCACAATATCAAAATATACTATTGTTTTGGAACAGTAAATAGGATTTATCATCCTGCTTCATTATTTGTCTGCGTGATGAAATTGAAGAAACTTATCTACCTTTTCTTTATTCGAAAAAAAATAAACCATTTATGACTTAGAGCTTTTTACAATGCAGTGCCTCAAAAAGTCATTCATTTATTATAATTGTTAAAAAAGTTTCTTAAGTGTATTCAAATATTTTCTTTGCACAGTAATGTTTTTTTTGAAATAATGGCTATTTTTCAAGTTACATCATCAGAACTTTTGTATTCTTGTAAAATTTATTTACAAAGAATTGAGATTTTCTAATTAAAGTAAAAAATATGAAACAGCCATCTATTGGTAAATAATAGTGCCAAAGTACTAAAATGCAGATGACCTCAGTTGTGAGAACATGCACAATCTTGGTGTAAAGTCACTTTGAACTTAAGGCTGATAAAATAAAAGTGAATTAGGCTGGATTCTCACTTTACCATAGTCATACTGTGAACTTTACAGTAGCATACCTACAGTATGATGAGGCTTCAATACAATATTTTTTTTGATATGTCAAATGAGATTGTTAGGTGGTTTGCCTACAGTTTTTCTGACCATTGGTTATAGTTCAAGTAATTCACAGTATGAGCACAGTCATGTGGGAATCCGGTGCAAGCCATGTCTTCTGTCATTCAAATTTTATTGATATTGCATCAGTTGTATTATTTAGTATCAGTGTAGCAAATATCTAAATATGATAGATTCATATGATAAATAATTGTTTATTTATTGAATTCTAGCAATGTAAAGGTAATTCAGACACTCCTCTGTGAATATTTTCTTTAAAATCAATTTTCATGATATTTGAATTTGACAACTATATATTCGATAGATGATTTATGAATAGAAGGAAAGAAACATGATAGATGCTTCCGAGATGTGATGTTGGGGGCGGATGCTCTGTATCCCATGGACTGCAAGAAGCCCCAACATTTCTATCACCCAAGTAGGAAAATAATTCATCATACTTTGGGCATGTAGTCAGAAAGAATAATGAAAGTCTGGAGAAGCTGGTAATAACGAAGACTGTTGAGGGAAAACGAGCAAGAGGAAAGTGGCCTACAAGATGGATCGACCAAATAAAGGAGTTAACAGGATACAATTGAAGGCTGTATTCAATATGGTCAGGTGAAAGATGGAGACAGTTGGTGTACCAAGTTCTAGACATAGCGGAGGACCATCATGCTCAGGATTGAGCGTTCGATGAAAAAGAATTTGATTTTCATTTTCTTATCTTTCATACATAGTTGTGTTTAAACTGCTTAAGAATAAATGTTATATTTTACAATATGACATTTAAAAAACAAATTAAGGTATTTTTTATAATTTAACAATTTACATATTATTAGTCATATAAAACAAAGATACTTTTATGTATTTGTGTGCCAAATATAACAAATAAACTTTTTTTAGTTTGACATTTATCATGTTTTATATTAGTTTATTTTAAAAACGTATTTTTGGGGAGATAATACACAAATTTTTGAATGACAATTTATTTTTCAGTATTTTATACAATGTAAAAAATGTATAAATACCACGCATTTTTCATGATCTCTGTAGTTTAGTTGGTAAAATGCCTGTCTTCCAACTAGACCACAGAGCGAATAAATTTTTATTTACATATGGTGCGTGCATTATCTACTAGAAAATACAGTACTAAAGAAACTAATATTGAATATTAATTTATAATTGATATTTCAATATTAGTTTATAAATAAATTAAGAAAAAAAACAACATTTTAGTAGTAAATTTCATCATATATTAATGGAAAAATCAACTTACATATATACAAAATTTAAATAAAAAACAAACTTCAATTGAATTCATGGAATAGTAAATAAATTCTACAAATGGCACTTGCAGAAAATGACTTTCGCTCTGCGAAACTGTCATGCTATTCAGGCTGTTACTTCTTAACTTATTTTTCATGTAGAATATATAAACTTTTCTATGAAATGAATGTATTCTTAAGTGGAATTCTACAATAGTTCAATTAGCGAAACAAATTATTTACGAATTAAATAATGGTAAGTTCTTTTATTCCAAAAAGTGATTTTATACTAATTGAAAAAAATCCTGTCCGAATTGCAAACTATGAATACAATTGTTAAGTGAAGCTTTTGATGATTGCTAAATGATGGAATAACGGCACAATACCTTACAGGCAAACAGAATACCTTTGTATTATTGTCCTCATCGCAACTATGTGCCCCTTTAATCTTGTTGGCAATCTTGGTGTGCGATTGCAAATCAAACAGAAACAGAGTGTTAACTTTATCATTATAATCGAAGTATAAAACAGATACGACAACACTTACATGATACTTTAACACACCATTTTAACCTTTTTTTAAGATGTTAGTCAATTTAAATCACATTTTTCCATAACTAAAAAAACAACTAAAATTACCTAAGCATTGACAACGTAGGAGTTTGATTTATATTTACATTCACAAGCTGAAATATTTTATAGTTTAAAAAATTAAAGTGTGTTTTTCATTAACATTTTATAGAATATATATTATTAATCCGTGGAATTCAGACATAGAAGATTTAGATTGATATAGTATCCCAGCGGTAGCAATTTTATCTGTCTTTTATACACGTAAACTTTTAAATATAGCAATTCTTAAAATGTGTTTATGGGTTTTTCATATAAATTTATTGATTTTATGAAATAATTTCTTAGACAAGAAGTTATAAATTGAATATAATTAAGGGTGTGAAGTGTAATGGAGGTTTTTAGATACATTGATTTATGATAATCCATAAAGAAAATTGTGATCTTATTTTATGGTTTCTGTACCCTTTTTACAATCGGTTAACTGAACTTTACTGTACTAAAAAAGTTACTGTAAAAGTTATTGAACGCTTGATAAGCCTATATATTTTTCTTAATTTAAATAACGGTGTGAAAGAGATTGAATGAACTTATTTAAATTTTTCTTTTTGAAATGTCATGTGATTTTTTAACCATGCAAATATTAACAGAAATCAAAATATAATATAGGCAGTTAGAAACATTCAGCAATAACATTTAACTCTTATGAGTTTTTACAAATAAAGAAAGTTTCGATATGTTACGAAATTTTTTGTAGAGAATGAGTAGTTAAATTTTGTTCTTCATACATGAGCTAATGCTATACCCAGTCTATTGATAAAGATTTTTAATAATATAAAAAGAAAGTTATAATACAAATGTGAGCTTGTCACTTAACAAATTTTATCTTCAACAAACGCTATTCTTATTAAATAACAGCTTGATGTAAGCAAATTTATCAGATTAATTCGCTTTTCTAATTAAGTATATTAATTAATGTAATAATAAAAAAAAAATACTATTTTTCTATTATAATAACATGAATCAATAAAGAAATGTCATTTTTTTTAAAATGTACTTAGGGGACATTTACTTAGAGAAGAGGTTCCTTCAATTGAAGGAGGAATCAAAATAATATACAGTGGATTCTAGTTAATTGGTGCTTCAGTTAATTGAAACAACCGCTTATTTGGGGCAAAAACATAAAGAACTGAAAAAATTAAACAGTTTGATTTTTTCCACTTATCAAGAAAACTCTCCACTTAAGAGCAATGATGATCATGATAAAACAAAAATTGTATTTTTTAACAATGATGGAACAAAAACTGTCTTCTTGTTGATATAATATGTAACTAGCAGAATATATTTTATAAGCTCATTGATACGAGATTTAGTGCTTCACTGTCTGTTCACATGTCACAAAAATATAAATGGGAACAATTTGTAATTGGAAAAATTCACAAAATCTCATATCAAAGAGCTTATAAAACATAGTCTGTTAGTTTCATATTATATCAAAAGGCATGGACGATCTGAGAAATTTCTATGAAATTATCAATATTTTTTTTTAACTATAATTGAAGAAAATCTGCTACGATCATTTACAATAACAAAAGTTAGTGCAAAAGTTTCAAAATTAAAAGCAGTATAATTAATCGCCTTTAGGATTGACAAGGATTAATTGCAAAACTATTTATGACTAGAATTTAAAATGCTGAGAATTTACATATGAGCTGTATAGAAAATTAAAAGGATTTATAACTGCGACAATGATAGTACATATATTTCAGCTTATTCAATTTTTTTCCTTAATATATCCAAAGTAATCTAGTTTTGATGTGTCCCATTTGACTGGAATCCACTGTATCTATTTTGAATTCATCATTAAATATCATGTTTCAGATTAATTCTACTGTAATTGAAAAAAAAAGTTAGAAGATTATCAAAAGGATACCCAGAGACAAGATAAATGGCATGGAGAATATCTCCCAAGAATTTGGAAAAGTACTGTTCAAAATAAGTTTTGTGAGGACTTGTAAAGTTTATAGGATGGAGACAGAAGTATGTTAGTGATGAAAAATTATGTAGAAAAGAAGAAGAGGTAACTCACAGATATAGAGCAGGGAATAGAGTTGAGAGTCCTGGCAAGATCAATGGGCCCCAGCCCCTTGCGTGGCAGCTGATACGGGGGCACCTTCTGGCACAGTACAGGGTACAGCGGCTCCACTGCGATGCTGTAATCAATAAATCTTACTTGTATAAAAATTGTTCTTGTCATAATGAAAAGCAAATTAGGGTGATTGGGATACTTCGGACAAATGAAAGAAGAAAGGACAAGGAGAGTATACAATCAAATACCAAAATCCAGATCACCCATCAGATGATTGTGAAGCTGGAAACAAAGTAAAAAAAATGTAGAATTGAAAGGATATATAAGGACTTTTTCATTGGTTTTTGTTGTTTTAATTTTCCAGCCTACAGTAGACATTCACTTACTGAACTGAAAATTGTCACGGTGAGCGAATTTCATTATCAGTGAACAATCAGGGATTATTTTTTTAAATAGACATGTACAATTTTGTTATATAACTATACAATTGAATACTAGGTAAGTCCAGAAAGTAAGTGTACTGAATTTTTCTAGGTTACAATTTTTTTTATTTAAACAAAAAAATTACGTGGTTACCGTAGTACATATGTAAGCTATTTTTCGACATAGTCGCCATTCCTCTCAATGCAGGTGGTGAAGCGGGGTATCAACTTTTTGATGCCTTCCTCGAAGTAGTTTCCCGCCAACCCCCCCGTCCACTTCTCCACCTCCTCCTGTACATCCTCGTCGGTTGAAAACCTTTTTCCACCCATGTGCAGCTTCAGGGAGGTAAAGAGATAGTAATCTGAAGGTGCTAGGTCAGGGGAATGCGCGGGATGGTTCAGGACATCCCATTTAAACGAGGCGAGCAGTTCTTTCTTGGCGTTGGCCGTGTGTGGTCTGGCATTGCCGTGCAGCAGGCAGACTCCCTTTGTCAGCATGCCTCTCCTCTTGTTCTGAATCGCCCTCCGCAGTTTTTTTAGGGTCTCACAGTATCTTGCAGAGTTGATGGTCTCCCCTTGAGGCATATATTCAATTAAAATTATGCCTTGACAGTCCCAAAACACGGATGCCATGATTTTCTTGGCTGAATTGTGGTTTTGAATTTTTTGGCGGAGGGTGAAGAGGTGTGACGCCACTTTTAAACGCACGACACCACTTGTACACACTTGTACGATTCATAGCTTTATCATCATATGCAGTTTTCACCTCATTATAAACCTCAACCAGAGGTTTTCCCTTCCAAACGAGATAACGGATGACGCCGCGTATTTCGCACTTGGCGGGAGATTGGATTGGCATTTTTCACGAAACGTGTTGTCGCATCGACACTTCTCAACGTACTGACCTCGAACCGGTCTCGTTGCGGAGGGGAAGGATCAGGCTACACGGAAGTGTAGCCAACATGTGGAAAATAAAATCCATCCGGTCGTGAGAGCTTCAGTACACTTACTTTCTGGATACGCCTCGTACATCGATTTATAATTAATAAGCAATAAAAACCTTGTAACAGAATAAATAAAACAAATATATTTATTCAAAACACTAGTATTATTTGGCAAATATGTGTGTAATATAAGTTATAATTATTAAAAAAAAGTAGTAATGGGAAAATTAAGGCTCTTTCTAAAGGACTCTGAATCTTTGAAATGTGTGGCTGAAACGGATTATTGAGGATTCCAAGTATGTCAATGCGTGTTATTACCTTCATCCTAAAAGAATCCCAAATCCAGGAACCACTATTGTCTATCAGTCTCAGATGCATCGTGCAATTTTTCACATTGATATTAATTTGTAGGAATTATTGATGACTGGAAATGTGAAAAGGCGAAGATCTCCAGTTCGATGGACCAATGAGATGAAAGATCATATTAGCCTCCCTAATTCTGTGGCTATCTAGACTGTCGGGTTGGACGGTTGTAAGTAATGCTAGTGCATTATGTTTCAGTATGTTTCACGGGAGTGTAAGTGTTTCACAGGTTTCACAATATTGTCATTAAAAGGCTTCTGGAGAAGGTTAAAGTGTTTGGATACTTGATTACCTGGCATCGGCCTGCATGAAGATCTCCATGTTGTCCTTGTTGGCAGCAGAGCCCATGACGCACACCACTTGGCCGTAGTCCTGCATGATGCCCAGCATGCGCCGCGCCGTGCCTGCCGTGCAGTCCGTGAACAATGACACCAGTAGCGGCACGTTGTCCACCTGCTCTATGTGTGGACGGATGTTGTCTATGCCTCGAGGTAGTTTTGCCTAAAATTTATTTATTTATTATTAGAATATGAGTTACCCACTAAGATACGAAAATGCACCTGTGACCGTGAGTGACTAACTGTGGTGGTGATTTTGCTACCGTGAGTAATTAACTGTGATATCTTTCTCTCTTTTAAAGGGGTGGATGTGCACACCTCTTCTCCATCCCTTCTACATCATACACATGCACAACTCGTGATATCTCCTCATAGAAGAGATATCACGAGTTTTGTGATAAAATGAATGTGCGCTGCTTTGGCATCCTCAGGTGCAAGTGTTAAAGAAAATTGTCAATTGAGTTTTTGGAACCTAAAACATTTTTCATGTTTTTATATGTCTTAAATTAAATTTAAATAAAGCAAGTTTGTCAAGGTTTGAAAATTTTTGATGTTGCCTTTGAACCCTTTGATGAAGTTCAATATGCTTTTAATTTTGTTTTAAATGTTTATTTTTAGATAAAAAAATGGATGTTTTTATTATATAGAAAATGTTTTTTCATGAAGAAAACTGAAAGAATAACGAATGTGAAAAAGTACAAATTTTACTGACTCTATTGCGCATATCAAAGTTGACAGGGGCAGAGTGGTCTGTCGAGTCTGTGAGGCATGAAAGGGAACGGCAGCCCTCGGCACCCTCCCCCTCCCCTTCTGCAGGTGCTCCATTTCCCCCGGCAGTCCCCGCTTCTTGTCCCACCTCCCGATCCCAGCCGCCGCCCAGCACAGAGTCCTGTGATACACGCCGCCCTCCTCCCGCAACTGTTCCTTGTTGTGCTCCCCCCTGTAATCACCAAAGATACTCAATAAATAATAAGTAGCCGTGGTTGTTGTAGTAGAGGCAATGGTTAAATTAAGACCCGAGAACATCTTAAAGGTGTGATTTATATGATGAACAATCAAGGGTTTGTCTGCATAGTCACAGAAAAAGATACTGTTCCATATAACCATCTTCCAAGAGCAAATGCTGCAACTCTATCATTTCTCATAGACAAATGGTTGCCATGATGATGATCAGTAGTAAAATATTGTCACTTGGGTTTCGGGTTTGATTTCCGATGGTGACTAAATAGAAGTACAGTAGAGCACGGATTATCAGTGGTTATTGGGGGACACTAGAGCCCGGACAATTTGAAAAACACAGTTAATCCGAATAAAGTTTTTATTAAGTTAAACCTTTTAAGAGTTGAAATGCTAGATAAATTTTGCTACGCAAGATGAGTATACCAACAAGTTTTCTCAATGTTTGACAGATACAACCACTAAATGCCGGTATCATACCGCGGCAATTACATTGGTGTTCATGTCGGTGTGGACGTGGGGAAACACCGCCAATTTACTAGCGTTAGTCAAGTTAGGTCTTTGCTTTGTAATTTTCAAAATGAGAACGTTCGTTCAAGATTTGGAAAAATATTTTTTTGGGATTATTAAAAAAATTTGTACTATATTATAAAATTGTACCACGGTTAGTCCAATTCACGGGTAATTGAGCCCCGGATAATCGGCTATTCAGACTCTATTATCCGTTGTCCTCTATAGTGCATTTTTTTTTAATAATTCTGAAAAATTGTCCACTTTTGTCATGTCCAGTTTTTGAAAATCGCAAAGCAATGAACTAAACTACAATCTATGGTTAAAATGAAATCAATAGACTACTGTATTATAGTGTGTTTTTTAAAGACTGTGAATACTCCCACCTGTGTGGACTGCTGATTCTGCGAGACGAGCGAGTCGTCCCTGACACAGTAGCGTACGTGGCTGGTCTCGCTGTCGAACTTTACTGTCGAGTGGTCTAGATTGATGGCTCCCGGAGCTGAGCTGCTCAGCGCCTTGCATGCCTCCAGGGTGCTACAACAATTATCGTATTTGTGAATATTCATAAATCACTCTTAGTCCCATTCTTTGTGAGGCTTAAAATTATCAATAAAGATATTTATCACTTTTTTTTCTTTTAAATCTCCTTTGACAACTTCGTACAGGGCCTGGCAGGAAAATAAGAGATTATAAATAGACGTTAATTAATTTTTAAATATTTATTGACAAATTTTCATGTATAAAATCTCAAACAACATAGTTTACCATTTATGTTTTGAAGTTTACATCATGCAAGTGATCTACAATCATGTGCAGACACTCTTTGAATCTACTCGTATATATCTCGTATAATATAAGAAAATCATAGATTCAAAATCGCCTATTATTTGCTGGACCCTGTATTATATATTACACTTTCATTGCATACACTCTAATCTGGCATGGATTAATGCCAAATGGATTTAATAATTTCTTTCAATCAGTCTAAATATATTAAAAGGTTTTATCTGAAAAATTAGAGTGAGAGTTATTTTTTTGGTGCCATTAGAATATTAACGACCTCCGCAGCCTAGTTGGTAAGACGCCTGTCTTGATCCTAGAGGTTCCATTCACATTGATACCTGCATTTGAAGAAAAAAGCGTTTCAGTCTGGTTTTCTGATACTGATCTAAGTGTTTAAACAATACAATTTGGATGAGTCAACAATGAACCCTACACCACCATTTGCATTTCACTTAAAAAATGTTAAATTTCCTTGCATTATTGATTTTACTTAATGCAATTAAGTACCATACCAATAATGATATTAAGAAATTCAAAAATACATTAGTTGAAAATGCCAAACACAACAGCTGTCTTCTTCTTAAATAATGGCCGTGAACTCCTATTTATAAATGAGTATACACCATGACAGCTGTCACTTCTTGATTATTTTTAAAGTCTTTTGGTTTCTGTGTGGATCATCACTTGACATCACTATATTCCTTCATATATAGGAGTTCCCGGCCATCATTGGAGAAAAATAATAGGAAGAGGTTTCTATGTTTTTTGTACTGTGACTAACGTAAAAATGACAAGAATTATTACAATGTCATAACAAATTACAATGTCTTTAAATCTCCACAATGTATGCCTTAACTATAAATAATATATATAAAAAAAATATTATTGTCTTTTTATTTAGACATTATTTTACAATCTATGATTCCATCTTATTAAGCTCAGTGTCTGTTCTGAGACAGCTGACTTACACCTGCATAATTATAAATATATATTTTTGTCATACTTTAATGTTTGATTTGCAGTTATTTGCAAAATTTGACAACCACAACTTCACTTTTAATGGTATAAAAACTTTCAGATAGCTTCTTAAGTTGACATTTTTTGAGGTATTTATTTAACACTTCATTATTGTCAGGTGGTGATCTCTTCCAACCAACCAAAAGTAAATAAAGAAAGTTATAAACTTCTTTAAATTTCCTCTCTTTTCCTGAGGTTGGCGGCTATCATCATTGCGAGGTTGGCGATATCTTGATATTTAAGGCAGCAGTTCCAAACAAAGACATGGCCCCATAACGAAACCACTCCTATAAGTTCTTTAACCAGGCAATGCATCTCTTTCTAGTACTTCTTCAGCTCTGAATTTTTACCTGCAATATCAGTTGAAGGATCTCATCATTTTCTCCTTGCATTATATCTCCAAAGTACTCTAATTTTCTCCTTTTAATGGTAGATAACACTTCATCCATCCGTTATAAGTTATATTATTGATGATCTTACAAAATTTATAAACAATCACTATAAACGTGAAATATAATCAATCAATATTTATTTATAAAGTATTTGAAGCAGAAAAGGTTTTGGATAACAAAAGAAAAGGGAAAGATTATCTTTGGTCTAAATAGACAGGCAATGATGATGATGATGATAATTCTATATTATCAGTGTTGTATAGATGATAATTTGAAAACCTACAATTAAAAAAATCACAGTTTAACTAAACAAACCTTGGAAGGAAGTTGATGCCCTCCTCTCCGCAACTGTCGCCCCGATCATTGTACTTGCCCCGACCACCGGCGCTGCCTTGCGCATGCTCCACGCCCCCCTTCCAGCCCTTCTCTGAGCACGAGGGCGTGGGCAGATTCTGCGATGTAGCAGGTGAGACAGCCCTACATGGGTTAACAACACACACAGTGCTATGTTAGTAAGCTGTTATTCGCGGGTTATTTTTTCAAACATAGTTCAGTATAATGTTTTAAGTTGAAGCCAATTAGTTCACTTTCAAGAAGATATGCAGTCAAATGAATAAACATAATGAAAGTTAAGCAACTAATGAATAGCAAATGCTTTTTTTGGAATGAAAATTTGCTTAATAATTTTATATTTATAATAATACTGTCATTTGATTAAAAAAATAAGCATCGGTGTAGTGAAGGTTGCACTTCAGTACGAGTACTACAGTAAAAGTTGGTTCATTCGAAATTCAAGAGACCAAGTTTCACAAAAAAAATCCAACTATGAATTATACGAACACTAATTTGCGTGGCATTTTTCAATGGCTGGGAATATAACGGTAATTTTTTCATACTATAAATGTTGTCATATTATGTAAGTCCAATAATGTTTTGTCGACATATTTCTGCAATATTGAGACATAATAATATATTCAATGGTAAAAGAAATAAAATTGAAAAAAAAAAAACTAATTGGCACTTATTTGATGTTGATACGGTCAGTTTTTACACAGGTTAAGTTGTTTACATTTCCACACGTAATATAAATATGTCACTGGTTTTTTTTGGTCACGCATTTGATTACGATATTATGAACAACGATTCAAAGTTTTTGACAAAAGATTTCACAGTTGTGAAATTATTAGAGGTAAAATATTAGATGTTAACATAAGTTGTGTCCGTTTTTTTCCACATTTAAAAATGAGCACCAAAAGTAAAATAAAATGGCAAAGGTTATACGTCATTCGAAAGAAAATTTTCTGCTCTACAAGATATTGTGTTTGCTTTTACGTTACATATATTATTTTATTTGATTATAAGCCTTCAAAATGGAATGTCAAGTAGACGAAAGTGAGCATTTTCGACACCTCCTTCTCTTCGCGTTCAATCGAGGGAATAAAGGTGCCAAAGCTGCTTGCGATATTTGCGAAGTGTACGGTGAAGACTCTATGAATGAAAGGACAGCTCGTCGATGGTTTTCGCGTTTCAAAGATGGTAATTTCGACCTGAAAGATATGGAGTGTTCCGGACGACCAGTGGACTTCGATGAGGACCGCTTAAACCATATTATTTATGATGATCCCCTTTAAACTTTTTTTAATCACCATTTTTTTTTTCATCACCATTTTCAAACCATTTGTCATCACCAGTAATGATGCGGTAAAGGAACCTTTGCTTGTGGCCATGTGCAGCTCGATGACGCGCGAGCATATCAGCAGAAGTTGTCGAATGTTGATTTTTGTTGTTTTCACTCAAAACATATGGAACCCAAGCGCCGAACTTCTGGACTTTTCCCATTGATTTAACATGGCGGTATACAGTCATGTGACTACAATTCATCTGCTCAGCCAATTCGATGGTGGTTTGAAGGGGATCTTCATGAATAATATGGTTTAAGCGGTCCTCATCGAAGTCCACTGGTCGTCCGGAACGCTCCATGTCTTTCAGGTCGAAATTACCATCTTTGAAACGCGAAAACTATCGACGAGCTGTCCTTTCATTCATAGAATCTTCACCGTAAACTTCGCAAATATCGCGAGCAGCTTTGGCAGCTTTATTCCCTCGATTGAACGCGAACAGAAGGAGGTGTCGAAAATGCTCACTTTCGTCTACTTGACATTCCATTTTGAAGGCTTGTAATCAAATAAAATAATATATGTAACGTAAAAGCAAACACAATATCTTGTAGAGCAGAAAATTTTCTTTCGAATGACGTATAACTTTTACTTTTGGTGCTCATTTTTTGTTTTACTTTTGGTGCTCATTTTTAAATTGGAAAAAAACTAACACAACTTATGTTAACACCTAATATAAAAAAACATAAATACTTAATAATTTATATGAAAATTTGTTATCGGTGGGCTTCCCCATACTTATAATAATAATCTTGAGATATTGAACCTTTTGGGCATAGGGGGAGCCTCAAAAATGTAACCGCTCATAGGTGCATAATACTCGTACACTGTTCGTCTTGCCTGTCGTTCTGCCGTCAGGGCCAGCTATAACGTGGATCCGTGATATGTATGGAAAATATTAAATTATTATAATAAATTTTTTTTTGTCGAAAAACATAAAGAAATACGCGGTTTTTCGAATTATCAGTAGAATTTATTACGAAAAATCGATATCAGAACCTAGAAAATGGTGAAACATTCAAATCACAAATTATCGTTGTTCTTATTAATGAACATTTACTGTATATCGTTTTTGTAATGCACTACTTCCAGTTAAAAATTTAAAACAGACAAAAAACGTAAAAACTATTCTAGACAATGTATGTACGAAATCAAATGAGAATGTATGAACAAATACGGCTATCAAATTTAACAGGAAGTTGTTACATCACCATGTGAAGTACGTGTACACACTAATGATGGGTATTTGATATTTCACTAAACATACATATTGATTTTGCAAAGCAATTACTAATAGAAAAAAAATATTGTCATGTTTCTAATTTTTCTTCTTATAAGAATAATTCAAATAAATAAATAAATGACCAAGTAATTTTTCAAACTGTATCCATCCAAACCAGTATTGGACTAGTAGTCCAGGTGTAAAATACCAAAATTTTACTTTGTGTTAGTATTATTATAAAAATCAATTATTGTAGGCGAATTTTGCATTTGGTTGTATTATGGTTAATCTGTTAAGTACGAGTAATAGTTAGTAGAAGAAATTTAAATGCCAATGGATTACTTGTTAGGTCTCAGCCACATTTGACACAGAGAAGTTAATTTTATATTAATACATTATCTGACTATGACAGAAGTGACAGGTATATAAATATACCCTCAAAATTGGAGAAATACTTAGTTTATAGCCAAAGAGAGTAACTCTATGCATTGAAAAAAAAAGTTAATATTTTAATAATTTACAAATATAAAAATACTTCAACTCAATTATGGTATATTTTAACATAAAACTTAGATCATAACATGGTGTTATTATACACACTTCAAAAAAAAATTATAAAAGGAAGATAGAAAATAGGAAAAACAATGATAAGAAATCATAAATAATGATGGAAGCTATATCAATCCTACATTAAAAAAAAAGAGTCAGTAATGTATGCATTTAAAAAAAGGAAAACATTTTGGAAATATCTTATAGATATAACAGTCCAAACAGAGAAAGTAATATTTTTGTCAGAGTTTAATATACTGTTATGTTAAGTTCCTAATTAATATGGTCCATATTAATGATTGTACAATAATGGTAATGATTTTATTAAGTTATACATTCGACTGAATTTGCTAACATAGTGACACACCATAAATTTATGTAATACTAATAATAATAGGTCTATGGTTTTTATAATATAAAGGTTTGATTGAGTGACATTCTGTTATGTGGTCTAGTTCTTGAAAATAATAATACCAAAGTAACTACAATTTGCTTGATCTTACTTGTTCTCATCACCGGAAAGAGAAATGTGGCAGTTCCAGCCACTTTCAAGGCCCATCTTCTCTGAGAAGACACGCGAGCGTAGTTCATTCTCTTTGCTGAAATGCACAAAACGGATGCACGCCCGATCAAGTCGTTCGATCAGTTCCACCATGTCACTCTGTGCCTGGTACTGCATTGTCACCATGCCTATGAACACCTAAAACATTTATGTATTTAGTTCTCTTTGCTGTAAGTTTTACCCTCTCGTATAGCCTGACGGCAGTCTTATAGACTTTACTCTTCGTACTTACTGGTGTCTGTAAAAATGAAAAGTAATGTCTATAAGATCCATACTTGTATTCTCTAAATTCTCTACAGTGCTGAAGCATGGACTCTAAGTTTGGCCACTACAAAAAAGCTAGAAGCTTTTGAAATTGCTGAGTCTCATGGTTTGTCCGTAAAGACGATGAATAAAGATAGAGAAGTATTATCCACCATCAAAACGAGAAAGTTAGAGTACTTTGGACACATAATGCGAAAAGAAAAATATCCTTTAACTGACATTGCAGGGGTTAAGGAGAAGTGTGGGAAGAAGATGCATCTCTTGGTTGAAGAACTTGTGGAAGTGGTTTCACTGTGGTACCATATCTTTGTTCAGAGCTGCAGGCTTTAAGGTCAAGATAGCCACGATGTTTGACAACCTTCAAAGAGGAAACGATCTTTAAAGAAGAAGACAAAATTCTTATCAGGCCAGTAGTATTAAATGGCTATGAGTGTTGAGTTGCCCAAAATTAAAATGAATATAAACTACATATCATGGAAATGAAGATGCTGAAATGAGTCAGTGGTGTGACCATGGCTGATCTCATCAACAATCAATATGCATGGCAAAGCTTCAAGATTATGCCGATAAAGAAGAAGATGAGGGAACATCATTTGAGATGTGGCCATGTGATAAGAAGGAAAGATAATCACATGGTTAAATCTATTCTGGAAATAAGACAGTAGTGGAAGGGAAAAGAAGGCCACTATCGACATTATTTTCAGCAGTGAAAAGTAACATGAAGGTATATAATGTGGAGGACTCGACAAACAATAATTGAAAGGCTCTGGTTCAGATCCAACTCCAAGTAGTTGGGAAAAGGCTAAGCGAAAGACTAGGTAATATTGCAAATTTTGTGTAACACACTATATAAAAATAGTGCTGAAGTGAATTTTGGATAAGAAGCCAAACTAATAAACCCAGAATGTGACAAGCTCAAAATATAATAAATCGAGGAGAGAATATTGTTATTTAAATACCTGGTTACACTGGAGATCAAAATATCCCTCCACATCAGTCACATCCTCCTCTTTGGAGTCATTGAACAGGAGGGAGTCTGTAATATAAGACAGATGTGGTATATTATTTGGATTACAAATAATAATTCTTATAAAATGGAAAATACTGTGTCAAGCAACCTGCCTTGAAAAATATGTTCTATTTGATCAGTAGATGGCTATATCACTTAGAACTGCAGTTGCATTTAAGAGTCAGCACATCATCTTTGTTAGAACGAAATTTAGGATCATGCTCCACCTACAGATTTAGGATCATGTTCCACCTACAGATTTTTAATTTTATTTCTTAGTTTTTTTTAAGTTGGTCTAAAAATACATGTGCAAACGTGATTTGAAGGATTAGTAGAGGAAGACCAGAGAAAGTATGTTTGGATCAAAAGAATGACATTTTGAAAGAAGGAAATGCAAAAAAATTTGAAAAATTATATGAAACAGAGTATGGATGTAGAAGAGGTGAAAGATGAGAACCACGATAGGAAATTCTGGTGCTCTCTCTTCTTTGTTTACGCGATAGGGAAACAGAGTGATGGTATGTATTATACGTATGTATGTATGAGTATGTCTGGCAGCAAAAGTTATGTTATTTCCTTACTGTATGGTTAGCAATTCACATAATTTTTAATAAATAATAGATTTATATTTAACAAGAAATTATTTTGCTATTTGCTAATAACATTTATCAACGCGACACATGTTTATACTTCCTATTTTGAGGCTTTTTTCAGGCGGAATGATCCTGCCTTGTTATTGTATTGTGAAACTAATAAAATAAAAAAGATATAGAACTATCGAAGCGTTTAATTTTTATTTTCTCGACAGTATAATAAATCAACTGGTTGTTTGAAACCTAGGAATTTTTCCAGGACTAATTGCTTCAATAAGCATGGAATGAACAGCAGTAATACATTTTTTTAAATATTTTATAGGATAAATGTCTATCAATGGAATATGTCTGTTTTAATTGTCTTTTAAAAATTTGAGATAATTTGAATCTTCATTTGACAATTGTAATTAATTATTCCATTACTTGTAAGTTAATATATTTATAATATAATACATGTATTATGTTAAGTTCATATTTTAATTTGTAAAAAAGTTAATGAATCATACCTGTGGAATGGTAGTGACTGGTTAGTGGTGGGTGGGGCTCACTCCAGCCTGGAGTAGGCGGGTACAGGGAGCGGCAGTCTGCCGGTAACTCCAGGTACATGGCAGACAGACGAGGGCATACACCGCGGGTCAACGGCCTGTATAATACCAAGAATTTACATAGCTAAAATGATATCCCCTCACACGGTGTGGCGTTCTTACCTGGATTTTAAATAGTGAATGGAACTGCAACCTTAATAGTTTGGGGTATGCCGCCGCCTTAAGCCACCAAAAGGCGTGAAGTTGAATTTATTTCTGGTCCGTAGTTAGAATATATAGTATGTACGTTTTAGGTAATTCTTTTCATTGTGTAGATAATTTTCAAATATACATTCATACCATCACGCCATTTCCCTATTAGAGTAAGCAGATAGGTCAGAGCATCAAACTATACTTTCACGACATACTTTGTCCGTTTCCTCTATATTCATACATTTTCTCATACAGTTCCTCGTGTTTCCCTTTCTTCTTTAAAATTTTCATTCCTATGGTTTATCCATAATTTTCTAGTTCATCCTCTATCATAACTACCATTCACGTTTGCACCGTATACTTGTTTTGTAAGTCTTTCATCTCCCACTCTTTCAACACATCCAAACCGCCTCAACGTACACTTTTTCACCCTCTTAATATATCAGTTTTTAGCTAATATTCATCCTTAACAAAACATTTCTTATTCTGTCATATATTGACACACTACATATTTTTTTCAGTGCATGCATTTCTACCGTATTTACTTGGATCTTTGCATTAGTTTTTCTCATCCACGTTTTACTCCCATACACCAATGTTGGCACTAATACAGTATTTCGAAATATTCTTTTGGCAGATATTGAAATTGCTTTAGTCTTGAAAGTTTTTTAGTGCCCTTAACTTTGTTTCCTATTTTAACTTGATAATAAATTAAATCAAAGCAAAAATATACCTAAAACAGGATCTTA
This sequence comes from Odontocerum albicorne, assembly GCA_949825065.1. Classification (NCBI taxonomy): domain Eukaryota; kingdom Metazoa; phylum Arthropoda; class Insecta; order Trichoptera; family Odontoceridae; genus Odontocerum; species Odontocerum albicorne. The sequence continues at coordinate 11,432,062 of OX463848.1, forward strand.
AAAGAAATACCTGTAAGCAAATGCAGAGCAATATGCTGTGAGTGAGCTTCTCTGATAGAAGTCAAGGACCTTTTTTCTATCGGAAGGAGACAGCACGCACAGGTCCTGCCCGTTCCAGTACTCAGAGCAGGAGTCTAGGATGATGTCCGCTGTGCCCTGGAATGAGTTTAGTATCAGTAAGCATTATCTATAAACTGACTAAATTTTACCGAATGGCGATCTCCATGGCCTAGTTGGTGAGACACCTGTCTTTAAACCTGGGTGTTGCAAGGTCAATTACCATCAGCACCCAATTTTTTTGAATAAGGTTCAAGTTATGTTTTCATTTTTGACTTTTCTATCTCGTCACATCCGTCGTCTCCTCTACATCCATACACCGTCTCATACAACTTTTATGATTTCTCTGATTTTCGACATTTTGTTCTTTCGAAATATCATTAACTTAATCTAACCATACTTTCCTTGGTCTTCCTCTCACATGCTTTCTACTTACATTTGCATTTTATATTTGTTTTGTTAGTCTTTCTTCTTTCATCCATTACATATGCCCAAACCATCTCAGCATGCTCTTCTTCACCTTACTCAACACATCAGTCTTAATTTCACATTCATCTCTAATCACTTCATATTCCGACATACACAGATACCCAAAGTTTTTTTCTCAATACACACGTTTTATAGCTTTTATTCGGCTCCTATGGTATCCAAAAATTCTTGGTGGTATCCAAAAACCCTTGGTTTTATCCAAAAAAAAATGGATACCAGTCTAGTTTTTCAAAATAAGGTATTTAACAACTTTCTGGTTGGTTGTAATAAATTTCTATAAGCATTCCAGTATGTACTGTAACATAACTGTAATACAAGCTCAGGATCTAGTTTTACCTGTGTGATGAGTTGCAGCCCGCCAGCCTGGTCTCGGATTACCACGCCCAGCATGTGGGGCAGGGGCACCTTGACTCGGGTACTCAGATGCAACGAGCGTGCGAATTTGGTGTCACGACGAACCACTTCTGGGGGCTGTGGAGAAACAGATAATTTTAGTTCGTCTACTAATTTTTCTCTAGTTAATTTAATAAAAAAGTATGTGGTGATGACTGATAAAACACTCCAGCAAATGCAGCCGGATATGCAATTTTTTCAAATGATCAACAAAGGTGTGCATGATACAAATCTAGACAAAGAAAAAAAAAAACAGAAGACAACAGAACAAATTGGGATCGACTATGACAGGAATAGAGATGCACAATAAATAAATAAATAAAAATAGAAATAAAGTTAAGGCTCACTAAGTGGCGGAAGGTAGCGAGGTGGGTCTGCAACGTGTAAATGCTGCGTGCCTCCTCTACGAAGCCAATCTGCTTGGCCAGCTCGCACAGACAGCGTCTGTTGGTAACTGGGACAACGTCTTCGCTGCAATGCAAAATTCATATTATAAAACAGTGCCAAGAGGTGGGACTACAGCACATAGATACTCCGAATCTTGAAATACTCACCGATTTTTCATCTGCTTACCCCAGGACTAAAGGAAGCCAAATATTGCTGTCAAATTTTATCATTAAAAACCAACCCATTCTCTTCTATTTAAAATGTCACCCTGAGCATCCTATACTTTTTTTCTATTTTTCTTCTCACTCTTTCTAACAAACCATACACTTGACTGCACTTAGTCAAGTGTATGGTTTGATACTCTTCCACACTCCATTTTTGTATTCTTACCTTTATATAATGGAACAATCACTGTTAGTCTTTCGGTTTGTAGTCAGACTGAAAGATTTGTAGTCAACATTTGATTAAAAATTATCTCAGTTGATCGATCATTTGATCACTCTCCATACTACATAACACATCGATCAATAAATCCCAGGACTAACTACTAAAACAACATTTGTTTGCCAATATTCTTCTTTATTCATCAACATAGGCTCCTTCTAGAGCGATACATTCATTGCAACGCTTTCCTAACTTTTCTATGCCACCCGTGTAGAACGATTTATCTTTGATTTCAAAATAGGCGTCAGTTTCGGCAATCACTTCTTCATTGGAGCCAAATCTCTTTCCCTGGAGCATCTTTTTGAGGTCTGCGAACAGCCAATAGTCGCTGGGGGCCAAATCTGGAGAATACAGTGGATGGGGAAGCAATTCAAAGTTCAACTCATGCAATTTGGCCAACGTTACCATCGACTTGTGACACGGTGCATTGTCCTGATGAAAGAGAACTTTTTTCTTCTTCATATGGGTCTGTTTTTTTGCAATTTCTGCCTTCAAATTTCCCTTTTCAAGGTGATCGATGAATATTATAACATGCGCATCCCAAAATACGGAGGCCATAACCTTCCCGGCCGACTGTTGAGTTTTTGGTCACTTCGGACGACTTTCACCGGCTGCTCTTCACTCAGCTAACTGCCGATTTGATTCCGGAGTATAGTGGTGGATCCAAGTTTTATCCATTATCACATACCGATGCAAAAACTCCTGTTTATTTCGTGTAAACAGTGCCAACAGCTCTCTGAATCATTGATGCGTTGTTGTTTCTATTCCACTGTGAGCAAACACGGCACCCATTTCGAAAAAAGCTTTTGCATGACCAAATGTTCATGCAAAATAGTGTAAACACTATCAAATGATATCTTTAAGATGTCAGCTATCTCACGCAACTTTACTTTGCGATTTTTCATCACGATTTTGAGGGTTTTTTTTATGTTTTCTGGTGTAATAGCCTCATTTGGACGACCAGAGCTTTCAGTATCATTTTGTGTCTGTATGACCGCGTTTGAAATCAGCATACCACCGACAAATGGTTGTTTTCGACGGAGCAGAGCCCCGATAATACTTTTCAAGCCATCGCTAAGTTTGAATGATATTTTTCCCCATTAAAAAGCAATGTTTTATCAACCCACGAAATTCGTTTTTTTCCATTGTTTTGAAAATAGCAAAAGTAGCGTCACTAAAACGACTGTAACTCAATGACACAATGTCGGAATGTCATGAAAGTTTGACACGTAACTTCTAAAGACTGGTACTAACTGAGAATGGCATGGATTTGTTATTAGATGCACCATCTGTTGGTTAGTCCCGGGACTTATTGATTGATGTGTTATATTGTTCAAATTATGATGCATGAAAATATGATGAATGCAATGTATATACAAGGTAAGTAAAAAATAATCAAATCAATTAATTAAATTCAATCAAGAATTGACTTGACTAGGAAAAAAATAAAATCCCTTTCAAGTGCATCAAGAATACAAATTTTAAAGCAAATTATAAAAAAATACTGATAAAAAGGAATAACCAGTCTCTCAGTTCAAGACCCAAGATTAAGGATTTACCTGATAAGGGCCCTCCTGTACTCATATACATTAAAAATATCCACCTAACCAGACATAAAATTCATTACCCAATTGTTGAATTATCATGATTTATGAACCACAACATACAACTGTCGTTATTAAATTACTATCGACACATCTATCAGGAGTGTGGATACCAATTTGAGCGTATATATTGGGACTATCAAAAATATTGACTATCAACAACAATAATGCGAACAAGACAAGTCAGAAGCGCAACAAAATCAATGCTGATGTGAAGGACATTGTGTGCTGCGAATTTGTTCCCCCTGACAGACGGTTAATGCTGATTTCTATTGTAATGTCTTGAAGTGTTTAAGAGTGGATGTTCGCAGAAAAAGGCCAGGATTATGGCGCAATCAAAACTGGCTCCTCCACCATCACAATGCACCGGCACACTCATCAATTAAAACTCGAGAATTTTTGACATCTAACACCATATCTGCCGTTCCACACCTTCCCTATTCACCGGATTTAGCTCCGTGTGACTTCTTTTTACTACCAAAAATGAAGTTGAAACTCAAGGGGCGGTGTTTTGAGACGGTAGAAGAGATTGAAGCTGAATCGCAGACGGTGCTTGACCAGCTTAACAAAGAAAACTTTGTGGGGATTTTTGCAGCATGGCAGAAATGTTGGATTTGCTGTATTAATGTAGGAGAAGATTATTTTGAAGGCGATGCAGCCCAAAATGTAATTATTTAATAATAAAGATGTTTTTAAAACCAGTCCGGTTTTATATTGATCATACCTCATACATAAACATCAAATACAATATTTTTTTCAGAGAGTTTAAGGAGGTCGTTATAATTCAATAAGAGATCATAGTCAAGCATGTTATGATGAGATACCAAGGCGAAAATTAATATATCTCAGAAATTATTTCTGGACCTTTTTAATTCTGTTGGAATACACAAGATAGATGACCAAATTGTAGAGTAATACTCCAACATACATCTTATGAGCGATGTGTAGAGCACTTGCAATGTAAATGGTTTTCTAAAAGTTTTTTCTCAACTCGTAAGACAATTCCCAATATCTTAAATCTTTTATTCATTATATTCGAGTATTGCGGACCAAAGAATAAGCACAGGCATAAATATATTTTAATCAAACTAAATGTTTATAAATGAAACGAAAACTATAAATAAAACTAATTGAAATATTTAAATGAGTTGATATTGCACATAATACATCAAAATCTGGGAAAAGATTAAGACTTTACTATATTATTCAGAAAGACATACAGATAACCTTATAACACAATTTCTATAGTTATTTATAAATACCGTCCTCAGATTAACTTCCAAGAAATCAGCTAAGATTAGATAAACAATAACAGTACGACACAAACTATATATAATGTAGAGTGTTTATTGTTTGCAATGAATAACTGGAGCTCAATTTCGGGATTATTTCTCTTTATAAAATAAAATTACAAGTGATTTCCAGCCATTTCTCTGAAATGCTTTGATGTATCTGGTATTAATGTCAAACAAAATGCAAAACAAGCACCTCTACAAGATTCAACAACGGATGTTTTCAAGAAGTGGGAACAATACATTGGTATTGAAAAGCGCAGTGCTCAGAAAGTAAACCTGTTCCAGGAAGCGCAGAACATGCCACACTCAAGCCAAGTTCCAGTCAGTGGAATAATTTTAGTGTTTCTAATATTCCTGGGAAACCAGGCATACTACTCTCATAAAAAAAATCTTGAAGGATTACAAAGAATAATTATTGTTCCCGACAAATCTAAATTTAATATATTCCACAAGACTAACTTCAATACTTATTTTATTATCATAAAATAATACATACATACTATTATGCCGTCTCCCTATCGGGGTAGGCAGAAAGGAGAGAGCGTTAGACTTTCCTATTGCGACACAAATCTTTCGTATCTTATACTTCCATACAGTGTCAACTATTTATCTATCTTTTTACATTTCCTTCTTTCAAAATATCGTAAATTTGATCAAACCATACTTTCTTTAGTTTTCTTCTATCACACCTTCCACTCACATTTGCACTGTTTATTTGTTTTGTTAGTTTTTCAACATTAATTCATCGTGGAACAAAAATCATAAATTAATATATGGATAAGATTTTTCTGGTGTTTTACCGCGTGGTTTGGATTATTATGCCAACGTTTCGAAAACGTTACAGTTTTCATATTCAGGGCTTGTTCGTAGCCAACCTTGCTATAAGTGGATGTGAGTCGGATACCGCTGGCCTACAGCAGAGTCTAGGTCCATCACAGTTGGTGACAGTAACATGAGTATATGAGTCTGTCCTAGTTCGCGACCGTAACGTGAGCGCATGGGTCCATCACAGTTGGCGACAGTAACATGAGTATATGAGTCTGTCCTAGTTCGCGACCGTAACGTGAGCGCATGGGTCCATCACAGTTGGCGACAGTAACATGAGTATATGAGTCTGTCCTAGTTCACGACCGTAATGTGAGCGCATGGGTCCATCACAGTTGGCGACAGTAACATGAGTATATGAGTCTGTTCTAGTTCGTGACCGTAACGTGAGCGCATGGTTCCTTTTCACTATGGGAGAATAATCACGCCTTCCATAAATGTTAAAGTTGCTGTTAATTTTCCTTTATTTGTCGCTTCAATCTGATTATAGCCATGTTGATTTGAGATTTCTTTTCCAAATAGAAGATACAATCATGGATAACAATTATGATTAAATATGAAACAAATGCTGGTTGACTGGTCAGAATTATTAATCTGCCAGATGTATGAATTTGTACATGAAAGTGTTAATATATAAATACTAGTTTCCTTATTTCCTTTCAAACAAAACCCTATATTTCAAACCATTACACAGTTTCTTTATGTTTTTAATTTTTTGTAAGGTTTATCTTGGGATGACGTAGCAGAATATGATTATCACAAAACAAATGTGTGAGATGCTGGAGACGGTTGAGTTACATGTTGAGGAGTCGCATAGCAGCTTGCCAAGGGTTGGGCTGTTTTATAGTCAACTAGGGACGCGAGGAAACTATCTACTGGGATTGTAAGGAGATTCGCAATCTGGGCCTTACGCAGAAGGACTTGGAGTGCCGAGCTGTGGACCAGCTTCCAATAATGTAATATTTACAATTAAATTAATTATTGGCCAGAACTAAATATTAATCCTTAAAGGTCCAATATGCTGATATATATTTGCACCCATTTTATAATAAAAGATCTGTAGATTTTTCTCATTACTAAAAGTTTATACTTTTAAAACATTTAAATGCATAAAATTTTTTCCAAAAAAAAAACTTTTTTTTTTTAATATACAGTGGAACCTCGGTTTTCGAACTTAATCCCTTTCAGAATGCTGTTCCAAAACCGAATAATTTTGTCACACAAAAAGTAATGTAGATTGGATTAATCCATTCCAGATCCCAAAAATATGCAGCGCAGCAACACAATAAATAGATATGAAAATCTCAAGATCAAAGTCTGTGAAAAGTCTCACCTTTGGGTGGCTTCACAAGTGAGGTGTGAGCAAAAGTTGGTATAGTGCTCCTGTGTATCCATGTTGCAGGTGTTGACCAGGATTGCTAGCCCCAGTGGCTTCAGACAAGAGAGATGGTTCTTCCAAGAGTGATCATCAAATTCCAGTTTGAACGGTATGTTCTGGTCATGGGTTAAGTCCAAAACCTAAAAGAAACAAATATAAATACAAAAGTTTCTATCTGTATGTTATACCTGCATAACTCTTGTTTTAATAAAAAATATCTGATTTTCAGTATTTTTCGTCTCCTCTCCTCCTCTCTCCAGAACATTCTATTTGGCTTCCTCCCTTTGTTTTACGAGTCGGGAAGGTCAACAAAACTAGACTACACCATTTGATAGCTAATGCTGTATTCTGTAAATGATTGACTATTGTGATATGCTCTTATATGTATACTTCTGATAGCTAATGTTGTATTCTATACATGATTGACTATTGTGATATGTTCTTATATGTATACTTTTGATAGCTAATGTATTCTGTACATAATTTACTACTGTGATATGTCCTTATATGTATACTTTTGATAGTTAATGTTGTATTCTGTACATAATTTACTATTGTGACATGTCCTTATATGTATACTTTTGATAGCTAATGTTGTATTCTATACATGATTGACTATTGTGATACGTTCTTATATGTATTACTTAGAAGATTTTTTATTTCTTTAACATCAAACAATAATATTTTTATTGCTATTGTATTACATTTTTATTGTATACGAGCATAGTACAACTTTTTCAGTTTATTGCTATTTAGTAATCTCTTCTACAAGGGCTTAAGTGATAACCAGGCTTGAACTCTTTTGCGAATAAAGTGGGTTCAAACAGGAATCAAACTCATAACTCTCCAGGTTGGAAGACGGGCGTCTTAACAACTAGGCTATCGTGGTCATGACATTATTAATCTAAATCAAATTTGGCATGAACATGGGGCTGAAAAAGAAATAGGACACCTTAGCTTATCTCCAATGGTCATACAATTCTTAAAAAGTTGAGCCTCACAAAATTATACCGTCCCCAACAATTGTCTACATTTAGTCTCTGGACCCCTGCTGTCCAATTACACTGTTAAAAATGAGGAGTCCTCAGATCTAAGTTTTTTGCTCATATGGTACCCATCAACATATTCAAATTGATGACATGGACATGGTGTGACTAGAAGATAATTTGTCTTCAGCTCCAGTAATCGAGACATCGGATTAACCGGTTAACTGCCAAAAGCGTCTTAAGACGCATAATTTTCTGTGAACGTAGCGCCGCTCATACACAAATTACGTCTTAAGACGCGCCGTTTTAAATGGGTTTTTACTAAAGAAAATCAATTATTTAAAATGTACAAATATATTGAACACATATTGACATCTATTGAGAATATCTTTGCATACTTAGAATTGAAACAGAATTTGTTTTTACCACTTTAAACGTAAATTAAAGAGAGCTGTGTCGTCGGAACAACTGATGGCGCTCAGGGTTGTGTAATATATTTTATTAGCCGGGATTTTTAGGAATCCCCGAATTTTTATCGATGTTTTGCGTATATAATTTTTCGTCTACAGAGTACAGTTTTATTTCGTGTTCCATGTATAGCGGTTCATATTATATTTGAAACTTATTTCGCGGTAGAATTTTCTGATTTTTATTTCTGTTGAATAAGTTTTATCATAATTACTTTATGAGAGAAAAAAAAGTGTTTTGACATAGTTATTTCGCATTTTGTCAGTGTATTTTCGTGCTAAATTTTACTATTGTGCCTGTTGTGTTGTGAATCTGTTAGTTTATTTTATAAGCTTACGAGTGTCGGAACCTAATCGCACGTTGTCAAATTTTTATGTACATTTTTTTTATACGTTATAAAGTTTTTGATATTTGATCCACTCAAAATGGAAGAAGAGCCTAGTACGTCTCAAAACACTCAACCGTGCGGAGAATTTATGGACAGAGTTGCCGTCACTGCCGACTCTGATGACAGTGATTTTAGTGTCGATTCTGATGATGAGGAACCAGATGTGTCGAACGTTCCCGGGTTTGATGAATCGGCACCAGTTTTTGAATGGAAAACGGATGACTTTATTCCCATTGTCAACTCGTTCTCTAGCTCAAGATCAGGAGCGGATGTAGAGAGTGTTGGTACCGGAGAAGTAGACTTTTTCAAACTGTTTATGAACAGCACGCTTATGAATTTTATCGCCGATCAATCCAATAAGCAGTACCAATACGTCAAAAACAACTGCAACGAATTAAGTTGGAGGCTAAAACAGTGGGTAGACGTAACAGTCGAAGAATTATACCTCTTTCTTGCGATATCTATTTTGATGGCCTGCAACTCAAGGAATAAGATAGAAGATCACTGGTCTACTGATATATTGTTGTTTTCACCAATATATTCCGATACCATGTCCCGCAACCGATTCCAGATAATTCTTAGAATGCTTCATTTCTGCGACAACACGCAACAAGCAAGTGGAGACAAGATGTTCAAAATACGATTCCTCGTTGACCATTTCAAAAGCATTTTTGGACAATACATGTATCCTTACATGAATATATGTATCGATGAAAGTTTGTTGCTTTTCAAGGGCAGGTTGTGGTTTCGTCAAAATATTCCGTCTAAAGCCAGCCGTTTCGGCATAAAATTTTTTGTCATATGTGATTGTGCTACGGGTTATGTATTAAATTTTATTGTTTATACTGGAAAATCGACAGAATATGTGACACACCCACACATCGGTATTTCGGGCAGTGTAGTTATGTCACTAATGGAGCCATATTTAGATCGTGGACACACGTTGTATGTGGATAATTGGTACACCAGCCCATTTTGTTTCAAAAACTACACGCCCGAAATACAAATGCTTGCGGTACTGTTAGGATGAACCGAAAAGGAATGCCAAAACTAACTGAAAAATTAAAAAAAGGCGAAATGAAAGCTTTTCACACAGTTACCGTTTCGGCACAAATTTGGAAGGATAAAAGGGAGGTATCGATGCTTACAACTCTGCATCCTGCTAACCTTACCGATACAGGAAAAACCACCTACCGACATGAATCAATATTCAAACCTGAATGCGTTCAGGACTACAACAAAAATATGGGTGCGGTCGATAAATCTGACATGGAACTGTCAAATACACACTCATCGCGAAAAACGATGAGATGGTATAAAAAAATGTTTTTCCACCTTTTGGACCTTTCTTTATTAAATGCCCATATATTACACTGTCAAAAAACGGGAAAACGGGTGCCGCTAGCACAATTTCAGTTAGAAGTAATTCGGCAACTTATACATGAGCACAAACGTGATGTGACCTCCAAATCCGCGCCAAGGAAGAGCCAATCGGAATTACCATCACGTCTAACAGAAAGGCATTTTATGGGTAAATTACCTACAAAAGAGGGTAAAGTTAAATCAATGAAGAGATGTGTAGTGTGTTTGTCCAAAAAAATACGGAAAGAATCGAGATATCAATGCAATCAGTGCAAAGTGGCTCTCTGCGTGGATACTTTTTTTGAGACTTATCATACGATAGAAGACTTTTAATTTTTTAAAATCATAGTGTGTGTGTGTATACTTTTAATATTAAACTAACATAAACAATTACTTTTGACATATAATTTAGTTTTCATATTTTCTATGACAAATTTTGTGACAACCCTGCACCATGAACAATTAATTTTATGATTATGGATAAATGACTGCACGACTGGCGCGCTCTTCATTTATTTGGTAAGTTTTATAAATAAACTTTATTACACTTTCAATAACGATATGTTTGGAAGGTTTTATTTTTGTCGTAAAATTCGCGGCGTGCTGGGTACCGCCATACATGTACCTGCCGGCAGTTAAAAGGTTAAGAACCATTGGAGCAGTTTACCATCTCATGTGGACAGTCAACAACATTCGCGCAAGTCTAGCACGTACGGGTATTGTTACCAGATGAATTCTTGAATGAATAGCATATTAGAACCCATTATCTTTCTTTCCTTTTATTATTTTTGGATAACATCGGGAATTTAACACAAAACCTCTGAATAGAAGAATAGTATCATACCAACACACGCTAGACATGTACGAGTATTGTTATCAGACGACCTCTTTAACCAGACTGGTAATCATTTTTAATTATTTTTTTGGCACCATTGGGAAATGAACCCGATACCACCGGGTGGAAGACTAGTGTCTTACCAACTAGGTCAGAGAGGATGTCCTTTCCAGTGTTAGCAGTGAAGCTCAAATGTATGACATAGATCAAATAGCTACCATTTATGATGAATGAATGCCCTTTACTCATGACAAGTATAATAGAAGACACAGTAAAAAGTGAGGGATTAGAGTACTTGTAGTTAGTGCCATCAGAGATGACTATGTAAGCCAATTTGTGATAAGTATATCCTATTGCATATAGGGCTAGAAGCCTCAGTACTTGCAGCTTGTCTGTGTTTTCTTTCTCTATTGAGTCCCTGATAACTAGCAACAGTTCCACGTCATTTGGCTCTATCTTCTGTTGTTTCCTCCCAGTTGAGCTGAGCATTAATGTTGTTAAGTGTCTCACACAGTACATCCTTATATCTCATGCGCTGGCCACTGCACTTCCTTCTCCCTTCCGTCAGCTCGCTAAAGTCTGTTCTGTTCTTAGGCATGTGTGCTAAGTGTCCAGACTAACAAAGATGAGCACGTGACACCAGAATCTCGATACTCCAGCAGTTTGCGTTTCTCAAAACATCATCATTTGATACTCAATGGTACTATTGAATCTTCATTATTTACCTGAAGTGCCTTTGCTGACATTTTTCGACCATTTGTGTTACAAGCTTATTGAATTTTTCCCCCTTGACTGGCCATAATATAATAAGTCCTAGAGTGGACTTCTGCAGAAGCAGACATAAAAGAAATTACCTCGGCTACAGTGGTGGAGTTGAGGTGAGGAATAGTGGTGAGGGAGCCTTGCTGCTGGTGCTGGGACTCAGGACCACCTAGGTGCCCTGCGGAGCCCAGAAAACTAGATTTACTGGAAGACCGAGAGATGCTAGAAGAGTTGCGCAGGAAGAACACTTTCTCTGCTGTGGGATTTGGCCACGACAGGATTCCCTTCTTGTCCACGCAACACAGAGCCTGAAACAAATCCAATATTTATTTTTTAGAAAGGATATACTGTGTAATGCGTAAGTTTGTGTACGTTGATACAAGATATACTTTAGTCAAAGATGTATTCAAAATGAAAGTCGTAATAAACTAAATTCCACACTATATTGCTAACCAAGTTGTGGAATCTTGCAACAAACTGCCCAATAGTGTAGTGAGTGATATGACATCGAACCAGTTTAAAAACCTCCTGGACAAGTATCTACGCAGAACCCAGAAATAGTGTTTTGGTAATGTTTTATTTCCTTGCTTATTCTTTTGATAGTCTTAATATAAATTTAACATTTTTTTGTAATTTGTTTTATCAAACACTGTTTATTCCACTTTTTGTAATGGCATAACCCTACCAGTTTCGAGGCTTTCACCTCATCATCAGGGGAGCACAAACAAGACTTGTTTGTGCTCCCCTGATGATTAGGTGAAAGCCTTGAAACCGGTAGGGTTATACCGTTACAAAAAGTGGAATAAACAGTGTTTGATAAAACAAATTAAAATGCCTTTAAACCTCCACAATGTTAATGCCTTAACTATAAATAATATATTGAATAATTAATAGCGTTCATGATGCATGTCTATATTGACAAGAATACATATAATATATATACATATATCATCACACCTTGTCCCTGCCAAGACGTCAGAAAGAACAGATCTCCAAGCTTTTCTATCCAAGCACACAATTTTCGTCTCCTTCACATTCATGCATCTCATCATGCATTATTATTCATACTTCTCACTTTACCTTCTTTCAAAATCTGGTTCACTTGATCCATCTATGTTTTACTCGGTATACCTTTTCTATGCACACCTTAAACTTCTAACTTATATATTTCCTTGGTAATTTTTTCATCATTCATTCTCTCTACATGTCGAACCATTTTAAAACTCCTTTCTTCATCTTACTTAAAACATTAATGTTTTCATACCACCTTCTTTCATACATTAACACATAAATTTTTCTTAGTGTACACAATTCCACAGCCTTACTTTTATCTTTCTGCCAAGTCCAAGTTCCCCTTCCATACTTCAAGGTGGGCACTAACACATTATGTATTGTCATTTTTGCTACTTTTGATATAGCATGGTTTTTGTATATTACATTAAGTACACTATATAGCTTGTTCTCTGTCGCTTCCCTGTATCTGTACCTTTCTTTCAATGTCCCTTTCAACTCGCCCATCACACGTTAACATACCACTCAGATAACATAACTCATCAACCTGCTCCGGTTTTTCTATTTATTTTGAATTTAGTGAGATAATATTGGCTAAGTACACTAATTGTATATTGGTTGTAACAAATCTTTTTTCGTTATAACAGCTTATCAAGTAAAATTTTCAAAAAGAAGTTCAATTTCTTTTATCAACTCGCCCATCGCACGTAAACTTACTGTTCAGATAACAGAACTCATCAACCTGCTCCAGGTTATCTGAGTTAACCCATACATCGCACACAATTTTTATGACACTTCTTTCTAAAACCATACCCTTTGATTTCATTCATTTTAAAACATTTTACTAGGCATCTCTCATACACTTATCATATCTTCCAAGCCACCTTTACTTTCAGCAAGCATTAACATATCATCAAGTCTACATACATTTATTTCACTCATTTTTACATTTCTCAAATCATATTTACATTGCGCACCAATCAAATTTATATTACACATTCTCACTTTACGTAATTCCGTATTTTTTAACCACTAAGTAAGTTTTCCATTTACTTTGATACAATGACAATGTTAATAATAAAAATATGATGAATAATGGCAATCTCTTAAACCCAACCGACAATAATTTAAAAAATTTAGTTTACACATACTAATCAAGGACCGAGCGGCAGACTTTCTTATCTCGACACACATTTTTCGCCTATTCTATATTCATACACCTTTTCATAAAACTCTTACGATTTCTTTGACTTTCTACCTTTCCTTCATTCCAAATGTCATTTACTTGATCCAACCATACTTTGCTTGGTCTTCCTCTACCACAAATTAAGTGAAATAGTCACTAAAATAATTCAGTAAAATATCACCAGTGGATTTAAAAAAAGAGAGGATAGGAAGGAAGAAAGGAGAATCAAGAATAAAATAAGGCATATTACAAAATGATAATGTAATGTTTTTTAATCATTGTTTGAAGAAAGTATAATGCTATTTGCTAACTGGTTACAGAGCCTCACTGGATGAAAAGTAAAGGATGTCTTAAAAAAATCAACCTAAGATTCATCTACTCACATAGTTGTTTGCAAAAACCTAGGAACAAGATTGTGAAGTACAATAAGAAATAATAAAAGCAATGATGATTAACACTCACACTGACAGAGCCAAGCACGTGCACGATGTTGGCCGATCTGGTAACGAGATTCTCTCGGCCAAGCAAGATGCTGATGCAAGTTCTCCACACGGGGGCTAGGCTCGCCCTAGTGTCTCTTCCCTGCAGCAGGGGGTTTCCTTGCCCTTGTTCTTCAGTGCCTGAGTTTCCCTGTGTTCCCTGAACCCTGTTTGAGCTTTGTAGGAGGTGGTTGAATCTGCAATTAAAGATATAACTTCATCAATTTATATTATATTCTTCATTCATTTGTATGAAACTCCTCAAAATATCCACATTGGTGATGTAGACATGTTGAAACAGTGACATTCAATTACATATGTATATATCACGTGAATCAAATCCCTCACACTTCATCACTCCAGACAGACCAAAAAGTCCATCTCATAATATGCGTGGCATAATAATAAAAAATACACCACATTCAAGAGTTCACACAAACCTTGTCTACTATTCATTCCTCCTGCAAGCCTAAGTATTCAAACTCCTGTTGCAAAAACAACCACGCTCCGATCGATTGGCAAAATTTTTGGCATTTTGTCTTTATTGAATTCGGCACCCCATTGTATGTCGTGGGAGCCAAAAAGGCATATTGCCTGTGGGCAAAAGATGTTCTAACTTTAGGAATGGTGAGCATTTGATCAGTTGCCATGCGTGTCATGTGTGTGCTGAGTTTGCATTTTCTGTTTTTCTTGATAGTGCCAGAGAATGAGAATGAATTTATGAAATGAATATTTCTAATTTAAATGCTCTTTTTTGGTGTAACGAGTTTATAGTGGGATTTTTTTTATATATTAGTTATGACTGCTCTACATGTTTCTGCATTGTTTAATGTCTTCTTTAAAAAAATTTTTGTTGAATCAAACTAAAAAATTATAAATGTTTGAAACCAGAGCACGACTGATGGACCATCTGAAGTCACTAGGGACTTGAGAAATCAGGCGTTCATCTTGCACCATTAACTAATACTTAATCAATTAAGTCTTGGCTTACCGAGGGAGGATGTGGAGTGCTGGGATTGATCCGGGTAAAGGTGTTTTGTGGCATCCCTGTGTTTCTGACAGAAGAAGAGTTTCAAGTTTCATATTCGAAATAAAAAAAACAGAGAATCCATACTTGGACATTCCGTAAATGTTGAGCGCAGTCCACACTATGGGGAAGGCAGTGGGTAACAGGGGCAGGGTGATGGCCACAGGTTGTTGCAGGAAGGCCTCAGCCCAGTTGGGTGGACGCATGCCCTGCAGTCCAACCACCAGCAGAGAGGCGCACAGGCACACCGGCAGTAACACGCCTTCCACGAACCTCATTATTACCTGACAACAGCAACAATATCCATATTAATTACCAATTACCCTCTTGAGAAATTTCAACTACTTTCAGAAGATGGACTCTTTTCACATTCAAGCAGGGATTTTTGCTAGCAGTGCCATGTCATTGCACATTGTTTTCACATATTCCATCTATTATTATGCAGCCTGTCTCCATCTTTACTATCTATTATTATTCAGATCAACTCAATAACTATATTTTTTATTGAGTTGATCTGCATATATTACTAGATTTTAATAACAGTGTTTCATATTGAAATATTACTTCAAGAGCATTTTATAATTTAATTTATAAAGGGAAGTTTATAAGACCCACCCTTCTCTCCTATGGTTTTTCTTTCATAGTCGGATTTCCAGATTTCTCATCCATGATTTTTTTTGTTCCAGGGTCTCGTAGTCGAGGATCCCTCGCCATTTCAATGACAATTCCATAAGAAAGCAAAGTTGTGGAGTTTGTATTTTTTTTTTAGTTAGTGAGCCATTGCACACCAGCAAACTCACCGGCCCCACCGCTGTACTGGATCCGATGGCACACCGAAGTGAGACGATCGGAGTACACTGGCATCCTTTTTTCTTTTCTTTTTAAAAAGAATAGATATGCCCGAAGTCATATGTATCCTTAAACCCCCGAATACTAGGCGGAAAAATGCCTGTGTCGTTCGAGGGGAGTAGCACAGCACGGGGCTCAAACTGACTACCTTTTACACAGTCCAGTGTGTTACCGCGTGGCCATGCACCTCATGATACAGTCAGAGGAGCCTGATGAATTTTTTAGTCTTTCCGGAAATTATTATACTGAAAATTTTTCCACTATGTGACTGACAGTCCCCTAGGGCAGGGGTCCCCAAACTTATTAAGAATAGGGCCATATAAGAGTATTGAAATAGCCAAGTGGGCCGGATTAAAAAAAATGTATTCACATAGAAAACTACATAAGTTTAACAATAATTTAAACTCTAATAATTGCAATATATAACTAAACTAATAAATTAAAGACCTGGCATTCACTGTCAATTTTTTTTTTCTTTAACTTTGACATTTATTAAATTTAATATGGGAAGACACAAGAAAATATATACATATAAAAATAAACAACATAAAACAAACAATCATACATTATATTGGGTGTACAAATTAGTTCGGTCCGTTTTTTTGTGTTCAAAAATGCATTTACTTCTTAACAAAATTAATGAACAGATCAATTAAAGTATTGTCCATCGCTGGCTACTACTTTTTCCCATCTCTCAGGCAATTTTCGAATTCCATCTCGAAAAATTGACTCGTATTTTGAGGCGATCCAAGTTTGGAGCCAATTTTCGGTTTCTACGAAAGAAGTGAACTGGTGACCTGCTAAATCGTGCTACATCCTTCGGAACAACCAGTAATCAGAAGGAGCAATGTCCGGGGAATACGGCGGGTGCGGTAAAACATCCCATTTGAGCGTTTCCAAATATTTTTTTACGACTTTTGCAACATGAGGCCGAGCGTTGTCATGAAGAAGAATAACTTTATCATGTCTTTGCTCGTATTCCGGCCGTTTTTCTCGCAATGCACGGCTCAAACGAATTAATTGTAGCCGATACCGATCGCCTGTAATGGAATCGCCAGGTTTCAGCACCTAATAGCAAACAACACTTCTTTGGTCCCACCAGATACAGAGCATGATCTTCGAACCTTGTATGTTTGGTTTTGGTGTTGATGTTGAGGTCGATGGCAACGATTGACCGGGCTTAGCGTAGTATTTTTTCTTCTTGGGGTTGTTGTAGAATATCCACTTCTCATCTCCAGTTACAATCCGAAGCAAAAAACCTTTTCTTTGTTGCCTTTGAATCAGCTGCTCGCAAGTGAAAAATCGCCTTTCAACGTCTCTCGGTTTCAGTTCATAAGGCACCCAATTTCCTTGTTTTTGAATCATTCCCATGGCTTTCAATCGTACGGAAACGGCTTGTTGAGTCACTCCCAATGATTCTGCAAGCTCCTCTTGCGTTTGACTCTGATCTTCTTCGAGTAATGCCTCTAATTCTTTGTCCTCGAATTTTTTTGGCTGTCCAGAGTGAGGCTTGTCTTCGACGCTGAAATCTCCATCCTTGAAACGTCGAAACCATTCCCTACATGATTTATCAGTTGGAGCAGCGTCATCATAAACTTCGACAAGCATTCGATGGGCTTCAGCTGCACTTTTCTTCCAATTAAAGCAGAAAATTAAAACCTCCCGCAAATGCTGCTTGGTTAACACAAAATTCGACATTTTCAACACTGTACAAAACAAGATGGCCAGAGCCATCTTTTGGAAACGGACCGAACTAATTTGTACTCCCAATAATTGCGAAGACTGGTGAGTAAAACTGGTCACGGTTGATAAGGTATGGACGGTCCGTGTCATATACACCAGCTTATCTTAGCCCGGTGAATCCCCAGTCGGGCATTGGCGTCAACCTTACCGAGTATGCCCGAACAATTCCGAATAGTTATTTCTTCTTGTCCCCGCTTACTCTGTGGATACACGCAACTGTGTTTCATCACAGTGACGTCAGAGTGAACACGTATTGCTAACAGCACATCGCAGTCTGTCAGGACATCGACACTATGAAGTGTGCGTATATGTTTGCTTAAAAAGATCATACATTCTAAAATTATTTTTTGTGATAAGAATTGTCATGAATTATATTTGGTTGTATTTTATATGTGACATACATAGGTTATATTTTTAAAAGCATCCGCGGGCCGGATCTGGACCATGGGTTATAGTTTGGGGATCCCTGCCCTAGGGCATGGCTTCCAGCTCTTGCTCTTTTGAGGGAGTACCAGGAGTGTCTAAATGACACGCTATCAATGTATGTGGGTGTTTCCTACCTTCTTGTGAAATCTTCCACTTATTTATTTATGTAACACTTCATTGTAAAACAATCTGGCAGCTGATACTACCGGGCTTCTTCAAGGGTTGGTTCTGCCATGAGGATTACGATGTATCCTGAATCGTTTTAGATGTGGCCATAGTTGCAGTACACACACCTTTCATTGATTCCCCGCTGTGCTCATGTGGAATGGATTCTAAAGTGCCATTGACTATCCACATTGCCTCATTAATCTGGGTGTCAATAAGGTTTGTGTGCTTTTAAGCCAAACAAGAGGCAAATACCCTGGTATGGACTAGAATTCCGAATGTTGTGTAATAGCAGCAAAATATAGCTTCAGGATCACTACTGTATTCAGGAAGGGCTGAGTATTGGCTTTCTTTATTTTTATCATCTTTATAGAGTCAGAAAGGATACTCAAGAAATCCATCGAAGGCATGGGAGACAAATGTTGGCAACTGATAGGACTGTAGAAGAGCTGGGTGACCTTGAATCACCTTGTAGTGAGTCTCTGTGGGTAATTTATAGAGTTTAGCAAACAGCCTATGAGAGAACTCTCTCCATCTTGGCCTGTATATAAATACGGATAGGATTTTAAAGAACTTAATATCATCAACGAAGAATGAAACCTTGATTTTTGTGTTAGTTTAGTTTATAGTAAGGAAGAAGAGGGAGCTGGTTACCAGATGCTTCTGTTTATTGTGAACAGTAACAGGACGGTCCAGAGCCTTCTGCAGTGCCAAACGCAGATTGGACAGGTACGGTGTCTCTATCATCTCAAACAGACGGTTTTTGTGTGGCTGTGTAGCCCGCGGGCTGCCAAATACTTCCTTGCTCTGAAATCATTCAATTTTACTTAAGATTTATTCAAATGCATTAATACTAAAACTAGATGAAATGCTTTGCCTCCACCGCAATTGAAAAAGAATATGTTAATATAAATTAATAAAACAAAAATAATTATGTAATTTTCTTTTTCATTTATAATTTTATGTAATAACTTTCCCTAGAAGCTTTTACTTCATGGTCTAGTTGGTAAGATGGCTGCCTTCCAACCAGGGGGTTGAAGGTTCAACTTCTGTTGGTAAACAAATTTAGAAAAAAAACATAAAGGAATTCAGTCTGGTTTTCACTTAGGCCTTAATAACATATTTTTGGCTGGTTAGAACAGATTGCCACAAGGAAATAAGTCTGGCAGGATGTATTATACGAGTATACAATGAAAGTATAATATGACAATTCTTTTAATGCAACTGAGTTTTTGAAGACCGTTATCAAAAAGTCAGAAGTTTGTTCCTGAAACCAATTGCGACTTCATTGTCTGATGTGAATTATTAGCCTTTTGAAATGTTGTTTCAGCTTGGGAAATAAGCAGAAGTCGTTGGGAATGAGATTTGGGTTGTATGGAGGAGATGACAGACAATAAATACAATTGTGCGTTATTGTGTCTCTGCCGACATGAGTCCTTGCATTGTCATGATAAATAAGGGACTATGCAAATTGAAAGTGTTAAAAAAATATTGATATTAAAGAGGATTTGGTTGAAAAATAATAATATAGCTTTTACAAACAAAAATTTGAATGATTTTTAGTTTTATGAATTTATATCAACTTATTTTTCATTGCAGTTGTCTCGAAGCTTTCAGTTTACCTTTGAGGTAATAGTTTTGTGTCGAGTTACATTTATAATTTCAAATCCAAAGGTTATTGTAGTTGTAACTCGCCTGTGGCGGGGGCTGGTAAAGCTGGCGAGGCGCCAAGTGCAAGGACGGGTCTTCTAGGGCGCGGCAGTGCCCTGGTGCCTCCTGTCCAGGCTTCAGCATTACCACGTCCTTGCGCACGAGCAGCGCCCATGGCAAATTCACCAATTTACCTGAACAAAAATTCAAATTAACAGCCGTGTCACCTGTGATGAATGTTGGTAATAAAAGATCATTTTCAAACTGAGTCTATCCACTTCTGGTGACAGGATTCTCCTAAAATCTCCACTCGCCTATTTATGCTGCATCACATTTTTACAATTTCTTTAATTTAATCTGCCCACCTTTTTGCTGGACCATTATATGAATTTGTAACCCACAATATTTTGTGCTTCAGAAGAAATTGACAACCTCCATGGCCTAGTTGGTCTTCTAGCCCAGGGGTTGTGGGTTTGATTTCCGTAGTAACTCGGTTTTTCACTTCAGGCTTGTTTAACATCCAGCTGGTTGGCTGGAAGAGATTGATTGGCAATACATCTGCTAGGTTGTAGAGTATGTAACAAAAGTATAATACAATACAATACAAAAAATATCTTATAGTGTTGCATTATATTCAGAAGTCTGCAGTCAACAAAATAACGTAATTTTGATTTTTATAAATAACTCAGATCTATAGGTAAACAATAAGAAAACAAAATCGTCATAAAAAAGGTGAAGCGTTGATAAGATTAAATCGATCTTCATATTCCATCAAAAACTGACCAAATTCCTCCGTGTATCATTCCGTTTTCTTATAAAATCTCTCAAAAAGGTTGACCTTAAGAAACCTTTACAAGATCTCTATGCAATTAGCCAACTTGTACTCCAGAGAAAATTAATTCCATGATAAACTAGACATTCTGCACATTTCTACAACATTTATTCCGCTCTTATCACTCATCTTTTTCATATTCTTCTTGAGGTGGCGTCTCCTGTCGGAGGTTGGCCATCATCATGGCAATTCTTCTCCTATTCACTACAGCCAGTAGAAATGCACTCAAACTACTCCCACAAGTTCTTAAGCCAAGAGATGTGGCATCTTCCTCTGTCTCGTTTGCCATTTATTTTTTCCTGGATGGTCAGTTGTGTCATAATGTATCTTGTGTCCTTTATTACATGATCAAGATCTGCAACTTGCGAGCATTACAGTTTTAAACAGTTCTCAGTCCTTATACATACAAGCAAGCACTTCCACATTTGTAATACGATCTATCAAGGGAGTCTTGAGAATACATCTGTAGATACAAGATACACATCTGAAAAGCCATAGTAATGCAACAAAATGGGGTAAAATTACCATCCCTATAGGTCCATTGCAGTGTCACGCAGGGAGAGAAGGGTGCGCAGAGATGAGGGTAGTTCTCCTCACCCCAGCAACATTCATTAGCTGCTCGCTCCAGCTCATCTGAAATACCATTCATTTTATTTTATAAAATTATATAAAAAATAAATTATTTTAAGTTCTTTCTACATTGTTTTCTTTGAGAGTTAGTTTCTTGAAAATAAATAATATATTTAAGGTGCCTTAGGAGGATAAAGGTTGTCAAGTAGTATGACCATGTGAGAAAAGGGATAGTTTGTCTTCTTGTAGCACCAGCCTATATTTAACACAATAGTATTGAGAATCCCACCTGTGTTTTTTAGGATTTCGGATCACATAAGGTCTGAAAGTAAAATCAGGCTGGAAGGGGTAGCCTCCACGGACTGAACCTGGGATGTCAGTTTGCTTGGCAAGTATGCTGATCATTAGCTGAAAATTATAACATGCTCACCTAATGAATGCCTAACCCTATTGGGAATCTCTTGTTTGCTGAGCCTGTCCTCATGATAAACGAGCAGTAGATTGGCAGCGGTCAGCGTCCAGAGCAGCAAGGCTTGTACCAGCAGCAGGAAGTTAGCCTCTGCATCTTCCTTGCGTACTGCCAGCACCACCAACAAGGCCAACCCATAACCTAGCGCCAGCAGCACCGTGGGCCATATCACCAGAGCATTCTGGTTCGATGGTCGCAGGGCATTCCATATCCACCAACTAAAAAAGACATTCAACTTCTTGAAAGGGTTCAAAGATGAGAAACAAAAATACTAATCTGACTTATGAAGAGAGATAACGTTTATTGAAGTTATTCTCGCGGAGTGTTATAAGATCTTGAGCAGTCATTATGATTGCTCAGAACTGCGCCAATAATTTTCTTTTAACAAAAACACATTTGATAGCCCATCAGTTATATCTTTCCAAAACGAAATTCCACAACAATCCAAGGATACATTATATTGCTAAACTAATTGTGAAATTTTTAAACAAGCTGTCCATAGTGTGGTGAGTCTTGTGGTGGAACCAGTTTAGAAACAGTCTGGACAAGTTCCTTTATACAAAGTCAGAAGTGCTGTTTTATTTCTGTTGCATTTTTTTAATAATATTTCTTTGTTTCATCATCATTATCTCCACCATTCTTCATGACTGAGAGCCATAATCTATGGGTATTGATGAAACAGGTTGCGACGAAACTTCTCCATTCCTCTTGGTTACTTGCAATTTGCATGGGAGTATGCAGACATCCCCCAGGCAATTCCTTCACCTCATCACTCCGTTTTGGCACACTTTCTGTGATCATCAATTTCTCAATTTGAGTATATTTATGTAAGATGGGCGAGTTGAAACGGAAATTGGAACAAGGTAAAGAGAGTACTTAATGTAATACACAACAACTGTACAATATAAAAAATAATTGAATATTATAGTATGTTGTGTCAGGACTTGGGTACGGTCGACCAATTAGTTTATTGCAGTTAAAAAATAACCATTAAAAAAATAGTGAACCCAGGGAATCAGAAGACAAAGGAGAAGGGCTCCTATTGTAACATGGATCAGTGTCAGATTTCTCTTCCCTTTTTTTCAAAAGAATGCAGAACGTTTGTCTTTGTAAAGATCTGTAATTGGTGTTCCGTCTTACGATCTGATTTATTGCAGTCACAGATAACTATTGTTACTAAGAAAAAAAATAAAACTTTGCGCAAGATATATTTCAGAGGGTGAATGCGCTTTTATGACCGCGATTGTTAGGCGAGAAAAAAGGGTCAAAAAATTTCTCTTCTCCTTTTCTAAAGAAATACGTCGCGCTTAATTTATTGCAGATATAGTTAAATATTGAAACAACGGCTGAGAAGACATAAAACACTTCACTCGAGATACATTTCAAAAGAAGTAACTATTGTCCCTTAAGCAATTTAAGTATCGCCTTTAAGATTACCGGATGTTATACAAAAAGGATTCTCGACTTAATTACGCTGTGATAGTTTAAATAAACTATTCATTGCCGAAGTAACGTTCGGCCGGACGGAAAAGATTTATGGTTATTTTAACGGTCACGAGGGACTTTCTATAGAGCTCCAAATGGCGGGGGTGAGCGAGATCCCTTAAATTCAGAGGGCGCGATCTTCCCAGCCTCATTCTCGCCACGAAGTTGTCAAGTCAACATCATTTTCGTCTTAACGCTGTTCGCGAACTTGAACAAGCTTTTCTCACATTTGATTGTTCATTCTTATTTTGATACAATTTGTCCGGTAAATTCTGGATAATCTACAAACGGGGATCTTGTTTCACCTCAGTCTTTTGATTGAGCAGATTCTGGACTGTTGTCCAAACGACGATCTCGAGTTAGGCGTACAACTCATTCGCGGGTCAAAGTTAACTGATTCTACCAGCAATATCGAGTGCGCGCCAGATTCTGGAGTCTTCAAGACCGGACCGAGTCGTGTGACTGTATTACGGCACGAATTGACGGTCACCAATCATACTGAGGGAATTTCTTCACATCAACGGGCCTGTAGGAACAGTATAAGGTCAGAGGGCCATATACGAGTCGACCTGGTCATACACTTGAAGCGGATCTGGGACAATACATTGTGTCTTGTATTGGAGTAAGATCAACCTTATTTATCCTCTTTTGCTTGTCATTTTATGGTGATATTTGAGTATTCTAGAGATTGGCGATATCTAATCTTTGAGAATTGCACAATCCCGCAACGGACTGTTGTGAGATTACCCCTGATAATAAATTGCTTCGACTGCCTGTCCATCTGAAAGGCTAGCGGAGTAGCAGAGAGTAATCTGCCCATTTGATTTTCCTGACGGAGTATCAGCTCGTCAGGATTAAATATATAACCAATTAACAGCAAATATGTGTTTCATTATGTATTTATACCTACCCAAGCACTGACGAATGCCTACCTCTTCCCACGACATCTTGAGATCTTATTGAGCCTTGTTTTACCTATACTGAGCTACCGGAGTAAGAGTCATACATTGTAACATCCAGGCTTTTAGTAATCCAACAGAATTAATTAATTAAAGGGTCAAAAGTTTGAAAGTTGGTTGTAACATTGACAAATGGAAGTGAAACTTGGACTTGATAGAAGGATAAAAATAAGATTAATGCTGTGGAGATCCATGTATTAGCAAGAATTTGTGGAGTGTAAATGTATAAAAGAAGGCAGAATGGAAATATCAGAAATTTATTCATGGATGTTTTAAGACGAAGAAAAGAGCTTTAAGATAGTTTGGACATGCGGAGAGAATGAATAACTATAAAGATATACAAGTCAGAAATGCAAGGTGTGAGTGAAAGGTGGATCAAATGGATTAAGTTTGAAAAGAAGGTAAAGTGAAAAGTATGAATAATAGAAAATGATGTATGAAGGAGGCGAAAATTGTGTGCTTTGATAGAAAAGTTGGAGATCTCTTCGCTCTACGTACTCCGCAAGGGACACGGAGTGATGATATGTATTAATTTCTCCAGTGATCTGTCTCACTAGAAATGTGCTCAAAAAACCGCAGATTTCGCTGGAAGGATATTGAGGGCAGTCATACTGTCACATTTAACTCCTGGAGTATGGAGATGTTCATTCTTCTGGTAGTTTACAGGAATCTTAGCATCCATGACCACATCTCAAACTAATTGATTCTTCCATGCTCCCTGAGTTTTATTGACCATGTTTCATTGGAGTTCGGACTAGCTTTGTTTTACTATGATTAGAAATACCCAATAACTCTATAATTTTACTAATCGGGTCATAGCATTTTTGACAATTTATATTTGATAACTTTTTCCTTGCTTTTTCTTTATGAACATATGACAGTTAAACTTGATATAGATACTAACAACATTCATACTGCCTGTCTTTAGGGTGACCAGCTCACAGGGTTTCAACTGGAATCTCAGGTTTTAAACCTCGTCTCTCCGGGCTCCAGGTTTTGTAATAACAACTCGGGGTTATGCTAATTTTGTAATAATGTCTAAAATTAACATAACCGTAAATTTCATATCAATAAAAATAAAATACATTAACATGAAATATAATTTTTGTAATAATGTACATAGCGTCAGACTAATATGAAATATAATTTTTACTTTAGGTAAACAACCTAGTTTCTAGTTTTCCTCTATTTTATATAAAATGTTAGTTACCATAACTATTTTGACTGATTAATATATATTGTCCCTATATTACTTTGTTGAAAGAAAAGCACATTTGTTGAAACATTAACATAATGGAATTTTGTTTTTATTTGCTTGTATTTCCTTTTGAAAGGAACCTTTTTTTATTCATGAACAATCTCAGGGTTTAATTAACTGAAATCTGGTCACCCTACCTATCATGATAATAATGAAACCATTATAAATAAATGTTACTTTTTGTACAAAAAATATTTACTATAACTCAATCTACGCAAAAAAAAATTATTATAACCCAGTCATGAGACAATTTTTTTTTATTGTAACACAGTCATGAGACAATTTTTTTATTAATGAGACAATTTTTTTTAAATTATGACCCAGTCATTAAACAAAAACTGGGCCATAGTAGCTAAGAGTTAAAAAATAAATAACATATTATCCCAGTTTGATTGAAATATTACTTTTATTCCTTGATCTTTTAATCACTTATTCCCAGTATGAATATCAGCTAACTGGATATAACTTTTAACAAATTGAATTTATTATATACTATTTCCTTTTTAAATTACAATCGTTATTAAAACAACAAAGGTATCTACAAACATCTTCAATATTAAAATTATGTCATTCATAATAATATAATGTCAAATGTCTAACCTAGAATGTTGTCCAAAGTCTATCAATTCTGCATTAATATCATTTTTCAGTTGTCTCAAAGCGTCCTTAGTGTGAAGGCCTAATTTGCCGTTCTTATTTTTATTACTCATGTTACATGTTTTATAAATTGTTAGAAGTCCATCGAACTAAAATTTCACATATTACATCTTTAGTAATGTTAATTCTGACAGTTTTATAGACAGAACAGGAAAATGACAGCTGATTAGATTTAGAATGTGAAGTGCGCATGAAAATTTACCACAAAAGTTCACACTCGCAATAACGCGAGAGATTTTTTATTTGTTCAATATGATTCACAGATGTTAATGTTAAGAGTTTTTTTAGAGACAAAAATAAGCGAATATCGACATAAATTGGCGACAATGTTAAATGCAACTGAAATGAAGCTATCAACAAAAGAAAAACATGTATGTGCTGTCAAAATCGTATTGTTTCACAAATTTATTTTAATATTCACTTTGGATTCAATAAAAACATAGATTTTTGTGTATATTCGAAACATTTATCCTGAAATTGCTAATAAAGTATGATAAAAGGTAAGTTTCCTTTATTTCAATATTATTGCCTTCTAAGTCGAGCAACTTTATTGTGTTGGCAGCAAGACGATTCGTGGAATTAATCTTTATCGGTATTTCGCTCCGTAGTGTTGGTATCACGATGTGTTGCTCTCGACAATTTTATAAAATAATTATTGTTCGCAAATTGCGCTCATTGCGACAAACAAAATCATCAGAAGTGTTATAATAAGTTGTTTTTGCCCGATATTTAAGTTATCCGCGATTCTTCATCGGATTAACAGTCCGCGACATCCGTACGGTGCGGTATGGCCACCCGTGATATCGGCCACAACGCCATTTGGAGACAATGAAAAATGTAGAAAGTGTTAAGTTCTTCGTGACATTGCGTGTTATTATCTATTTATTATAATAATATGAACTCCACTTTACGGGAATACATCCTTTTGGACAAATCGAACGTTAAAAATTGCGAATATATTCGCTTCGCCACCAAAACAATGCAACCGTGTTTTTTATGACATCGTTCCGCGAATTCCGAATTCTATCGAAATTGACGTCGCATCGGTGGCGGTATCTTAGGGGACTTTTTGCTCCATAAACATTAGAAAATGAAGTGCGGAGAGGAAAGACGAGTATTTCGGACTAAGTGTAATGGAATTAGGTGGTGGCTGCTGGCATTGTGCACGGTACTCGCTAGTGCGGAGGCCGGGGGCGGGCAATGGTGCTTCGGGGTCACCAGCCCCGGAGTGACCATCCCGCGCGGGGACGTGGTGCTGCTCTTCGGGCAGCCGCTCGAGTTGCTGTGCCTGTTGAATCCCGAGAAGGCGGGCCAATACAATTCCTCGCACCTGTCCTTCCGTCGCAATAACGAGACCGTGGAACCGGAGCTCCTGTCCGTAGTGAATGAAACCGCGCTGCGCCTGTTTGACCCCAACCCGGCCATGTCTGAGTCCGTGTACACCTGCGAGGTGGCCAATAAGGAACGGACCGCCGTGTGCCTTAACAAAGTGATCGTGGCCACCGAGCCGCAGCCCGTGAAGCATTTTAACTGCCTCTCCCTCAACTGGGACAACCTCACCTGCACCTGGAGCACGGAGCCCAACTACCTGCCGCCGAATTACGCGCTAACCTTCCGCTTCCCTTACCGCGCCGGGCGCGGCTCGACCTACAGCTGCCCCAACGTGACCATGGACTCTGAGACGAACGTGTACTCATGCTACTGGGACCTCACCACCAGCCCGCTGTATCGACAGAGCCACCCACAGTACCTCTTCCGTCTCCATGGCAAGAATAAGTTAGGTGAGATGATGGATGAATTCACTTTCAACCACTATGCGCATGTGAAACCTTCGCCACCCATGGACTTGCGCGTGGGAGAAAAGACGCCGCATAGCGCGCTGCTGACTTGGAAGATGCCCGGCACGCTTAACAACTTCCCCAAGGGGCTGGTGCATCGCGTTCGATGGCTCAAGGAGCTCGACAAAGATTGGGAGACGGTCGACGTGAATCTGAAAAGATCGACCGTCAACCATTACCAGTATAATTTGACCAATCTGCCTTATGCATTCTGGCCCTACGCAGTACACATATCGATCCACTCTGAAGAAGCCTCTAATGAGCAATTTTGGTCAGAGCCGGCTTGGATTAACTTCCGCTCCTTGGGAGAGCTGCCTGCGCGTCCGCCTGACACCGATATGGGCAACTTCGAGGTGACGGCTAACCTCGATCACCGCAACGTCACTATATACTGGAGACAACTTAGAAACTACGAAGAGAATGGAGAGAATTTCCATTATTCTGTGGAGGTGCGTTCAGAGGGAATTAAAATAAGGGATATATCTTCCAGCAACAAGGCATATGTTAAATATCAACAGTTACCTTTTAAGCCATTAGAGTTCTTTGTCACTTCAGTCAACAAGCTAGGACAGTCAGCAAACTCGTCTCGTGTTGTGGTGCCTGCTCAGACCCGTGTCATGGCAGAGCCAATGTATTTCACGAAAGCGGCGCTCGGCAACGGTGTCTACGAGCTGAACTGGAAGCCACCGCACATGAACCTTTCATTATTGGAGAGCTACACGGTGTACTGGTGCGATCATCTACGTGACCGACCCTACCAGTGCGAGGGTCGCCTGGACTGGGAGCGGGTGCCAGCTAATGTTACAGCACGTAACTACACCGTTACTGAGGATAAGATCCACCAATTCGCCATCTCTGCCAATGGGTTTGGCACCAGCAGCGGCATGGTGTGGGCCTCCTGCACTATCATTCCCAATAAACCCATCGGCAAGATCAAGGAAGTGTGGACCGACCCTGTGGGCTCCACTTCACTCAAGGTTGGCTGGAAACTAGAGTGCTTTGATAACATGGGGGCCGTAAGGGGCTACCAGATATTCTATTGTCCTAGCTACGGCTTACAGAACAACAACTGCCGAGAACCCATCAGGAACATCACTGTCAACCAGACTTTTCAAGATGACACGCGTGTTATGCTGCAGGGGCTGAGGCCTTATACTACATACGCCATTCAAGTGTCCATCATTGCTCAACATGCGGTGGGACCCCAGAGCGATCCTGTACTGGGCACCACCAATGAAGGAGCGCCTGAGCCTCCACGAGCCATTAGGATTTCAAATCTCAGCGCAACAAGTATGAATCTCTCGTGGGAAGCTCCCGTGCGCATGAATGGCATCCTTAAGTATTATGAGGTAGGCTACAAGATCGAAGACGGTAATTGGGAGACACACAAAGTGAATCCAGATGCTAACCTACTTCGGTCCCAAATGGAGCTGCACAACCTAAGCAGTTACTCAATTTACACAGTACATGTGAGGGCGTGCACTGTGGCCTGCTCCAACTCGTCGGAACAACTAGTTGTGCGTACCGCCATAGGTCGGCCTGGGCCTGTGCCACGGCCCTCTCTGGAGTCGCCCTCTTCACCCACTGGGAAACTTCCAATGTTGGAATGGACTAAACCTTACCGGGCTGGTGGCGCGCTGGATTTGTACAAGGTGCGCTTAATCAAGGTGCGCGATTCCATCAACGTCACCGAATTCTATAATACAACGGAACTGCAGTTAGAAGTGCCCGAGCGACTGTGCCAAGAGGAGGGTGTGCACTACTACTTGTTCGAAGTGTTTGCTATCAACTTCGACACGGCTGAGGACCACGGCGCAATGGTCATAAACTCCACTGAGGCGGACGCAGTGAGCATAGAGATGAGGCGGCCCGACGAGCAGGAACGGCTGCAGTATGAAGGCCCGTGGAGCGAGCCTGCGCAGAGCTCATGCATCCCTGCAAGTTCACGCGGCCTCTACTGGCTGTATGTCGTGCTAATATTAGTGGTGTTGGCCATCCTCGGCTGGTTACTCAACCGCTTTGTACGTATTGTCCAACGTATGAGCAGCATCAAACCTGTTATGCCAGATGGACTGTTCCCTGAGCCAGAGAAGGAGTCCAAGCATCCACTGGACTGGAAGCCGCCCTCCAAGCATAGCAAGGAGCGCACTGAGCCGCGGCCCACTGCTCCCGCTGATGAGGTGTCCCTCCTGAGTGCGCCGCCCGCACCCGCCTCGCCGCGCGAGCCCAACACAACGAGCACCTCGCTCTCAGGCGGCTCCTCGCGCCGCGCGCCTTCGCCTGCGTGGCCCGCCTTCCCCGCTGAGAGTAATGGCTGGGCAGCAGACGAGGATGCCTCCGATGCCGATGTCACGCCTACTAATATGGACAATCCTTACGTGAGCTTTGCCACCGAAAAACCTACAATCGGCGATGGCTATGTCCAGGCTTCCATCATGGACTCCATTCCCAAAAGCTCCTTACCGCTGCAGCTTGAGACTGTGGCGACGCTACCCCCCAGCTATGTAAAGACGGCACCCAACAGTGCAGCATCTTCGCCGTTCAGGACTTTACCGCCCTTAGTGAACGCCTACGTTACAGTGGATGACCCTAGGATATCCGGCAGCGCAGCTGTCCCTGCGCCGACCCCTCTTCCTCCACCTGGATCCACACCCCTTCCAGAGCTCAAGAAAAACAAATCAGGCTATGTGAAGCATGAAGATATCACTTTCGCTCCTGCCCCGAGCAATGGCTATGTCCAAGCCCCACCACCTCCTTTGGTGCCCCCGGAACACCCCATCCTGCCTAAGAGGATAAGTGCCCCACCCTTATTAAATACCAAAATTGCCAATGATGACAAGAGGATATCGCTAAACTACACCACTTTAGGGCTTGAGAATCCATCATCCGATCCGGCATGCTCGCCAGAATACTGTAGGTTCGGATGGAACAGTCCAGAGGTGGGAGAACAAGCAGGGGTTGGCCCTGGTTTAGTTCTGCCATACGAGGAAGAAAACCCGGCGCCGCTCAGCCTGGCTGCGCTAGCTAAGGAAGAGTACCAGTTGCCCTTGGAGGAGCTACTATCCGAAGAGCCGGAACTACCCCCCGGTACCACGACAACGCAGTGGCACTACGTGCCACTTAACCTTCATTCCCTCAAGTCCTAAGCCTCCCTCGCTCCTACCATTAACACTGACAATATGAAGTGACTGGACAGACAGTTCAAAGTGTCCAGTGCAGTTAGACTTAATAGTGACATAAGACAGACAGATTGTATATTAGTGAGAACACATTGTGTGAGGGGGAGTGAGACGAGAGCCGAGGATATTGAGTGTAATGAACAGGGAGACCGCAGTGGATCACCAGTTGCCGGTAATTCATTATTTATTTTAGTTTACTATTATCAATTCTATTTCATTGCTTACTCTTTGTATTTAGCTTGTGAACACACCGAGGGTTAACAAAAATTACTAGTAAGTAATAAATACACAAAATATGGGAGGAAAAACTTGCACGGCAAGTGTTAAATTTCATTTGTGTTTTCGTGTATTACGAGTATACTTGTATTTAATTGATGAAATTTCTTTTTGTCATATTCAATTTTACTTGAGAAGCTGTTTGGAAGGAAAACAGTTTTCTTACAACCATTATAGAATTAGTGGACTTAGCTAATATTATGTAACTAAAATCTAAATTAAATGAAAAACTGGAGCAGGTTGATGAGAGTTCTATTATCTGGGCAGTATGTTAACGTGTCATTGGCGAGTTGAAAGGGACATTGAAAGAACAGTAGCGACAGGGAACAAGGTAAATGGAACGTTTAATGTTATATAAAACAACTGCGTAATATCAACGTAAGCAAAAATGATAATACATAATAGTATATTGGTGCCCACCTTGATGTATAGAAGGGAAACTTGGATAAGAGTAAGATTAATGTGGTGGAGATGCGTGCATCAGGGAAAATTTATGGAGTGATAATATTTGAAAGAAGGCGCAACGAAGACATCAGAAATGAAGGCATGGATGTTTTAAGTAAGATAAGGGAAGAAACTTTAAGATGCTTTGGGCATGTGGAGAGAATGAATGATGAAAGAACGACTGAGCGAGTCAGAAGTGCAAGGTGTGCGGGGAAGAGGTAGACTGAGGAAAACGTGGCTGGACCCAAAGGTCCAGATTTTGAAAGGTCAAGTGAAAAGTATAAAAAATAGAAGATTGTGCATGACGGGATGTTTGAATGTGGAGGTGGCGAAAATCGTATGCTTGAATAGAAAAGTTTGGAGATCTGTTCTCTATGCCTACCCTGCAAAGAACACTGCATGACATATATGTATATATGTACATATGTAAAATCAAAATATTCAGTATCAATGACCCAAGTGTTATACTTCTCTTTTGTATAATTTAATACAATTTAACAAGAGGATTCATAAAAATAATAACATCAAGTTTCTTATCAACAACAAAAAACTTAACAATCACTATATGTATTTTGAAACACACTTGCTTATGTAAATTATATTTTTTACATTACTTTATAAAAATCTTTTATGGAAAAATAATTTTCAGCTCTTGTAAGTTTATGATAACAATTGTTTGTTTTAAAATTAAATAAAAATTCAATATGACAAAAATGGAATATTTTTCTTAACTCTTCGTTAACCCTCGATATCATTCCTCTAAATAGAAACATATTCATAAATTAAATAATGTTTTTAAAAAAATCAATTTATATTGATAAGCTATCCCTCGTTATCAAGTATGAAGACGCCTGTGCGTGTATTGGTTTATTGTACGCTTGATGCTGCACTTCTTAGCAGATTAAACTCAAAACAAGCACATATCAAATCCAAAGTTCTGAGTATAGTTGAATTAAGTGAATGATATTTTCTTAAGGAGGAAATTTAATTCTGAAAATCAGAGACATCGAAAATTCTGTCACTTTGTCCTCACTGTTACACTGAAAGTAAAACGGCGTGATGGTAAATGTGTTTGTATGAATCAGTAAAAACGGAATAAAGAACTAATAAAAATATCACTTGTGAAGGGTCAAACCAAAAGGTAAAAGATGCCCTGAACTTAAAAAGTCTAACAACCATCTAGTTGTGAGAAGCTGGCGGTAAGAGTTTATTTTGAGGAATAGTTAATGCAGCTGTGACTATATAGCACTTCTTGGAAGCACCGTATCTTATAATATCTAGAGAAATCATTCAATGGATGGATTTAAATGTTGGTCGCTATGTGATACTGAGTATTTATCTATTAAAAAAAATAAGTAACTGCAGGTAAAGAATGAGACATCTCTATTTCATCATCTGTAATCAACTTAATTTGTGAATTTTAGATTGTATGATTAAATTTAGTCATCTTGTTTTTTTATTGCATGTGAAATCTTTTTTAACTTTATCAAAAGACGATTCAAATTACCTTTTGGGTCAATAAACCACCACACCCTTCTGATGTTTTATATTGTTATAAATTATCCAGATCAGTTCACTTGAAGAGGGGCTATGGATAGGTTTTACATTTCATGATGATTAAGTGGAATTTTAGTTTACTAATTCGTTTTAATTTTTAAAAATCAGTTTATGTCTGTCTTTTTTTAAATTGATTTTAAAATGAAGTTGTGTATGTCAATGTACATATCACTACCTAATGTAAAATAAAATGTCATTCTTGATATATTATTTATAGTTAAGGCATTAATTAACACTGAGGAGGTTTAAAGACATTGTAATTTGTTTTATCAAACACTGTTTATTCCACTTTATATATAAAGTGGAATAAACAGTGTTTGATAAAAACAAATTACAATGTCAATCTTGACTTAAAATATTTTTATATACATATACGAGTATGTTTAAAAATTAGTACAATTCAAAAGACTCCATTATTCCACATCATCTATGCACACCCGGCAACCAACTTAATGATGATGAGTGTAGATTTAGTTCGTAGTGTTGTCAAATTTAGAAAAAAATGTGACTTGTAAGTGGCATAATAAGGGTCATTGGATATGAAACGCAAGTCAATTTTGCATTGAAAATGGAAGAATTTAGATTTTTTAAGTATGGAAATACTTTGCATAAAATCTAAAACTTCTCTTCTGGAGTAGTAAATTATTTAAATTTAATTTGATTATTTTCAAAGTAACTTTTTTTTTTAACTTTTCCCAGTCAATTAAATTTGGATAAATTTCTCACTTAAAAAGGCCACACCCGGTTAACTTTGATAAATTACGCAGAAATGGTTCTTGTCAACATTCTCACCTAAAAACACATGCTAAACAGGTTTTTATAATTTAGAAAATTTAGTCAAGTCTACATGGATTTAGTTACATTACACAGTTTTTGATAAAATCAATAAATTTGCGCAAAGGTTTTTTTTTGACAGTTCACAGATGTTACATGCAGGGCTGCCACAAAAGATGTAAATAAATTATAAGGTATATCATGTGTTTCATTAGTTAATGACTTATCATTCTCAAGAAATGGGGGATTCCTATTGTTAATCAGGGTCATGTAATATTTTAATGAATTTATTATGATATAAGTGTTTCTGGGCAGGCGTTGAGGTCGTGCGGTTTGTGAAATTTATCTTGGTTTATTTTACAACCAGTTTGACATAACGCATCCTTTCTTTACTCCTTTAGAAATATTAAACCACTCAGTCATGGCACCATTCACTCTAATACATGCTCTACTTTCGGCATATAATGACACAGTATCATGTTTTAATTTACATTCAACGTTCAATACTTTCCATATTTTGTCTCTTATCATGCGGTAATATGCTTATCCAAGTTGATTTTTTCCTTTTTTCATGTCTTTTACAGCCATTCATACTTGTAATAGTGATCACATTCACATTTTCTAAACGCTCGTCATTTCCAGCCATCTCAACTATGAAATTTATTCTAAACCCTTTCGATTGTACAGGAATGGATACGATAGTTGTAGATAGATGATTAAATTGTTTAGCAATACTCAAATATACTTCTTACTAGTGATAAGTAGATCACTAGCAGTGTAGATGTCCTAAAACATTGCCGAGATAGTGAAAATGTCGAAAAACACTATTTGGTCCACAAGCACGTGGTGCAAGTTTGTGTTTGAATTTTACCTAGTAATACGAAATTACTTTCTGAATAACTTAATATATAAGATGATGATACGACATTGAATTAAACAAACGCATACATTATCCAGCCAGTAAGTTATCCACCGAGTAAAATGTTTTTTTTTATTTAACTCAATTATACATATACATACGTAATCACTTCGTACATGGATCTGGTATTTATATAATACATGTTTAGTACATATATAATTTGATCTGCGAACATTGTGGTGCATCTGTTTTTACTTCAACTAGATATCCTTTCTACTACGTTCCGCACTTAGTTTGATCCTCTAATTGTCCTTTATGTTTCTCAATGCTTAGTATATAGTACAATGAAAAATTATTTCATTCGATACTATACTGACTTGGTTGATAACTTCTATGGCCTGTTATTGTGACTTAAGATAATTTTCTACTGGACAACTCGGATGAAATATCAAAACATGAAAATGGAATAGTAAAGATTTAAAAATATGATTTTTGGTAAGTTTATTTCTTAGAAAAATGGCAGTCAAAAGGTCAATAGATAATTTAGTGCAAGTTTTGTCTATACGGTAAAATAATAGCAAATGTCCATTTAAAATAATTAAATCTTATACACATAACTAGTCAAGAAATGGCACTAATGGAGCCATTTTGTATGTAGCCCAATAGAAATGTTGTAGTCCAGTGTCTGAAAAGTTTATAGTAACAACTGCACTTAGTGAAAAAAGAAATTATTTTTTATAGAGGATTAACCCTATCCTAAACCCTAAACTATCTGAACTGTAATAAAACAGTGCTTGAGTACAAAAAACTAACAATGTATGTATGTATTCTCAAGAAATTCTGGACCTGGTTACCAACTAATGTTATACTTATTTCATCATTGACATGTTGTAAAAAGCAGATCTATATCTTATCAACCCAGAGAGATGTAACTGTGATGGCATTGGGGCCTCCTTTTAGTAGATCTTCTTCCGAGCAGCTAACGGGGCATAATGGGCAAACTATCAGGTGCGACATTGATGGAATGTCGCCAAACATGCATAGCATAATAGTGGGTTATCTGTACCAATCTTCCATTTAAGGTGATTCTCTTTTGAACTACCCACGTAGGTGCATAGACGATTAAGAGACCTCCGTGCAGCCTATTGTAAGTTGTGTCTGACTGGCAGGCACTGTGTCCGTAAGCTTTCAGTTCGAGCTCTCCAGAAATCTATACACATGGCCTTCAGGACGTGGTCATAAAATTTCCGCGTAACCTCAATCTTATCTGTGTTAGTATTTGTTCATATATAAGATGTTTGGGACCATTAAGTTGTTTGCGTTTCTCACTCCTGCATGCAATATTGCTTATTTAATACCTTTCTCAGATCATAATTCAATTTGATTATTGATAATGATGATTATTGTAATCAAATTGAATATTGATTATTATTGTTATCATATTGAATTTTGATATTATTGTTATCACTGTGAATTTATGATCAAATTTAATTGTGATTACTATTATCATTATCAAATTGATTTTTAATTATAATTTTGATCAAATTTAATTTTGATTATTATTGTAATCCAATTGAATTGTGATTATTATTATCAAATTGATAGGTGTTTGAAAATTTTGTTGAAACTATTGTATAAAATGGTAGCTGTGATGAAGCAGTTTATTTTTTTCAATTGCACAATCACTAATGCAAGTGAGTAAAAATGGCATACCAACAAAATAAAAATCATTAAACTGTAACAGAGTCATTGCGGTTGATATTTTTTAAATTCAAACACGAATATAACAAATATTTGTGAACTGATATGGGAAAATATTTCTATGTAACCAAGCGATTTGAAATTAAATGTGTAAACAAATTTCAAGTCATTGAACTTGAATTAATTCACATCCGAATAGGAATTCACTAATCTGTTTCTATACTTATCTTACCTTGCCTCTGCTGCATAAGTAACTATGTCGATAACCAACTTGACAATCCGTTTCCAGCCAGCACATTCCTGAGATGTTCCTTTCCAGTTG
The DNA here is from genome assembly GCA_949825065.1 of Odontocerum albicorne. Lineage (NCBI taxonomy): Eukaryota > Metazoa > Arthropoda > Insecta > Trichoptera > Odontoceridae > Odontocerum > Odontocerum albicorne. Next base: position 11,469,451 of record OX463848.1, read on the forward strand.
GTAACACCAATGCCCTGCGTGTCTTTTACAACACCTTCAAGTCATCGTAGAGGGTGATCAAGCGGTCTATCTCATTTGGGATTTATTTCCGCTGTTACTTTCCATTCTGCCTATGTGTCCAGCCACTATTCATCTTTTGACATTTGAATATTTATATGCAGTTTTGAGCTCCTTATTTTTCAAATCCTACACTTTCCTTCATGCACAATCTTCCATTATTCATGCTTCTCATTTCACCTTATAAAATTTGTTTTACTTTATCCAGTCATATTTTTCTCGGCCTACTTCTTCTGTGCAGCACACCTTGTACTTCTCACTTGTATACACGCTTTCTCATTCTTTTGTCATTTATTATTTCCACATGTCCAAACCAACTTAATACTCTAATATCAATTTTATATTCGAAGAAAGTTTTATGCATGATTTGCTGGGGCAACTGTTATAGCTGTCAGACATGATTTGTTTAATAATAGTGAGTTCAAGTCCCGAGTTAGAGCACCCTTGAGGAGAGTTTGCTCTCTAAACGGTACTATATAAAATTGTCCTTTGAATGAAGAATATCCATTTTATTCATGGATTTATTTCTGATATATTCATTCCACCTTCTTTCATATATTCATACTCCACATTTTTTTTTAATGCATGCATTTCCACAGCATTAATCTTTTATCCTTCATCTGCCAAGTCCGAGTCACTTCCATATATCAAGGCGGACACCTTCTTCTTCCTAGTGTCATGTCAGGTCCCCCCCAACGTTGACTATCACCTGAGAGTAGGCATCTTTGTCCCCGGCAGCCCGAAAAAGATCCCCAACGCTCCTTATACCAGTCCAATCACGTATATTGCGGAGCCAGTAGATTTGCCTCCTGGCATCACCTTTTCGACCCTCTATTTTGTCTTGGATGATCAGGTGCAGTGATTTGTATTTTTCTCCTTTAATTACATTACCCAAATAGGACACCTTTCGGATTTTAATATTAGTCAGCAACTCTATCAACTTTGGCTCTTTGAAGAACCCTTGTGTTGCTGACCATATCCGTCCAGGGTATCCGTAGCATTCTCCGGTGTATCCACATTTCGAATGCTTCCAGTCGGTTTATACTACCAACTTTGAGGGTCCATGATTCCACTCCATGTGATAACACTGACCAAACGTAGCATTTGACTAACCGTTGTCGAAGTTTCAAGTTTAGATTATCATTGCAGAATACGCTTCTCATTTTATTAAAAGCCGCACGAAATGTTTCAATTCTGCACTTGACTTCGGTTTCTGGGTTGAGGTCTTCCACTAGGATACTTCCGAGGTTTATAAATTTTTTCACTCTATATCAGCACGTTCAATGTAAGATGTGCTTCTGCATGATCCTGCCGGCCAAACACCATTAACTTAGTTTTACTCACGTTCATGTTCAGCCCCAGCCTCACATCGGCTTAATTCTATCTATAAGCGTTTGAAGGTCGTCAATACTGTCTGCCAGAACAACCGTATCATCTGCGTACCTGATGTTATTGACGCATACACCGTTCACTTAAGGCGGACACCAACGCACTATTATGTATTATCATTATTGCTTCTTTTGAGATAGTACGGTTGTTGTATATTATAATTATAGCTAACGGGGCACAGGGGGCAAACCATTAAGTGTGATATTGATTAAATATCACCACACATGCATAGTGGTGGGTCCTCTGCACCAATCCTCCATCTGAATAGATCTCTTTTTAACTACCAACATGGGTGCATAGGCAATTAAAAGGCATCCATATTCTATTTCTAGCCATTTTAATCTTGAGCACTTCGAACTACGAAAGTTGAAACAGGTTTCATGATAAAATAATCCCATTCGTCATTACTGGTCCTCGTAGTCGAGGATTGTTTTTTAATAAGACAGAAGTCATAGGTATCCTTATACCCCCAAATTATTTTCTGAAATCTCTTCTAGTGTATCTTTCCAAAAAAATGCTCTACCTTTAAAACCCATGATGATATTTTTAATCTTCGAAACATGATCGATTTTTTTTGTAATATATCAACACTGGTAATGATTTCATATTTTGTGTGATAAAATTATATTATGTATAGTTGCATACAAAAAATCATTCAAATGTAAAACTGTAAATATTGCATTTTTTGTTTTAGGTTTCTACTGCACATAACCTTTGGATACCAATACAAAATAATTGGCCATTTGCTTTCTGCTGAATGGACAATTGACACTGAATAGCGTACCCCATCAAATGCTGATTGTCTCCTTCTTGGGACTGGGACAAAGAAGCACTCAGCCATCATAAAACACCCATGATTTGTACATTCCGCTGGTGACAGCGTTGTTAGTCACTAAAATTACTGACCATTTGATTGATTAAATTTATAATGGAGCCCGTATATCACGTACCGTTGATCCCTCAGGATCTGCGACAGGAAGAGAGCATCTTACAAATAGCAGACGTTCTACAACATCTGAACAACGTAATTAATGATGTTTTTAAGAGAATTGATGATCGTATCGACCAAAACATGATTCGGACAAAAAAGGTGGCGGAGAGAATCGAGGCCTGCAGCCGAGTGGTGGAGCAACTAGCCGGGACCAACAAGGCCACCAAGATCTACTGCAGCGCCAAGTATCCCGCTATGGATTGCCATGCAAACTACGAGTGCGTTTTTAACCATGGAGAGCCAATGACTATCATGAGAAATAAAAAGGAAATCAAAAGTAAACCAGGAGTTTACACTGATAAGGAATTACAGGTTTGTTCCCTATCTTATAAACATAAAATTAAACTTTTTGGAAGTACAGTAGAGCGCCGATTATCCATGGTAATTGGGGGTCACTAGATCCCGGATAATTAAAGAACACGGTTAATCCAAATTAAGTTTTTATGAAATGTTAGATAAATTTTGCTAGGCAAGATGAGTACACGATCAAGCTTTCTTAATGTTTGACAGATAGATACAACTGCTATACGCCAGTATCATACTGTAGCAATTACATTGTCAAGCCCTGGATCCACATTTTTTCGTGTTGGTTGAAATGCGGGGAACCACCACCAACTTACTAGCATTAATCAATTGATATAATGTAAATTATAGATTTTATAACAGTTTAGGTCCTTCCTTTGTAATTTCCAAAATGTGGATGTTCATTAAAAATTCAATTTTTTTTTTCGGGATTACTTAAAAAAAATTACTACAAAAGGACCATTGTTAATCTAACTCATGGATAATTGAGTCTCAGATAATTGGCGTTCTACTGTATTTATATCTAAGGCTTATGGTAGAAGGAATTTGCAAATGATAGCCAACATTAAAACCAGAATGACACATTTGGGAAAAATTTATGTTAAAGAAAAATCTACTCATATATTGAAATGTAATAAGTACTAAAATCTATTCATATATTGAAATGTAATAAGAACTGAAATAAAATAATAAATGTAATATTTCGGAAATTTTATCGGCACAGAAGGAATTGTGTATCATTATAATGCTGAAGCAGGAACATTTTTATCATCAACTATTCCTTTTTTTTTTGAGGCAGTAAATTTAGTAAAATTTATAATGTAAAATTTTTACCAAGTGAGTGTAAATAAGAATGTAAACTGGCTGTTAGGTGGGCACATTATCAGGCCGAGACGTGGAGTAATTTAGGGCAATCCATTAGCTGGCTGCCAGCCATGTTTAGGGAGTTAACAAGACAACAGATAGCTACATAATTCCTCTTTGTGGGTTGGTACAATTACTTCACCATCGCATTGCATTTTATTCTTTATTTCTTAAATGATTGAATCCTGGCAGGCATTCAGGAAGATATAGTAAATGGACAGTATATTAGAATACACTTGAGACAAAAACAGATTGCATATTTGAAAATTTTAGTTATCGCTAGCAATACTTTTGTTATAGCTAGTTATCGCTTGCACTAGTTATCAATTATTAGATATGTTTTTTTTTTTTTATTAAACAAAGTAAAATATTGTACAAACATTTGTCCAGGCTATACCTATATACAAATTTATTACTTAACTAATCTTAATTATATGTTATAATTTATGAACTTACTTAATCTTATTTTCCTACATGTCATTTTATTTTATTTTTTACAATCTTAATATATGATTTCTTAGAAATAATTAACACCTACATACTACTTATAACTAGATAACAATTCTTACACTAATTATTTAGCAAAAACAAGTCCACTCGTTCAGGCTACTTGTATTCCATCACATTCACTCAGACCTTGGTCGTCCCAGCCAATACTGTAGGTGGACTAGTCAGGCAACAGATAATGCTTCGGGAGCCTGTGCTTATAACAGAAGGGGTTATTAGATATGTATAATATGTATGTTTGCTAGTTAATTTAATTTTTACTGTCTTCAGGTTTCTATGGTCTTAGAGAGTTAAAATTTGTAACGTTGATGTCTTCCAACAAGGGAAATAAAAACTCGTATTTATTCATTTCTTGTCATGTCCGGATTATTGTAATTGTTAGCCTGATATTGTAATTGTTAGCACAAATTTCTAGACTCCAGCCTGTTTTTAATGGGGCTGCTAAGTTGATATATGGTAGTCATAAATATTGCCACATTGGTCCTCTTCTAAAAAGTCGAAACTGACTTATTATTAATTCTTGATATGGCCATCGATATTGAAGAGCAAGTTATAGAGGGGATAAAGAAATGGAGATGTTTTGCAATTCAACTTGAATCAACTGACGTGAGCAACCATGCTATTCTACTTTGCTTCGTGAGGTATAGTGAAGCGGAAGACTATAGGGAGGAATTTCTTTGTTGCCTTGACTTACCTGTTACCTGTACGGACCATAAGGTTCAGATATATTTAGCGCTCTTGGTGAGTATTTTCAAGAGAAGGGCTTAGAATGGGAAAAATGCGTCAGAGTGCGTACAGACGGCGCTGCAAGCATGACTGGATGTTATTCAGATGTAGTTGCAAAAATAAAGGCTGTTGCACATCCAGAAATGGTGTCAAGTCACTGTATGATCCATCGAGAGCACCTAGCTACAAAGAAGCTTTCTCCAGAACTAAACACAGTGATGAATGACGCGGTGAAGATCATAAATGAAATTCGTAGTCGGGTTGTTCACGATACTCTGCGAGAGCATGGATTCGCAACACCAACATCTTCTTCACGCGGAAGTGAGGTGGCTATCAAGAGGAAAGGTTCTTTCATGCCTTTTGGAACTGAGGGAAAAAGTAAAACATTTTATGAGAGAGAGAAACTCGGCCTTGTTAGAGCATTTTTTGGGTGAGGAATGGATGGCCAAACTTGCATATATGGCGGACATATTTAGTCTTCTTGATGGACTTAATACTCATCTCCAGGGATTCTCTATAAATATTTTTACCATGAGATATAAGATGGATGCATTTAAAAAGAAACTCACTTTTTGGGGTAGTCGCGTACAGGAATCACGTATAGAAAATTTTCCACTTCTACAAGACTTTGATTGCTGCTAACGTCAACCAGAAGGTTTCAAATAACATTCTGATGCCACTCTGCTGTCCAGACATAAAATACAAACATTGTCTCAGTTTTGGATATCACTCGAAGAACAATATCCATCTCTAAGTTATAAAGCCATTCAATTATTGTCCGTGTTTTCGACTACCTATTCACGTGAGAAAACTTTTTCGTCTGTCAGTAATAAAAACAAAACAAAGAAACCGAATGGATGTCAATGCAACGCTACGTCTCTCTGAAACAACACTGCAGCCATAGTTAACACTATTCTAGCAAAGATGCAGCAGCAGATATGACACAAATTTTTTAAAAGTAAATATTGCTTTTTATAAAAGTTCAAAAATCCTATTATTAAAAATATATTTACTGATCGGTTTCTAATTATTTCAAATAACAACATAATTTTCATGTTTTTTTTTTGTATTTGCAATATATAAATAATAGTTTTTATTTCTGAATTAGCGGTCCGGGAAATATTTATCTTATTTTGACCAGTCTGCGGGTGTCAAAAGGTTGGAGAACACTGGTCTAAATGACATCAGATCATTTTCCACTATTCCATATTTTCGATATCAGAATCCAGTCAAATCCAAAAACATTTGAAAGAAAGAATAAATGTCTACCCACGGCGTGTTTAATATAAGGTACAGTACAGTGTGGGATTAGGGTAGTTGTCGTTGGTGCTACTGGATGACTACGTTAGCCAATTTGTGATATCCTATTGCATGTAGGGCATGGAGCATATTCTGCTGCATGTAAGGCATGGATCTGTCTTTTTTCTCCATTGATTCCCTGATAACTAGCAACAGTTCTGCTGTGAAGCAGCTCTAAATAATACTTGAAATGTCAATGGTCTAATGGGTTTAAAATACATTATTTAAGCTCCTTTCAGCTTTCTTTTTTAATATGTCATTAATTATTTAATTTATTTTCTTTCATATTTTTTTAGGACAAGTTGGAATTCTACCACGTAAAGCTATCCTGCCCGGACCCTTTAGAATTCCTGCTGGGAACCTCCTTGCCACGCAATACAGGGCAAGTTCCCCAGGAGCTGAATGCGGCAGGGGCACTGCTCCTGCATGGTACAGAGGAGTTGGCGTATGGCGGAGGGGGGAGGGGTGGTATTACAGCCACAACTGCTGTACCAGCCCGTGAGGTATCAGAACGAGGCACTGCTAGTCCACTGCACGAAGCTCCTGCCACCGTGGCTAGCCGCGGTCGGCCCAGCAACAGGGAGCAGGACCTCTACATGTATTCGCCTGACATGGGGGAGGTATGTTCTTGATTCTTTTGTCTAAGATCTAATCTTAAGATCATGCAGGGAAGACAATTGTATTTATTTATGTATTTACACTTTTATTGTATGCAAATTCAATCTGGCAGGCTTATTCTGATTTTTGCAATTTCTTTCAACCAACCAGAAATACGTTTAGAGGCCAAAATTTGAAATATGTTTCGAGGATAAAACTAGATAAGTTATTTTTGATCATCAAGAGTCAAATCCCAAACTGCTTACTTGCATACCACTAGATAAATCGTATAACCGCATCCCATATCGCATAGTCAAGATTGCTAAGAAAATCAACCATTTCTAGAATCATACAAGTGGTGTCTGGAATAGAGTACCAGACACCACTTGTATGATTCTTAACCATCTCCACATCTCAGCTGGGTTCACAGGAAGCAACAAGACCTTCTTAGCTTTGGACATCCTTGGTTTCATGCTGTTGAATGTGGTATAGGCAATTCCAATCCGAACATTCCAATTCTTTTTGGGGAACTCCGTACTCTATTAGGTTTACACAGGTTTACACCTAATATTTGAAATTCTCTACCCTTTTTGTGTTTTACCTACAAGTTTTAGTGGCTGTTGCAGTCTTGATAGAATTTATTGCACTAAATTTGGTTTAGCCATGTTGATTGAAGACCAGCATAATGAAACTGGTGAAAAACTAGTAGAAGATTGTATAAAAAAATCTTACGATGGTGTCGTGGCCATATTCTAGGCTGCAGATTTTCTTATTTAGGATAACAGAAACAACTCTCATGTGGGACAGATTTTCACTATACAGAGGAGAGGAAAATTAATTTTACATAGGGAACGCATATTAATATGTATCTCCTTGCCCTTTCCTTGCCAATCTTTTAAAATTCCCTAAAGGTGGTATTTACTCTTTGTCTAAAATGACTATTTCTGTTAGTCATTTTAGACAAAGAGTAAATACCACCTTTAAAATCAGATTCATAGAAATATTTTTCTTGCTTATCTATTATGTAAATTTACACTGTATAAATTAATTATAATATGTACTTTAAATTTATAACAATTGTTATCTTCTCCGATTCCCTAAGTGCTCTTCATTCAATTTCAGGTAATTGTTTGAGTAACTCGTACAAAGAAGTTATTTGTTCAATCAAACCAAAGTTATTCCAATTGATGTCAAATAATATAGATGTTTCTCTAGCTTGGATTTCTTCACACGTTGGTATCACTGATAATGAATGTAGCATGTTCAACCGGTCGTCCCCTATCTGATTTTTCACAGCCAGTTTCTTTTAAATAAAAATAAACATGATTCTTGCTACCGATCGGCGTTGGATTGGAATTGGGAGAAATAAGGGCTCTAGATATAAATCAATCCAACAATCTATCCTGGTTTAATAATATATTTTTCAGTTATCCTTTATGGGATAGAATTTACTTACTAAACACTATCTTTGCTATGTCCAATGAATGTTGTGTTTCATCTTTCTTCAAGGAACTTTTCCACTTATAGATCGATTGTTACATTTTTGAAGTTCAAGGAGTTGAAACTTTCAATTGTCTAAAATTGTAAATTTTTAAATTAATTTTACTATATTGACACATATAATTGCATAGTGACATTGATTCATTGACACAAATCATCCTAATGTGGGTGGAAACTTGGAAAAATATTGTCATCATAGATACACAGTATGAATGCTGTTAACATCTATATCAAGTTTAACTGTCATATGATGTCTTAATGAAGAAAAGGCAAGGAAAAAGCAAAAGAAACGCTAAAAGAAGAAACCAAAACAACACTAAACCAGCACTTATGGGTGTACGAACTTGTCCAGACTGTTTTTATACTAGTTTTGCCTCATAACACTTACTACACTAATGGACATTTAGTTACAAAATCCTTTGACTCGGTTAGCAAACTGATGTTTCTTTGGATTATTGTGGAATTTGATTTCGGAAAGATCTAACTGATATCCTTTCAAATGTGTATTTTGGTTAAAAAAGGCTATTGGCGGAGTTCTGAATCAGAATTATTATGTCAAGATATTATCAAGTCTCAGCGATTTCACCTTTGTTCTTAATAAATGCAGTCTACTTTCATAATTCAAATTAGTCAGACATCATGATTTTTTTGTTGGTAATCTTTGAACCATTTAAAGAATTTTAATATCCTTTATAAAATAAGGTAAGGTCTTTTAAGGAATTTGGTAACCAAATTAAGTAAGGAATTTGGTAACCAAATTCTAAAAAGGACTGAAAGCTTTCTTTATAATATAGAGAAGAGTATCGGCTCTTTTTACAATATCAGTTATGTGTTGATTCCATTTTAGGTCATTAGATATTGTAATTCTAGATCCTTCTGAGTAGCCACAGGTTTAATGTTGACATTGCTGTAATTGTATGAAATTTGAATATGCATTTTTTTATATACTACTATATATAGTCAAAAGCCACTTATATTTGTAGTCCTTGGTAAAAATCTGACTAATTAATTTTTGTTTTTAGTTTCAAGATTTTGAATATTGATAGATTTTATTATTTCCTTCAGTGTTAGATTAATCTCAATTGGTATTTTTTGTACAGAATACTTTGCATTGTATTAGATAGTCCAAAATGTTACAGTATGAAAACGTTTCTGAAAAAAAAAATGGTATTTTACCTTGTTTCTGCAAGTATTTGTCATTAAGAAATTATTTATGGCAGAAAAGCTAAAACAAATAGACTTATATTTTGACATCAAACTCCATCAAATTGTTGTGGTTCAAATATACCTCATTTATTAATTTTATATTTTTTATCCTTTTTTATATATTTTTTTATTTAACCTGGCGAGTTTATTACCATGTGGCAATCTCTTTCAACCTACCAGAAAAATGTTTTGATGGCCCTTAAGTGAAAACCAGACTGGAATCCCATTTAAAAAAAATTTGGTTCCAGCAGAGATCGAACCCACAACCTCTGGATCGGCAGACAAGCGTCTTACCACTAGGCCACGGAGGTCATCGTCTCTGTGCAAAGACAATATCTAATTTGCATATGTTTATTTTTCATCAGGCTCCATCCATGGACATGCCGCAAGATCTTCCACATCTGTCAGGCGTGGCCGGGGATATGCGGTTCCTGTCAGAAGCCGAACCCACGATCGCTCCTTCAGCCCGCAGTCAAGGGGGTAGCGTCCCACCACCATCAGAAGCCTCACAGCCACAAGTGGTTAATGTTACTGATCAGCCCCGATCACAGCCTGTGCAGACCAATATAACAGCACCACTAGTGATGGAACAGAAACCACCGCAGCAAGAAAGAACTCCCGAAGCTAGGGAGATAAGGTGTGAGGGGCCCAGCGCCTCCCCGCCACCGCCACCCCCGCCACCACCGCTCCCACAGCCAGCTGGAGCTGCCACGCATGTGGAGGAAACGGACTCATCTACAGAAACAAGCAGGTTGGTGTTTGATCACATCCATACAGTGGGTCTTGTAGTGAAATCGACTATATAGTGGAATCAAACTATGAGAGCTATTGTCAATGTATTCTTTTTATGGGGAGTGGCTCGTCTCTTCAAGCTCGTTTAAGAAATACTACTGAAACAATTATTTTTTATTGGAAAGATTGCCAATGGCCGTACAACTCATCTAAATTTTTAGCCTCTTTAGCTTTTGGGTGATTCTCCAAGCCATCCCGTCACCTCTTTTTCCCTCTACTCCCAGCCTTCTAATATTTTACTGCACATCACGTAAAAGCCTCTATTTTGATCTGCTAATTGGCCTTCCATGTTGTGGGGTTTGCAGGATGATCTTTGTTAACTATCTACTTCTTATCATTTCAAAAGCACTTCTATTTCAGCACAATTCCGCCACCTGTATAGCACTGGGCATTCCAAAAATCCCAGTCATTTTGGATGTAAGACACCGGGCTCTTTGGACACTGCAACAAATGTTGCATGCTCCTCACCGCAGATACAGTGTCAATCCATTACGCATCATTCCTCACCTTGCCTGTCTATTAAAATCTGCTATCCATATCTATCCATGTCATCATTTAGGACCTTATATATTATTGATAATGAGCGGTTTTTTAAATTAGTTTTGAGTTTTTTCATTAAATCTCGGTTTTCACAATCCTGTAGGCTGATTTTGTAGTATTGTGTCGTGAGTTTTAGATTATGTGGAATTATAACTATTGGTATTTTAAGTGAAAATTTTTTGAATGTTAAAATTTTTCGACTAATGTTAAAATTTTTCCACTATAAATAATAAAATAATATAAAAAATCTATTTAAAAAAATCGGAATTTGAATGTGGATAATTAATTAAAAAGTTTATTGTTTGAGATAAAAGTTATAATGAATGAAAATCAATACTACTTATTGAAAATAATGATTTTATTTTTTGAAATGTTATAACTTATTTTACACTGTGTCAAGTCTCAAAGTGAATAAAATTTGTCTTAAATGATATAATGACTGTCTTGGGCGGTGGTTCTGGATTTTGTCGGGACCTTCTGGGAAAAGACATTATCATAATTGTCTGGAAAAGAAGACATTGCCGCTCTTAATTACTTTTATTCCCAGAAACAGTAACCCTCTGTAATCAATCTCCATTCAACTGCTGAAAGGATTATTGTATTCATTGCCAAGTAAATGTGCCATTATATTGACAGTATTGGAAAAATACACGTTAAAAAATCATTGATAATTATTCAAACAACAATTGTATATGAGCATGCTGGTGCCTGGCAACAGAACTGGTATCTCCAGAATACTGGAAATACTCTTAGTGTAGTGCATTGTGCCGACTGGGTCTTGACTCATGTGTCATGTCCTGTTTTCCCAGGAACTGGACTATTTTCAGAATACTCCTCCAGTTGCCAATGCTCCATTGTTCTCACTGTTTAATCTTACGGAGACATTTGTTTTGCATTTAATGCACATTGTTTGTTACATTAGTGCTGACTACATTGCAGATTTTCAAGTAAATGACAGAAAACTACTCTCAATTTTTTTTTCCGGAAAAAGAAACAATTGAGTGTGTATAATGCGTCTATTAACCACTAAATTCTTTATATCTGTGGTCTCTGATAACTTGAAAATGACATTTTATAAATTAAAAAGTTCAAATCTTAATACCTCTTTGCAAATGGAGAATAGATATCGCAAAGTGAGATCCATTAATCTAATGTACATTTATGTACAACATACAGTTTCTATTGATTATTTATATTGAAGTGCAGGACCGCGCGGTAACAATGCACTGGACTTCAGTGTGGAAGACCGCCGGCCGGGACCCTGCGCTGTGGTACTCCCTTCAATTGGCTGGAATTTTTTTTGCTTAGTATTCAGGGGTATAAGGGTACCTGCTTCGGTCATATCTATTCTTTCAAAATGGGAAAAAACTATAAGCCGGTATGCTCCGATCATCTCAATGTGCAATAGCTCACTTAAAAAAAACTCCACGACACAGCTTCGCTTTCCAACAGAATTGACATTGGAATGTTGGAGAGCATCAACTATGAACCCAGCAATGATAATATTTAGGTGTTATACTTGAGAAAATGTAGCATAGTCCCTGTGACAGTTCGCAAATTTGCCCCAATATAACCTTGTAACGACGTTCATTAATTTTGATTATTTTATCAACTTTAATATAAGCCTCGATTCTAATAAATAGCAAGTTATTCAGGTAAATACATTACATAAAACTAACAATAATGACAAATTAATACATCTTGTTACAAATTAGCAAAAATGTGGCAGTTTGTTAAAATCAAATAATATTTGGTGACGTTTGTCAAAAGTCACTACGTTAGTCTGCATTGGCTAGGGATGGGGTATAGGATAATTGGATTTAAAAAAATTTTATACCTAAAATTAAATGTTCGTAATTAGTATTAATTCATAGTCGATCTTGGCCTATTTAAAGATAGATACAAATCGTACAATACATTAGAAAATCAGTATAATGAAAATTAGGAATTAAAATGTCAGTTTAGAGGAAAAACAATTTTTCGATTTATAAAAAACTATTCGATTTGTAAAAAGAACGATTTTATCCCAACCCCTTTGAAACATGACATTTAAAACGTCGCAGGACCCATCCTACATTTTTTGAAGTATAGTGAAATAATGCCGAAAATTTTACCAATTTTTTACTTAACGAAGACTAACTAAAAACCGCACATATATTATTCTCAGGATGGCACACTTCATTTTATCCAATTATTACCGAATTCTAGGAAATTTATTTAAGGATGTTTTTGAATAGAAACGGCTATTAAAATTATATCAGGCCATACAAAAACGGTTCAGTGTTCGATTCTTGACCTTTTTTCCGTAGAATTAGATGTTTTACAACACGATATGATTGTGAAAATTATATCAGGCTATGTGTGAACCTTTATGGGTGGCAGACTCAAGTCTTGACCTTTTTCCGAAGAATTGGATGTTTTGCAACACAATATGATTATGAAAATTAAAAAAAACATGGTGCAAATTTATAATTTTTCTTATCAAAAAAAAAAATTTAAAAATAGAAGTGTTTCTTTTCTTTGACTAGCAACACCAAGAATTAATTTATGCAGGTTTCATATTTTTTATAAATCATTTTGCTTAAAATAATAATAGTGATTGAAAAAAAATTAAGTAGAATATACTAGTATGCTGAATCAAATTATTATTTGCAACAGAATATACCTATCACAAATGGCTTTCATAGTCATATGCGGTGGCATCAACGACAATTACCCTGATCCCCCACTTTGTATTGTGCCTTCTATTACACCGTCACGGGTAATCGGGCTTTCAAATAAAAAAAATCAACATTACTAAGGATCCCTACCACCCTTTTGAAGTGTCTTGTATCATCTTCACTTAGCAGGCAAACAAAGTTTGTTAATTTATCTAAAAGCTCTATTTATCTAATTTATCTAAAAGTTTCGTTAATTTATCTAAAAGCTTTATCTTCATGGAACTCTTTAGAATATTTAACAAGAAATTGAGTTTCTTTTTAAATGTTAATTATTGGGTATTAAATAGAAAATATTAGTAGGGAAAAGACAATTTAAAATTATAAATAGATCGATTGTTAAATAATATCTAATTAAATATATTTGAACACCACCTGTTTACCTATAAATGCACGGCACACAGCACAGCGATGACCTTTAACGGCCCTGGCCACTTGCCAAGCTCCTCGGCAACAGTACATATTACAGTTAGCCACTTCTTAAAACACCACTGCTCGGGAATTATAAGTTGAATTCAACATTTCGAGGAATTCATGTTTCATTCATACACTCGTATGGTACTTTTCAACTTTTCTAATATTTTGATTCTTTGACATATTGAAAATAGTGGCTGGGAGATAACATTGTCTTCGACCCAATTAATCGAGCCTGCGGGTTTAGAATGGAATTGAACTCATTCATAATGACACATGTTAGCAATACTACCGCACGGGAAAAGGCAATAATATTCGCACACACGCCTAGTGCGTGTGATTGTTACCAAATGAACTTATTTACTAGACTGGGTACCTTTTTTTTTTGGGTACTGATGGAAATTGAATTCAAAACCCCTGGGTGGAAATCAAGTATTTTACCATCTCCACAGAGGTCATCATTGCATGTTTCATTACAGAATCCAGTCCCATAACATAATTAATGACTCGTTAGTAAGATGCCTATTTTTTAACCTAAAGGTTGCCGGTTTGATTGTCATTGGAACTCAGATTTTTTTAAAAAAAGGGTTCCAGTCTTTTTTTCACATAAGGCCTCTATAACACCTTTCTGGCTTTAAATCACATTTGATGTGAAGCTGCCTTGGATCATATTCAAGAATAACGGATAAACATGGTTTGCATTACTACCTTGATCAAAAAGTTTTAGGACTTTATTCATAAAATCGAAAATACAAGTTTATTCATCAAAATCGATATGGTCCCCTTCAAAGTACTCCCCATCGACTGCAACGCACTTATGCCAGCGCTTGATCCAATCCTCGAAACACCGCTGGTACTCAATTTTCGGTATGTCCATCAGAGCCGTCTTCGATTTTTTCATGATATCCTCTCAGGTGCTGTAACGCGTTCCGCGAAGCGGTTTTTTAAGTCGGTTGAACAGGAAAAAGTTGCAGGGAGCCAGATCAGGTGAATTCAAAGGCTGTTGGATAGTAGTCGTGTTGTTTTTGGTCAAAAACTCGTGGAAATCATGTCTTTCGCTATTTCAACGCGGTCCTTTTTTTGCATGAAATTGAGGTCTTTCGGCACCAGTTTTGCAGCGACACGTCTGAGGCCCAAATCGCTAACCAAAATGTCTTGAGCGGATCCATAAGCGATGTTCAAGTCCTCTGCCAGCTCTCTGATGGTCAATTTGCGGTTTTCGGCCAACATTTCTTTGATTTTAACGATGTTTTCATCGGTTTTCGACTGCCATTGTGTTCGTCATCCTCAACTGACTCACGACTACTTCTGAAGTGTTCGTGCCACCAAAAAACACTTCTCCAACATTTCCAAGGTCTGCGGACCGTTAAATCCGTTTTTCACTCAAAATTTAATGCCAACTCGTTGATACACAGTTGATGCCATTTTCAAACTTGTAAAAAATCGAAAACACGCACAAAGGTAGATTTACTCAGTACAGCGTAACTTTTACAAATGTCAAGCTGAAATTTGGAGGGAAGTGTCAATGATAGATGTGGTAACCTAACAAAAAAAAAGAATTCCAATCGGGCGACTGACAACGCCACACGGGGGCCGGTCCTAAAACTTTTTGATCAAGGTAGTATATAAAATTATGACTCAAAATGAAGGAAAACTAATGACTTCTTGAAGATATACTGATTGCAAATTTGCTATGATGCGTAATTTTATAGGTAGCAGTAAGGATTATTGGAAATTTCATAGTAAATAAGTTGAAATTTAACCTTTTTTATAAATTTGTATCATATCTATTTGTAAGACATGTCTTCTTGATTCCTTGTAAATAAAAAAAAATCAAATGTGGCTTTGTCTTATTATAAATAACTAGACAATTAACCCGTGTCAGGCATGGTTTCAGAGTATTTTTTTAAACTTTTCTGAACTGTTATAAAATGTTGCTTGACTAGAAATTAAAAATATATGCATGTCTTATCAAAAATGAAACAAAAAAAAGTAAAATTTTGCATCCAAAATACCACAGTAAGCACAACAATTTTGCCCCAACACATCAACTGACAGCGGAATATCAAAACTATAAAAACTTCACTTGCGATTATTATTTATTCAACACTACATCAGGACATGGATAAAAATAAATTATTTCAATTTTATGATTGAATTATTGCATCACACACCTCATTTTATTTACAAAAGTACAAATAATGCGACTTCTTATATTATCTATCACATCTATTCTTAGGTATTTGAGATATTACATTTTTTTTTCATGTTGGACGATCTATTTATTTATCATAATGTGGTCTCTCAGTGCTTTGAAGCTTCTACCAAATATGAATTTAGCTACATTATCAGCTCAAATAAAATATTTAGTACTGTTGTTTAGTTGATGTTCGGTATGGATATGAAGGAATATATGTAATATGTGTTGTTTGTGTGTTTCATCAGGCCTGTGAAGGTGAAAAATGATCAGCCCCCCGTGGTGGGTCCAGGTCGGGCTCCAGCTCTGGATAGCCGTGCCAACCTCATGGAGGCCATCCGCAAGGCAGGAGGTTCAGGGAAGGCTCGCCTCAGGCCCACCACCAGTGACGAACCTGTGAGTAACTCATTGTGATTGTTTTATGTATTTTATTATACTTTCACTAATATTAACTTCTTAAGTGTTGCCAAATCATATGTGCTTCTTCCTTATCAATATTTAAGAATAAACTAAAGAAGCATTATTTATCTCAAAATATTCCTTGTCTTTAACTTCCATATACTTCCTATCCTAATCCCTATTTTCTTTTATTTTATTTCAAATATATAATTTTTACCTTGTACACAGTCACAAAAAGATGTTAATGATCAAAGTTATTAATTGTGTTCTTATTTTACAAACATTATAATGATAAGGGCTTATTCAATATTCATGTATATTGATTGTCATATACAATTTTCTACTATTCGTGCTTCTCTCATGTTAACCTTGGTCTCCTACAACATACATAATTAGTTTAGTCATTCTTGCTTCATTCATCCTTTCTATATGCCTAAACCATATATTGTATATTGATTGTATATACAATTTTCTACTATTCGTGCTTCTCTCATATTATCCTTGGTCTCCTACAACATACATCATTAGTTTAGTCATTCTTGCTTCATTCATCCTTTCTATATGCCTAAACCACTTCAACGTTTCTTTTATCTACTAAAATATCTCTGTCATGAAAATTAATATATATTTGAAATATGGTCATACACCATTGCAATATTTGGTTCAGATCATTCTACATAACCCCAGAGCTTGTGTTAGGATTACCAATGAATTTTTTATCAGCAAATAATTTAACTTCATTCTAATTCTTTTTTTAATTATTGATCTAGCAAAAAGATGCGGGCAAGCCTAGTGGTGGGGATCTGATGGCAGACCTGCACGCCAAACTGTCAATGAGACGGAAAGGCATCTCAGGTGCTGGAGCGGGACGCGGGGCCGCTGAGGGCACCATCTTGGCTGCCATCTCTGCTATGGTGCCTCCGCCGGCACCACGTGAACCCGACACGCGCAGCAACTCGGAGCTCTCTTCCGCAGATGACGACTGGGACTGATACCGGCTCATCTAATTACTCTTCCTTCCAGATCGGTGTGTTCCAGCCCATATCACACTGCTGCAAGGAGATTTCCATATGTCCTGAATTAACAATATTTAATTGATCATTAAATAAATTCATCTTAATCTTCGATTTCATGGTCTGATGATAGAACTCTGGTATTGGGTTTGATTCCCAATGGTAACCAAAAGGAAAAGTGTCCTGATTTGTTTTTTTCACTTACGGGCCTTTTAGTCTGCATGGCAATAACTTTATTAAATTGTATAGTATAGGATGAAAGTCTAATAAAATACAATCATTCTACAAGAATCAAAAAATAGATCATGATCACAACCAAAAATAGTAGTTTAATTTATTTATATAACAATTTATGCACATGATTACACAAAACATCATGCAACAATCAGTTGCAATGGTTAGAAGTTCATGCTGCTGGAATTAAGTTCAATACATCTATGAATAGTAGTCTAAAAATGTCCCATAGTCCTGTTCTTGAAGAGGTACGATATTTATTTACTAAGAATAAAATATGAATATCCAATATTGCTTTATGCAATTAAATGTCCAGTCATGTCATAATTTATTAGCCTCCCTTTATCTGTAACTGAAATTAAGAAGCATATGGCTACTGGTAATGCTAAACATATTCATCATACAAGCAAAACTGTATCCAAGCTTAAATATCTTTTCAATCATTATTTTCAAAACAAATCTTAAAAAAAATGTCCTCAATCATTAATTTGTTACTTTTAAATACTCAAAAATGTAATTAAAGTCACTTCAAAAACTTAAAATGCAGTGTCATGTATTAAAAGCAATTTTGGAGAAATGAAGTTACCAGTAGGCATGTGCTTTTGACATCTATAATAGTAAGTTATGTCAGAATGTCTCATGAATAATGTACTCCAGAATATGTATACAAAAATATAATATGATGAGATAGTGGAACTTGTGTATATCTTGTTTCATGTGAAATTTTTGTTAGTTTATCTTCAAATGATAAATATCAAATATTTTACATCGCACTGAAATTATTACTTTTAGATTTCCACTATGCTTCAAACTTCAATAAAAAATGTACACATCTATCATCAATTTAAACTCAATAAATTGACGATTTTTATCGAATTTTTACCTTTTATCAGGTATTATTGAAGACTTTGTCTTAAAAGGAGATTCTTGATAGCAGAATTTAGAAAATAATACGAAAATTTGTCAAATAATTTTAATAAAATCCAATGTTGATCAGCAAATTATTTAAAGATGTAAACAAGTGAGCAGAAGTGTTCATATTGTCCCAAACTGGGTGCCATTTTTAACCTCTCGAGTAGTAAGATATTAATGAAAATGTTAAAACATTGTTTGTTCAGTTGGTAAAATATGTAACTACCCAATAAATGATTTAATTGTGTGGTATCATCAATGGATGTCATTGGTAGTCCAAATCCTGACATAATCTGGGAATATTCAAAAAATAATCACTGCGCCCCAACCGCGGGGCCATATGCTATCTGACTCAGTATTTCATAACCCTACGGTTGGGCGGTACTCACGGAGAGGTTAAACCTTAGTTGATTCCCAAGAAAGGGACCCCTTTCTATATTAGTCATGGGGATGTTTAAAAACATAAAGTCCCTGAATTAGAAACCAATATGTCATTTTAATAGTGTATGAGTTTTATATAATTTTGTTTGGTTTGAGAAAGAAATCCCCATGAGTAGCAGTGACTACACTAATTAACAATGAGTAGCAGTGACTACACTAATCCACTGATATTCTAATTACATTCTTGTAACAATCTCAACTCGATATCCAACGGTTTTTTAGTTAAGCTCGGCACACTCAATAAAAATATAATTATATTTGAAAAGAAAATACTAGGGAATGAAGTTTTATTTAACATGAAGTGTCGCTATGTGATATGCTAGAATATTAATATATTGTATAATAAAATGAACAATTTGAGGGATTAAACCCTTTGTAAATAAATGTGTATAATGATGAGAGATAAGTATAAATTTTATAATTTTATCTATTAACTAATTCATTTGGAGTTAAAGTGAATTTGAATGTGCAATGTTCTGCCCTATGTTTACTGAATACATCATCCGTTTATGCTTTCTGTTCCTTCAATAATTTAATATTTATAAACACTAAGTTTTTTGACTGAATTTGATACTTGATCTATTATATTCTAAGCATAATTTTATCACATTCATAAAGTCAAAGAAAATATATTTCTATGTCCATTTTATTGCTTAAACACCTACTTTACATTATAATACAATTTTTATGATTGTGTTAGGTGTAAATTATTATTCAGAGTCCATTTCACAGAGGTTGATAATGTATTTGTTTATAATACTTTTTTTAGTAAATTGAATGATTTGTAAATTGTATTTATTTTATATAACGTAAACAGATCTTGACTAGGTAAGAAAAATATATATCTCATTACAAATAACATGCTATGTATCTGTAAAATCAGGATTTCACAGGAGAACCAATTTTATCATTGCCACAATGATAGTATAATATTTACAATATTTTTTTATTGTAAATGCTAACAATAAAATTAGTACTATGGAATTTTGATTTTGCAAATGGTATGCTACTCTGTCGCATGAGTGGTCGATATATTTTATTGACTGATTTAAGATTTTTAAGCTTTTCAAATATTCAAATCTGTGTCGTCTTTTTGATTTATAATAGACAGACAATTTCACATTCAAATATCACTTGTATATGTACAGACTTTAAATAAACTAGCTCGAAGAATATTTTTTCACCATTGCACGTGTGACCTGGTGAACTCGTAGCTCTTTTGATGTGGACATACACTTTCATATAAGATAATAATAATTATAATATTAAAAGGACAATTTTTATATAGCGCCGTTTAGAGAACAAACTCTCCTGGAGATATGTATTTTGTTGTACAGATCGATACATTGTTCTTTGTCCTGTTTTGCGATCGACAACTTTTTTTGACATTTAGTTTTAAATTTCAGTACATATTTCTTTATGATAACATGTTTTTGTTTAATTAATGAATTGAACTTCACTTTTTTTTAAATTGTAAACATTGAAATGATTGCAATTTAATAATAGTGGAGAAATGTAAAAACTAATATTACTAAAGCGATGAAGTTTGGCTGTGGAGTTAGTCCGAGTGGGCAACCATTGAGATTATCTAGTGCCAGATTAATTAAATAATTTACGATTTAGATAAATAATTAAACAAACTGATAATAGTCAAAGAAATGAACAAACTAGATGCGGGTGATGCTGACGCGGTGTACTGTGCACCCTCCCTCCATACTAGAGTTAGTTGTTCTGCGTGAAGGGCGTATGTTTTATGATTTTCCAGCTTACTTGCCTTTTAGATTGTGTATCAATATTTGCATTTGTAACTTATGTACATTGTAGTGTATTTTGTAATGTATATTTAGAATATTTTGGATAAAAAAGTATAAATCATATATTTTTAACATTTACATATTTTGTATAAATCATTTTATGTTATTAACACCGATCGATACTTCAAATCTATATGTTGTGCATATTATTGAAAAATCTTATCCATTTTTGTAGAATTTTATCAATTGAGAAAATTTATTCAATGATTTTTATCCCTTTTTTTTGTCAGTCAATTATATGGAAGGATTTTTTTAATCTTGTGCAATAGTAAGTAATATTATCTGTGAAAATTAAAAATCTTAGGTATTATCAAATGCAATGAATCAAAATTTACATAAATTCTGTGATTTTCTCTCACACAATTTTTATTCTTTTTTTTTTAAATAACTATTTACCACTTGTGTTGACTATCATTTTTCTCATTCGATCGGTTAGGAAAAATCTCAAGTTATTTATTTTAGTGGAATGTAAATATAAAAAAGATAAAATTTATGAAAAAGCTATAGTTTGATTTATGTAGAAATTAAATGCATTTATTTACGAACATTGTAGTTCAATATAACATCCATTAATACAAAAGTGTAATGTGTTTATCGAGGTAAATGAAAGTGATGATTGTAGTATAAGAAAAATTTATTTGTGAAGCAATGGTGTTTAGTTTATATAAAATTTATGAATTCGGACAAAGAATTATATTAGTGATTTAAATAACATTTTGCAATTTCTTATTTACAACATTTTGTTCGAAAAATAAGTTTTGTAAATACAGAATCATCTTGTGATTAGGATTGTTTCTTTTTTCTGCGGGATAAATTTCTTAATCACAGAAAAAATGGAATTAATAAATTTTTACCTACTTTTTCTATTTAAACTTTTTTGTTATTTAATCAATTTTGCAGAATATGGGATATAAATCAATTACTAAATATCCAATAAACATGAAACAAACTAAAACTATTTATATAGAAATCTATCTTATAAGAAAGTTGTCATAATTTGATGCAATCACTGATTCATTTTCTTTGGTTTCAAGTTTAATAAGTTTTACTGGAGAACTATTTTTTGAAATGTAATTCTTGTTGGCAATGATTCTCGAAAACTCCTCATTAGGGCAAATGGCTGCTGAAGTGAAGTACTCGCACTTATCTCTGCAATGTGTACGTGTTTTTTTCTTAGAATGAAACTTGACAGCATTTGCTTTATAATTATTTCTAAAAATTAAGAGTATGGAGTTTCATCTTATTGAAGCCATCATTCATTCAGTGCATTGGATCCTTTAGACGGTTAATTTTTTTGTAATAGATATAAGAAAATAAAATATGAATTATTTTCTAAATTTTCTGATGTTAAATGCGTACATAAAACATACTTTTTTTTGTATGAAATATGACATTAATTGAAAAATATTGCACTCTTAATTGGCTTTTGATATATTTTTTTTCTATTAAGTAATTTATTTTCTTTGAATATGTTTCTGCTAAATATCAATAACTATGTATATCTTTTTACATGTTTTTTCTCATTTTTTATAATATACTTTCTAATTTTTAATATTGTCTATTTCCATAATGACTTGTTCATTATGGAAACACAATATGTGAAGCATTGCCGCTCTATATCCAGAGCAGTAATGCTTCAAGGCTTAAATTTCTCTGCAGTAATATCAATTTTCAGTGCTGAATCACATTCTAGTTGGTTAATATGTTTATCTTAACCTTAAGCAGTTAATTAAACAACCTCCCAATGTTTAAATACTTCAAGAATTTAATGAAAGGTATTGAAGTCCTGTCTAGTCTGAATTTTTAATAGTTAAAAGAAATCCATTTTTCTGTATTTGCAAAATTGTTTCAGCAATATTCGAAAAGATAATTTTTATTAAAAGCTTGTCAAATGTTTTCTCGCAATTATTACTTATAAAATATTACGTAACTTTTATCAGAATAGTCAAGTTTTTGAAAAAAAGATGAAATGTTTATATATACATAATGATATTGTGAATTGGATATAGTGGTTAGTGTCACTATATCGAGTGGTAGTAAGGTAAAGATAAGACTGAGGTTGTCGGGTAAAAAGGGCGGAGGAGTGAGAGGACAGACAGCGCAACACTGCTGTCGGGGTAAAGAGGCCTTGATTAGGATAGTGCATATTGAAATTTTAATTTCAAGCCTTATTATGTTATGGAGGATGCTACAGTTGTTCAAATAGTGGATCGATTGTTTGAAGAGTGTTAAGGGCGCACTTCACATGGACTGGAGCAAGATATTTATTTTGGTTACGGTGTCAAAAGTGGCCATTGAATATATGTATATGAGTGTATTCCTCTCCTCCGCGGGTGTGAGCCCTGAAGTATATTTAATTAAGTAACCTCTCTATTCAATGTTTAATTGCACTTAAATTATAAGTAGTAATCCCTAAGAATAACCGACCTTGCCAATGTAGTGGCTTTAGGGGCCAACACTTGTCCACCAACGTTTATTGGAATAAGCGCTGTCCATTTTGTGCGTGTGTCCACCCTAGTCCTTCCCGGGAGTTGGGTTGGGTGAATGATCTATCGACATATATAACAACAGTTTTCATATTGCTTATTTTTTTTGCATCAATTAACATCTCCAATTGGAAAATAAAACTGTAATTTTATTTATTTTGAACAATTCTATTATTCTTAAAAATACAATATGTTGTGTTTCCTGAAAACTTTTTAAAATAGATTTTCCTGAAGCTCCCACTCCTTTAGGGCAGGTATGAGGCACACTCGTGAGCTATAATATTATGCAATCAAATTAAAATACATAATTTTCAATACATATATTCATATTTAGGTAATTGAAATGTGAGACTGAAAATACATTCTGTTGTATTACCTATTACTATACTAATAAGGTTGAACAACTGATAATTGGTGAATTGATATAAAGTGAAAAGTAATTTTGTTATGATATTTGAATCATAAGAAATGTATTGGCAAAATATACGCTTTTAATCTCATTGCAAAGCTGCAAAAGAATGGGCTCAAGGGGGAAACTATGGACATTTTTCTTAAAAATTACTAAGATACTCGGAGTAAATCCTGATTTTTCACTTTGCTTTGGATGGTAAGTGATTTTAGATTCTTTATAGTATCAGTTAACTTGACGGCTCGAGTGTGCACATCCTGCCCTAGCGTATCAGGTAGCTAATGTAAAAAATGGCTATGTAATATGCTGGTGCTATTAGCTAGTGCCTATTAGAATCATGGATCATTACCACTTAATTAGTTAATATTATTATTATTATTTTAATATTAAAAATATATAAATGAATTGACAGTTTTCACGCAGTGCAAGTACAACCATTGTTCCTAATTTTAGGATTTTCTTTGTATCCTAATTTTTATATTTCTAATTTTTATACCCATATATATATTTTATTTTATACTTTGTTTTATCAATTATTTTTATGTATAAGTGTATTTTAAATAAAAATATTTAATTGTTTCAATAAAATGAATTAAATTGTTTTAATATACATATTTTTTTATTTCTCAAAATATAGTCAACCCATGATAGAATTAACTTTGAGTGAGAATCTACTCAACTAATTACATAGTAATATGAAAATAACTCTTCAATTCTCCCCCTAACAATCCCAAAACCTCTTTTCTACTGCCTTGCATTGAATTCATACAATCTTTTCAAATGAATGACATTGGCTAACCCTGGTTTTTTATCTGTAATACTAAGACAGGTTTGTAGAATTATATATTCTCATTACCTACTTCAGCAGATAAGGGAGTTCTCAAAAATACAATGTTATATTTTTGAGAACTTATCTTGGAACAAAACATTTAATGTAAATAAATAACCCGCGGCTATTTGTATGGGGAAAACGAATATTCTCGGTATTGAAGGCGAGCTGAAAGCGTGTGGGTCATATACATCATCGCGCTAGTATCTTGTATACGTAAACACTTTTCTGGGAATCGTTCGGACGCATTCTCGCTTTTTGATTTTTCGTGGAATTTACTAAATATTCTTATGTTGGCCAATCTGGAGAGTTTTAATAACAATATTGAAGTTGGCAAGGAGAATAAGTTTTTCATGTACAAAAATGTCTTAACGTGTGTACCTACTTAGGTTTTTTTAAATAAAAAAATAATTCGTTTTGTTAAGAGAATATTTGACCATAGATTCGAAAATTAAAAAGAATTCGATTGTCTATGATTGTGAAGTTCTTTGCTATCAAAGTCGATATAATATAATCCTATGAACTTGACACTGGCGTGTACTCCATATATTAAAGTTCATTATTTTTAGTGAATAATGGCCATGAACTCTTTCATATATGTTCACGGCTATTATTTATGAAGAAAAAGATTATATGAAGTGGACATTACTTGACACTAGCGTATACTCCTTCATACATAGGAGTTCACGACCATTATTCAAGAAGATATAAGAGTAAAATTAATAGGGTGCCTATGGACAGAATAACGTTTTCACTGGAATTTTGAAGAATATTTTTTTACGTGTTGGGTGGTTGATTTTTGTTTTTACAGAGGTACTGGATGATATTACGTTGAAGCATGAAAAGTTATTTGGTGCCATGGGCATAACTTTTTTTTAATACGTCCAGTGCTAAAAACATCTTTAGGCGTTCATACAAACCTTCTTCTTGAATAATGGTCGTGAACTCTTATATATGAAGGAGTATACGCCAGTGTCAAATGGTGCATACAAACTCGCTAGGTGCTCAAAACGCCCATCGGCGTTCTATTATACATATATTTCTTTGGAAATATTTAAAAACAAACTAGTGTGGCATGAATACCTTATGTATGGTCTTACTACACGGGAAAGAGTCAGTATCATATAATATATAGGACTAGCCGATATGTCGTAAACAGTATAACTCTGTATGAAAGGAAAACCTTGAAGAGGCGGGCCTCGATGTCGCTCTGGTTTGGATTCCCAGTCATCAAGGCATTCCAGGTAACGAAGAGCCAGATATCTTAGCTAAAGAGGCAACATCTGCAGGAAACACAGATAAATATAAAAGTGCATAAGACTTTTTATTATCTTTGGCACGCTTCTCGATGATGGAGGAGTGGGCAAATCCCTGAAATGTCTCGAGCCGTACCAAAGGAATATACTAAAATAAATACGATTAACTGTTTAAAAAGAAGACTATAAAAATTACTTCAGGATGAGTGGAAAATGTTTTCATGAGTTGTTAGAAATGGTAACCCTATACATATCTAAACAAGATACTTGTATGAGAAAAAGTAGAACATCTGAAGAAAAATTAGCAGTAACATTGCGTTATCTTGCTACAGGCAGAAATATTGAAGACCTTAAATTTTCTGCTATCATGTTTCCTGCATCCATTAGTGAAGCTTGAATTTGTAATTTTTTTTTCTCACGTCAACGGTGCTTACGGCTTTATTTTCTTTAAAATTCCCAATAACTTTTGATGCCCTGCTTGCCGTTTGTATTTATTTGAATAATCTTTGTGCTGAGCATTCCGGAGCTCAGGGAGAGTTTCAAGTCCGATCATAAAACTCTCTTCTAAAGTAAGCACGGATGGTGAATCTGTTGGAATTACTGCCGCCGGCGGCGGCGTTAACGGTGGAGAGCATACGTCCATCTCTATCGGTGCGCAAGCGTTGACTGACGCGATCACGATCAATCCCGATCGCGATCAGCGGATCGCAAGCGTGATTTCAAAATATCTGGATATTTTGCGATCTAATGTATCAATCCGTCAATCCGCTTTTTACACAGTCAATCTGGATGGCGATCGTTGATTGTGAACGCGGATTGCGATCCAGATTGACCGTGTAAAGGGTGCCGAAGATCGTGATCGCGTCAGTCAACGCTTGCGCACCGATGGAGATGGACGCATGCTCTCCACCGTCACTGGCAGTGATTTCAACAGATTCACCATCTCTGCCTACTTTAGAAGAGAATTTTATGATCGGACTTGAAACTCAAACATAACAAAAGTTATTGGGAATTTTAAAGAAAATAAAGCCGCAAGCAACCGTTGACGCCGTGAGAAAAAAAGAAATTGTCTGAGATCGAATTATAGGAGAGAATTAAAAAAAAATAGAAATTCAAGCTTCACGGATAGGTGCAGGAAACATGATAGCAGAAAATTTAAGGTCTTCAATATTTCTGCCTGTAGCAAGATAACGCAATGTTACTGCTAATTTTTCTTCAGGTGTTATACTTTTTCTCATACAAGTATCTTGTTTAGATATGTATGGGGTTACCATTTCTAACAACTCATCAAAACATTTTCCACTCATCCTGAAGTAATTTTTATAGTCTTCTTTTTAAACAGTTAATCGTATTTATTTTAGTATATTTAAATGGGTATACAATTATCTCTTTCGTAGCCACTGTTTAACCCAATGTTTCCTTCGAACTCGCTTTTTCAAAGTTAGGGCCAGAACTAGGGCTACAACAGCTTTTACTTCATTTACGTCCATTTTGAGTTGAGAAATATGTTGACGCAGCGGCTGCGGCGTGTGGACTGATGGGAATCGGATTGATCGTGTAATGTAGTCGCGCGATCCGTCAATCCGTGATCGTCGATTTTGATCGCGGATTGCGATCCAGATTGACCGTGTAAAGGGCGCCTTACACGATCAATCCAGATCGCGATCAGCGGATCGCAAGCGTGATTTCAAAATATCTGGATATTTTGCGATCTGATGTATCAATCCGTCAATCCGCTTCTTACACAATCCATCTGGATCGCGATCGTTGATTTTGATCGCGGATTGCGAACCAGATTGACCGTCTAAAACAGGGGTTCCCAACCTTTTTGTACTCTAGAGCACATTCTAAAATATCGGTAGGGTGGCGGGCACCACCTATTTTTAATCGACAAACTCCTTCCATAACTTCTCATTTTCCCATAATTTATTTTCTTATATTCATAATTTATTAATAAATAATAAACAAAAATGTTTCACAATAAAAAAAAATATTATTAAAATTGCATACACACAGAGAAATGTATTTACAAAACGTAAACAAAAAACACAAATACAAAGAAAACATTTTATAAAAAATATAATATCAATATGTCAATGTGATCTTTTGCATTGCATATCATTGGCCAGTGCCAGTGCCTCATACTCATAATTAGGAGAGTATGACGATAGCAGATAATCCTGTTAGCAAACAATCATAAAGATGCTCATCGGTGAGTCGAGATCTATATCTTGATTTTATACAGTTCATGTATGAAAACAATGATTCGCATAAATATGTCGAACCGAAAAATTATTCAATTTTATATGCCGCTTTTTTCAAAAATGGGAACTTTTCTCTGTCCACTGTATTCCAAAAGTCCTCTGATATTAAGGATTTTAGCAAAATATCATTCTTAAGGTCCAACATTTCTAACTCTAGTTCTTCTGTCTTATCTTGAACAAAATCTGCAATATATGCGGCCATTTCCATTACATTTATTTGGCAAGTAAAAGGATTGATACAGAAGGAAACAATTGGCTCGATATGTGTAAACTGCAAAAATCTCTCATCAAACTGTTTTTTTAACACTTGAAGATGCTTAATAAATAATGACCCGTTTAATTCATTGTTACCTAGCATTTTCTTCATATGTGGGAAATGCACGAGAGAATTGATCTGCAGATGTGATATCAACAAATCCAATTTAGCTTATCATTTCAGCTATGTTTTTGTCTTTCCCCTGCAACTCCAAATTTAAAGAATTCAATTTTTCCATTATGTCTGTGAGAAATCCCAAATCAATCAGCCAGCGAGTTCATCATAATTTTCCTTTTTATCGTTTATAAATGTTTTTATTTCTTCAATTAAACTCACAAATCTTGTAAGAACATTTCCTTTACTGAGCTAACGTACTTCAGTATGCAGAATAAGATCATGTTCTTTATCTTCAGTATCTTCTAACAGGGCCTTGAAAAGTCGGCTCGAATATGCAAAGGAGCTGCTCGAATAGAATTGATTATTTTTGTAAATATTTTCATAACGTGTTCAAATGGCAATATTTTACAACACAGAGCTTCCTGGTGGATAATATAGTGGTAGGATATAAAGTTTGAAAATGATTCATCCTTCTTGCAGAGGGCAATAAATCCTTTGTTTTTACCTACCATTGCTGGTGCTCCATCGGTGGTTATCGCAGACAGCTTGTGCAAAGGCATATTTATTGACTTGGCGTATGTTCTGAATGTATTATAAATATCCTCACCTCTTGTCTGTCCTTTCATAGGTAATATTTGCAACATATCCTCTTTTACTGTGAAGTTACTAAATACCATTCTCACCATAACTGCTAACTGTGCGGTGTCTGATATATCTGTTGACTCGTCAAATTGTGTGACTACTATCAGTTTGGCTGTCGGGCCATGCTTATTGCTTTCACTGACAGACAGAGTTGTCAGAGTCATGTGTTTTGGCGCCTTCGGCGTTCATCGCCTCAGTTCGTGGCGTTCGTTCACTTCGGGTGTTCTGCGTGTACAAGGAGTGATGTGCAAATAGCACTCCCCGTTCCAGGCTAGCGTGAAGAGTGCAGTCTGGCTCGCCGCTAGACACGTTGCGACAAGTACTGTCAGCAAAAGAACCACTCATACATACAATATCGCAAACATACGAACGTATTTAATAAACCTAGGCATCCAAAAAAATGAAAAATTTAACAAATAAATAACAATAATTCACATTTTTAATTAATGTTTATGAAAAAATCTGTCTCTGTCGAATAGTGGCGGGCACATACGAATCGTTCCGCGGGCGCCATGGTGCCCGCGGGTACGGGGTTGGGAACCTCTGGTCTAAAAGGTGCCTATGAAGGAGTAAGCCAGTGTCAAGTGATGAAGGTTGGTCGTTTTCGTTCGTTTTACATATTTGTTTCGTTGACATATAGGCCCGTTTACACCGGAATTTGCGCGTGATTTTTATACATTTTATTTGTTATTACTTATGAAACAAAATTTCGTATGTTATAGATTTTTCAAATAAAAAAGCTTTCGAGCGATTGATTTGTACGTAATTTTTGTATTATAAATTTATAAAAATTGACAATCTCTGTGTACAATTAGTGACTTGTGTGTAATATATTTTCTTTTAGTATTTTTTTTTTTGAATCGGATAATTTGTGCGATTTTTTTAATTGGATATTTTTTACGTACTATAGTACAAGATTTTTTGATGTTTTATATATTTTTTTCAATTTACGTGTAAGATACTGTTCAGTGTAATAATGATTTTTACGTAATGTATGATTTTTTTATGTATTTTATTATTTCAATTTGCGTGTAGAAGACTTTTTAGTGTAATATTTTTCGAAGACAATTTGTGCATATTGTAAAAGTTTATTGAATTGAATGTCAAATAAGACTCTTCTTTTGAAATTGTGATTTTAATCACTTTTTTAAATTTTGCGTTATATATTACATAAAACTGGATCAACCATCCTCATCAAAGCTACATAGAGTAGAAGCTGTGAGAATTAGTAGGAGTGATAGTAAATATGACACTGCAATTTATTACGAATTGATAGCAATGTTGAAAGTGACAATGAAGATCATATGATAGAGCCAATTTTACCATCAACCACCGAAGAAATTAGCTGTGTACCTTCTACTTCGAGAAGACGGTCCACTTTTGTTATTCAACCCCCAGAGAATTCATTCTCCGGAAATCCAGGATTGAGAGTAGAAATGCAAGGGCACATACCATTTGAATACTTGAATCTAATTTGTAATGAGGAGTTTTACACTCTAATATGATAATAATCAGACAAATGAGTATGCGGTGGAAATTTTGACATATTCAGAAGGCGACCATAGCTGAATTAGTCAGTAGAAATCGATAACTGCCGAGTATTTTATAATATGGCTTGATCTTTTGCTGCACATGGGAACTATTCTCAGACTGAACATAATAAATTACTACTGGAAAAAAATCTAATAATTCAATATAACTATTCTCTCAGTACATGTCCCGAGATAGATTTTTGTTAATATGGAGAATGTTGCATTTCAGAGATAATGAAGATAAAACAATCTAGGGAAGATGAAGTCTCTTATCGATTTTTCAATAATTGTATGGAGATATACTCGTACAAATTCTATTTATGTCAAAAAAAAATTAAAACAGGTGAATCATTGAGCCGATAAATGGTAAAAGGAATTTGGGTTTCTAAATAGAAAGATCATCGTGAGGTTCTAACTAAATCTTCAGAATTTAGTGGACAAATGACAAAGACCATAAATAGAAGCAGATACGAAGTTGTCAAACAAAGAATGGTAATTGAGTATAACACGCACGAGCGGAATAGATTATCATGACCAGAAAAAGAAAATGTTGCAAATTTTATTGGAGCGAGCATGAATGACAAAAAATACTTATTATTTATGCCCTGAATGCCTGATCAACCAGGATTTTGTTTCGAGTCTTGTTTTCAGGCATTTCACAATATGGAGTTAAATACTTCTAAACAATATAACATATATTTTTTTTATTTTGTTTTTTTTTATCACATATTCTAGAATTTACCTTTTTATTTTTGGCTAATGAACATAATACGAGGCGTATCCAGAAAGTAAGTGTACTGAGGCTCTCACGACCGGATGGATTTTATTTTCGACATGTTGGCTACACTTCCGTGTAGCCTGACCCTTCCTCTCCGCAACGAGACCGGTTCGAGGTCAGTACGTTGAGAAGTGTCGACGCGACACGTTTCGTGAAAAATGTCAATCCAATCTCCCGCCAAGTGCGAAATACGCGGCGTCATCCGTTATCTCGTTTGGAAGGGAAAACCTCCGGTTGAGGTTTATAATGAGGTGAAAACTGCATATGGTGATAAAGCTATGAATCGTACGAGTGTGTACAAGTGGTGTTGCGAGTTTAAAAACGGTCGTACGTCTGTGCATGATGATCAGAGGAGCGGAAGACCTTCAATTGTAATTGTGACTGACGAAATTGTGGAAAAAATCGAAAATGCGCTCCGTGACGATCGCAGATTGACTGTGGATGAACTTTCTGCGATGTTTCCGCAAATCTCCAGATCTCTACTACACGAAACCATCACAGAAACCCTCGGATATCGGAAATAGAAGTCAACTCTGTTACAGACTTTTTCTGGGTGTGTTATTTCCTTTGGAGTGGAGTGACAAGAGAAAAATAAAAATATAATTTTAACTCACATCATGGGTCATGATTACGGTGACCAGATTACAGTTTACGTAAACCCTGAGATTGTTTGTGAGTAAATAAAAAAGATTTTTTCAATGGGAAACACAAAATGTTTATAGAAAACAAAACATAAGCAAATAAAAACATTTTTTTTATTTCTAACCGTTAATGCCAATGTACTTTTCTTTTAATAAAGTAAAATGGAAACAATATATAATAATCATTCAAAGTGGTTAGGGTAATTAACATTTTTTATAAAATAAATAAAAAAACTTGAAACTGGGATGTTTACTTAAAGTGAAAATTTTATTTCATATTATTATAATAGATCAATAGTTTGACGCTACACAATTTATGCTAGCGTTATGTGCAAGATTTGCGGTGATTATATCAAATGTATTTTACTTTCTGATATTACCAATTTACTGTTAAGTAAATTTTAGATATTATTACAAAATTAGAGTAACCCGGAGAAATTATATAATATATAATTATCTGAGACTCCAGGTGAAACCCTGAAAGCTGCTCACCTTAGTTGTGCAGTCTCGTAAAAAACAGGGAAATATTTGTATTCCACAAGGAACAATTGTGTTGAGTGGTTTACTAAAGTAAATTAAGAAAACAAATTATTTATCATTGCATATTTTATTTCATATTTTGTACAATATCATCTGTAGCCTAAAATTAAATAAATACACTCCATTCCAGTTAATTGTTAACACAATAGAATTTTGTAAAAATATATGATAACCACCACTCTGCTTGGCATGTTAACCTCTAAAGGAGTATGCCCGTAAGGCAAGCGAATTTTTACCTCAAGAGAGTATGGACGTACACAGTAAGTCCAATGTTTTTTTCCCGAATACATGAATTTATCCATAAAACGGACGTGGCTCAATGTTTTTATCTATTCAATTATTTTTTATATTGTGGCCGCAATTATATTATTTATATTACTTACAAAATATTTTTTTTATTTCACTTACAAAATCTCACTCGCTCAGAAGTTAATACAGACTTACTTAATTTTTAAGCAAATTTACAATTTGTTAATAATCACGTCCATCACTACTAATTGAGTGGTGAGTTAAACCAAATAAGCTGAATGAATTTAGGCAAAGTACTCAATTTGTTTTTTTTCAAGTTTTGTACCTATGAGTGTCCCGGGACTAACCAACAGATGGCGTCTCTAATAACAAATCCATACCATTCTCAGTTAGTACCAACCTTTAGAAGTTACGTATCAAACTTTCATGACATTCCAACATTGTGTCATTGAGTTACAGTGGTTTTAGTGATGCTACTTTTGCTATTTTCAAAACAATGGAAAAAATCGAATTTCGTGTGTTGATAAAACATTGTTTTTTAATGAGAAAAAATATCATTCAAACTCAGCGATGACTTGAAAAGTGTTATCCGGGCTCTGCTCTGTCGAAAACAACCGTTTGTTGGTGTTATGCTGATTTCAAACACGGTCGTACAGACACAAATGATGCTGAAGCTCTGGTCGTTCAAATAAGGGTGTTACACCAGAAAACATAAAAAAACCCTCAAAATTGTGATGGAAAATCGCAAAGTAAAGTTGCGTGAGATAGCTGACATCCTGAAGATATCATTTGGTAGTGTTTACACTATTTTCCATGAACATTTGGTCATAAAAAAGCTTTTTTCGAAATGGGTGTCGCGTTTGCGCACAATGGAACAGAAACAACGCATCGATGATTCAGAGCGCTGTTTAAGCGAAAGTAACAGTTTTTGCATCGGTATGTGACAATGGATGAAACTTGGATCCATCACTATACTCCGGAATCAAATCGGCGGTCAGCTGAGTGGAGAGCAGCCGGTGAAAGTCATCCGAAGCGACCAAAAACTCAACAGTCGGCCGGGAAGGTTATGACCTCCGTATTTTGGGATGCGCATGATATAATATTCATCGATCACCTTGAAAAGGGAAAAACATCAATAGCGAATATTACATAGAGTTATTGGAACGTTTGATGGCAGAAATTGCAAAAAAACGGCCCCATATGAAGAAGAAAAAAGTTCTCTTTCATCAGGACAATGCACCGCGTCACAAGTCGATGTTAACGATGGCCAAATTGCATGAGTTGAACTTCGAATTGCTTCCGCACCGACCATATTCTCCAGATTTAGCCCCCAGCGACTATTGGCTGTTCGCAGACTTCAAAAAGATGCTCCAGGGAGAGATTTGGCTCCAATGAAAAAGTGATTGCCGAAACTAACGCCTATTTTGAAACCAAAGATAAATCGATCTACACGGCTGGCATAGAAAAGTTAGGAAAGCGTTGGAATGAATGTATCACTCTTGAAGGAGACTATGTTGATGAATAAAGAAGAATTTTGGCAAACAAATGTTGTTTTAGTATTTAGTCCCGGGACTTATTGATGGATATGTTAAGTGGTTCCCTAATAACTGGTGTACTAATTAATCGTAATCCAATGTATGGTTTGTATATTGAAAACAGCTGTCTCATGAATGGGCTTGACAAAATTCCACTGCAAATTTTCTTGTACATATAACCTTTTAAACTATTAATATCACAGAACAAAATAAATTATCTTTCAAACAATTAAGTTTATAAATAAATCACAGGTCAAATTTTAGGTTTAAAAAAACGTCTGTTATATTTCTGTTATATCCCATTCTATTGGGTTTATTTCCTTGTGGTAATTAATTTCTCCTAACTAAAAATATTATATATAACTTATATGTGAAAAAGCCATACTTGGACCGTTTTTTATGATGCCATCAGGAAATTAACCTGAAACCTCAAAGAATTAGACAAGCGGTCAACCGTCTAGTCCACATAGATTGACAAATTTGAGAGTTTCCATAATTTAAAACAATAAATTTTATCTACTTGATAAGTAAAAATAATTAATATTATATTATTAACCAGAAAGTAGTTCTCGGCTATATGTTAGAACAAAATTTTCATTGCTAACTTCATTATAAATGTGCTGATTGTATATTATTATGAAAGGTATAATGGTTCAAAGCATTTTTTTTACTATTATTTACCCAAATTGCTTGAGTATTTCTTTGGCGTCATTTTGGAATAAAATAAGTTGTTTTGAGCTTGATGAGTAAGTGATCGTGCGTTTCAAATGTTATTTAAAAAAATCATTAATGGTGATATGACACTCGAAGATAATGTCCACTCTAGAATTACCACTGATAACAACCAAATCAAGCCTTTGGTTGAGAATAACTTACGCTCTTCAACATGAGAGATTCCTGAGATATTGAAAATATCAAAAACCACCGTTCATGAGCATTTGGTGCAATTTTACATTTGAATTTGACCTAAAAATACAAAATTACTTTCCGGACAACCCAATAAATTCTAATTAAAAATACATAAACTCTTGAGATTCATTTCTCTTTGCTTATTTCTAAAATATAATTTTCTTTACAAGTTGTTTTATTGATTAGTTAAAATATGTTACATACATAAAATAGTAATATAATATGTTCAATTATTTTAATATATGTACATATATGTATTCAAAATACAGTAAATGCAAAATGAATGCAGTATCAAATAAAGTCATATATATTATTTATTGGACCTTATGTGATTTTAGACTCATATCTTTCTGTTGGCACTTTATAATTGAGTTAGATAATACATATAAATCTCAAACTATCATTCATACAAAATATCCAAGTGAATTATTATTCCATTTATAATTTCCTAGCATTGATCGATTAGAATTTAATTTGATTTGCTGTATTTTCAACTAACTTAACACCCTTTTAATTCCATCAAGAACCGGGATACCACAAAGCACCTTCAACTATATAGGTCAGTCCATAGCTGGGCACTCACTAACATGTCCTTTTACGTAAGGCAAATAATTTTTACTTAACATATAATCTCTGTGAAACTTGGTCTAGAAAAAATATATAATGAATTTAAAAGTATTTACACTGACTATTTGAAACCTTAAATTTAGTTTCCACTGCCTCAACACTTTTTGAGGCAGATTTCAGTAACCAATTGGTTTAATGAAGTGGTTCAACAGTATTGGTAACTACAAATATTACAATTGATGGCTAAACTATAACTGGAATTAATAGGACACATTTATGTAACTTAGAAGTGTATTTGAAAATTTGTAATCTCAATATTTATAGAAATAGTCAGAATTGACATATGGTACTTAAAGGCATTATGAGACTTTTGTAAAGTATTGTCCTTTAAAAATATCAATCAGTTCGCTAATACAATTTTTTTTAATTCTTAGTACCTACCTATTTTTTAATACTTTTCCCCTTCAGTTCTAAATTGTTTTTTTTCCATCAAAATTTTGGTAGGTATGTCGATAGATATCTGCAAACTAGGTAATAAATATTAAATTTTTTTTTTTGAGTATTATTTCTGTTTCACAAGTTTGAATGGGATTAATAGCGCACACATTTTCAATTTGATAATTTGCTCTAACAATTTTAACACATTGAGTTTAAACAAATACATTTATTTCACTATTATGATGCGCATTTTCAATACCACTTATATTTACAACATTTGTTTTATCTGTATCAAAATTTTCACATACGCTTTCATAAGACCAACTAGTCTTCATAATTTTACTTTGAAAAAATGAATATTCTTTTGACAAAGGTTAAGTTTGTAAAAAAATAATTAAATATATCTACACCAAGGGGCGCTCAGACTTTAAGCATCGGCGATCTACCATATAAGGCGGCAAGCGATCGACTAGGTAAAAATAAAATACAAAGTTTATAAGTGGTAAGAATTTATTAATTGTAAAGATGATCACATATAAATAAGTATTATCAGTGCACAACGTAATTCGCAGTACTAATCCAACTTTCGACCAGTTATGACAAGCATAACGCAGGCAGTATGGAAGGGGAAACAGCCCGTGCAGCACCCACGGAACAAAAGACCTATGAACAGCTGATAGACAGTGTGTATTGAAATTTTTTATATATGGACACGCCTGACAGCGAGAAGTTCGTGCGCGGCCTCTTTCTGACATCAGAGCTTTCGACGTTCTTGATGTTTGTGTCTCGGAAGGTTGAGACGGGTTTGGTAACTGGACGAGATACAGCTATCTCAACCCAAATAACATCTATCAGATAGATGATAATTTAATATTTAATGTTCGTTACCATATTAACAAATATTAGGTTAAAATAATTGTTAAAAAAATATTTAGTGTACTTTTTATAAATGGAATGTCAGAAATTTCAAAAATATATGTAATTGATCACCTTAAAAACCTTCCGCGATCGACCGTTTGAGCACCCTTGATCTACACTAATTTATTTTTTCTAAATCCGAGGTATTTAAGCAATTTGTCTTTGAATTATGTTTCAGTAATGGAAATTGTGTTAACCATACGTTAAAGCCTTCTATAGAATCTGAAGAAAATAAGAAAAAATGAACTGCTTTCAAGAAGTCTTGACTATATCCAACTCTTGAAATCCAGAGATAGTCAATATAAAACAAACTAATGTTTCCTGAAATTTCAGAACATAAATTGATAGGAAATATTTTCTTCCATAACTTTTTAAATTTATCAACCGGTTCAATGTGAAGTTGCTAATTTAATCGACATAGACATCATTACTTATATACTGTGGAATAGATTATCTGTAAAGGATATAAAATATGACTATATAAATATTTTACACTATGCCCCATTCATATTTACTGAAATTTTAGATATGTACATATGAGTATTTCATATTTTTAAATAAATTTTGTAAAACACACTAAAAATATTTCAGTTGACATTAGTTGACTATACTGGTTAGTCAAAAAGTTTTGAAAGCGGAAATGAAAATACATTTTTTTTGGGGGGAAATAACTTTTATTGCTCAGTATAGTCTCCCATAAGATCAATACACTTGGTCCAACGATCTTCCAACTTTGTTGTCCCATCACGGAAGTGACTTTCTGGAAGGCCTGCAAAATACTCCTTTACGACGGCTATAACCTTTTTGTTTGATGAAAAATGCTTTCCACGAAGGAATTTTTTGAGGTGTGAGAACAGCCAGAAGTCAGAGGGAGCTAAATCTGGCGAATAGGGTGGATGCTGCAACAATTCGTACCCCAATTCACTGATTTTCGCGATGTTTTTTTGAGCTGTGTAAGCAGGTGCATTGTCTTGATGAAAAATGATTTTTTTCTTCTGCAAACCGGGTCTTTTTTCACAATTTTTTTCACCCAACTGGTCCAAAAGGTCACAATAATAATCAGAGTTGATTGTCTTACCAGTTTGGAGATAATCTATCAATAAAATTCCTTTTGCATCCCAAAAAACTGACGCTAACACCTTCTTGGCCGATTTCTGGACACGAACTCGCTTTGGAGCCAAAGTGCTTGGTTCACACCACTCCTTAGCCTCTTGTTTTGATTCAGGATCATGGTGGTAGACCCAAGTTTCATCTATAGTGATGAATCGACGCAGAAAATCCTTTTTATCCTTTCGAAATTGCTCCAAATGTTGCTCAGAAAGTCGCATTCGAACGTGTTTTTGTTGCATTGTTAGTAAATGCGGCACCCATTGTGCACACAGTTTTTTGAAACCCAAAACTTCAGCCAAAATATGCCATGTTGTTCCATGTGAGATGCCTATGGTGTCAGCTATCACATCCACAGTCGATCGATGATCTTCCAAAACCATATCCTGTATTTTCGCTATAATTTCTGGTGTTGATGCACTTTTTGGACGTCCTGAGCGTGGATCGTCTTCAACGCTTGTACGGCCACGCTTAAACTCCAAAACCCATCGGTGAATGGTTGGAAATGAAGGAGAAGACTCCTTTAATACTTTCACCATCTTTGCATGGATCTCAGTAGCCGATAAACCTTCCAAAACAAAGAATTTAATCACTGCACGATATTAGGATTTTTCCATTGTTAAAAAATACACTGACACGTCAACTTCAAATGGCTTGTAAATAAAGAATGAATTGACAGATCGAAATGAAATTTTGAGTACGTTCTTATGAAAGATGAAATATTAAAATGACGTAGAAATTTTGGTTTTCTACTGCTCCATAGATGTCGCTTTCAAAACTTTTTGACTAACCTATTAACTATGAATAAAATTGGAATATTAATAGATTGATGAATTCGTAAAAGATTGGCATTATTTGACACAAATATTTATAATATCTTGATTTTATGAAGAGTATTATTAAGTTTTTATTTTTATAGAGCATCAGTCACCAATACATTATTGAATTGCTGAAATATCCTTTTTTCTGAAAGCCTCTTCAAAAGGTTGCATTTCACTCAGAGTAAGCGGTAACTTTATCAGGCAGCCACATGAACTGGCGAATCTCTTCCTCGCTGGAGGGACAGCAGTGGGGTGGACTATTTTGCAGGGAAATTCGTAAATTCTGAAATATTAAAAAAAAAATAATACACAGGATACTAGCATATAAAAAAATAATGTGCTGCTTCTTTAAACTTCTTTTTTTTTAACTTACCAGGTTTTTTAAATAAAAACAGATAATTAAGATACAATACAATACAATATCCATATTTATTACAGATCACATTGTGTACTTACGAACAGAAAAATGTATTTGGTGAGCGTATATTACAATTTACTGTTGGAATACAACGTACGATGAAACTTACGGACATAATTCAGGTTAGCGGAGATCAGTAGCTACACATACAGTATAAGCCGCCCATTCAAGCATCTTAAATGTTTAACATAATCATCTTTTAAACATCTGTATATTGAAGATTCCCATGAAAATCCTTTTAGATGCAGAGGAAGTAATAATATTTTGCTATCGCATAATAGATAATATACGTCTAAGTGTTTTTGGTTCATGAAGACGAATTTCTTATCGGTTATTTAGTTTTTATATTATATTTTCATATCGCAGCACAATATTTTTCAATATATCTTGAGTTTCTCTTGAGCTCTTTGTCAAGAACACTTTGAAATTAAGAAAAAAGGACTCAACACTTGTCATAATAAAATCACTCGATAAATTGTTATCAAGTTGAAAATATTGTAACAGTTGTCATTATGGAATTCTACAAAATAACGAAGGAAATATTTTATGAATATTGAAATATTATTCAGGAATTTGGTTGTCAATAAGACCAATTTAATTTACAAAAAATGTTAGACATTGTATTTCATAACTTTAAGAGAATAAGAATAGCATTATCGCAGTGGTTTTCAAATTTTTTCGTGTCACGGCGCCCTTTGAGTACAAAGGTTTTTTCACAGCTCCCTAAAAAAACTTACCATTTAACGGGATGGGTGAGCTTGTTGTCCACCACACATTTTCTCAAATCTGTGAATTAATCTTGACACAGCTACCTGCATTTCCTGTTCCACATTGAGTTTCGAGGAATATTTGGTTTTTATTACAGATACCACTGAATAGCCAATTTCGCGGAAGTTGGCTATTCAGTGGTATCTGTAAAGAGGTAAGTCCTCGCAAATGGAGAGGATTTGCTAACACTCAAAAAGGATATTCGCTTTAGCACTCAAAAAGGATATTCATCAGTTACTGATATCCAAAACTCAACCAGTTCCATATAGTCAAATTTTGTTTTTGATGTACTGTCGTAAGACAGCTCAATCTTTCTAGATTCTTTTCCTCTACCAAAGCAAAGTCAGACGGAGATTGGGCCCTGAAAGGCACTTGAATTCATGTTAATTTCTTATTGAAATTTTCAAATATGCCTGGGAATTCATTAAACGCGGCACCCCAGAGCGCCGAGGTGCACAATTTGAAAAGCTCTGAAATATAGTATTCATGACACATATCAAAGTTATCTACATTAGTTTCTTCAACAAGCTAAACAACAAACAGATAGATTTTTGGATGATTTACCTCTACAAATAAGTTTCCAGCGATGTCTAGGAAACTCCGTATTTTTCTTGGAATATGTGTTCTTGGAGTAGCGTATACTAGAGCCTAGCAGAAACAGTGGCACAATATTCAACATTTTAAATTTTGATTCCATAAAAAGAAATAAAAAAAAATATTGATGTAAAAGTGTATTAGTTGTTTTTTTTGCTTCCAACATAAACAACTTCTAAAATAAAACAACTAATTAACATAGTAAATAAATTTAGATGGTATTTCAAATTGATTGACTTCACATTGTGACACCATTTTTGTCAGGGCACTAAATAAAACCTTACTAGAATGGCAATAACAAGTCAATAAATAGCATTAGTTCAAACTTCTTTTCAATGTTACTGTTATACTGAATCAATAGTAGCAACTACTAATAAGCCTGCATCATAGAAAAGCAAATTAAAAAAGCAAAATAAAAGCTTTTATTTAGAGAACTTGTTCACAAATATATAAATTACGTTATTTTAATTACTCAATAACAACACATTCATTAAATCATACAAGTTCGAAGTGTGGTTTTAAATAATTTTCAGATCGTTAATTTCTCTGCACATAACTCCATTTGATGAGTAGGTTTCAAGATAAAAGAACCTAGTGGCCTAATATCCTGGTTTCGTACTGGTTATCTCATTGGTCCTTGAGGTACTATTCAATGAACAAGAATTTGTTGGTTTAATAATAACCTTACTCTAATGGCGTAACATGCAAGAGCACCTGGTGTAACATGCAAGTAACCATATGATGTTGGACTTATGGGATAAGCTGAAGATTTACATCTCTTGTCAAATCTCTGGAGTTTGGATAGTCGCTCTTGTCTCAGGATTAAGGTAAAAGACATCTATTGGAAATTATTGTTAGTCAGTGTTATTGATAATGAAAGAAGTCATTGAAAATTACCATTGAATCCTAGGATTCCGTAGTTTCTTTGATTCTTATGCGTAAGTCACTTTATTTAAATTTTGAAGTAATTGAAAACTGAAAAACATTATAATTTTAAAAGAAGTGTCTATAAATTAAGATATATTTCTCTTGTCGCTCTCACGAGATGAAGTTTAGTGAAAAAGATCTTATTTCGGATTCTACTGATCCCAAAACCTTTCCACCTGTTTTTGGATTCTTTAATTCCAAGGGTATATAAGGGGTTACTTTCCAGAGAGGTAGCCAGAAGTATCTTTATGTGATTAAACTCACCTCCATTGCAGTGCGGTTCCTCTGCATGGCCAGATCGTGGTCTACTACAGGAGCTGGATAGTCCTTCCCGATTATGCAACCAGCTTTCTCTTGTACCTCGATTGGAGCTTTCCACGGCTCATAACTGTAAAACATCCAATTAT
The DNA here is from genome assembly GCA_949825065.1 of Odontocerum albicorne. Classification (NCBI taxonomy): domain Eukaryota; kingdom Metazoa; phylum Arthropoda; class Insecta; order Trichoptera; family Odontoceridae; genus Odontocerum; species Odontocerum albicorne. The sequence continues at coordinate 11,511,771 of OX463848.1, forward strand.
GTGAGAAAAAAGCTGAATATATCCAGAAAGAGATGTAAAAAAACGCTACTTGAGTCGCAACGGGGACAAAATTATAAATGAATAATATTTTTTTTACCATAAATTAAATTTGATTTCATGATCTGAGTTTTCAAAAAAAAATCATATGTCCCTAGCGGAGCATGTACACAAAACATATTTCAATACGTTTATCCACACAAACTTTTTCGCTTCCTTGACATTCATATTTCTGGTTGTGCACAATATTTTATTATTTTTGCTTTGTGAAATGATCTTGCCAAAAAATCATATATTTCTTTATCGACTTTTAGTGACCTGAATCACTCCAAGACTCAAGTCACCTTGAACAGGAAGGGTTTTACAATAGTGAAGTATCCAGGCCAAATTAGTCGGAAAAAAAAAACATTTTGTTTGTTTTTGACCTGTCTAACTGCACGTTAGATAAATCTGCTAACATGGTGCTCAAGAAATGAAAGATTTCATTTTCATGTATAGTATAGGATTGTACTTAAAAATAGTAATTGTAAATAGTACAGGATTACATATATTTGATAGGCATGTTTCGTAGCTCTGGTACATAGCGGCAGACATATTCCCCACTGGGGTCCAGGCGTCGCCCTAGCCGCACAGGGCAGGCACATGCTGAGCTGTCCAGTAGACTCTCGAAGGCTGAGCTCGATACCCACATCCAGTTGCCCGCACACACTGACCTGATGATACAAATAATTTGACATTACTTGAAAACATTTGACTCACATTACAGACCAGTTAACATACAGCAAATCTCATCAAGTATGTATTATAAATGGTATTGATTTAATCTAAGTTATATATGAGTTTACCAACTAGCATAGGGATGCAGGAAAGTGCACTGAGACCTCTTAATTTTTGACAGATGGTGTAATTGTACTAATAGTTGAATAGAGTCGTACTTATCACTTATGTAGCACTGTGTAAAAGGACAAAGATCTAGTTGGTTGGTGAAGATTGCCCTTTCACAAATAAATAGGATCTCATTCAAAGTATTAACAGCAAACCTGGACACTGTTAATCATTATGAATATTTGGAAATGTGGATAAATGAAAAATGGGATCCCTCTCAGGAAATAAACATAAGGATAGAGAAAGTGAGAAATGCTTTCATTAATATTATCCTTTTACAAGCAGATACCTGAGCTTAAAATTGTGAATGCGTATGATTTTCTGCTACATCTTCTCAACTCTCTATGGGATGTAGGCGTGGACATTGAACCAGGAAACATCAAGCGTGGTAGAGGAAGATCAAGAAAAGTATGGTTGGATAAAGCTATTTATATATTGAATCACATAGAATTGAGGCTTTTGAGATGTGGATCTACAGACATATCTTCAAGATTCCCTAGAAATGAAAATATTTGCTAATGATAACATAGAATGTTTACCAATCAGCATCCAGCAAGTACTTGAGAAAGTGCTGCAGGCCCAGCTCCCAGGAGAGCCAAAGTGTGCCACGTGTAAGGAAAGAGGCCACTGCATTGCGCGCCGCATGATGCAGCCACCCCTCACGCTGGAGCTGCCTCATGGCTGCATCAATGAACGGGAAACCTGTGCGTCCTGAAGTCCACCTGAAGGAATAATGCTCAATATAATTGAGGGCGAGGGTGGAAAAAGATTTAATACTAATAACTTAATGTCCAATGTAATTTTTCATTAAGGGCTAATTTAGTGAGCTGAATATTTTACTACTAGCATATTAATATCATTTAATTCAACTCATTTTATTTTATTTTACATTTGACGTATGTTTGACTGAATTACATAAAATAAAACACAATTTGAAGAAAGAAAATTAAATTTAATAAAGTTTTAAAATAATAACAACAGGAACTCATGCTTCCTTCTGAGGTTATGCCTTCAAATCTTATTAAGGAGCTTAATCTTCAATTTACCCACTTAAATATAGAAGATATCAATATCCGACAATTCATTCAACAAAGTCATTCCGTGTATGAGAAGTGATGCTCTTAACAGCTTAGCTCATGAATACAACACTGAAAACAATTTTAATTCACAAAGACGTAAATGATTGTCAGGTGAATGAAACAAAAAATTCAATAATCAAGGAGGTGTTCTCTTTTTTTCTTGTTATATCTCTGCAAGCATTATTATAAAAACATGTTTTAAGTTTTTATTTGACCGGAGTGTATTGTGAGAGTATTTTGTCACTATTGAGAGTATGGTGAGAGTATTTTGTCACTATTGACTATCAACATTTTCTCACTTTAGTGTTCCTACTATTCACATGTAATTCTTAATGTTTGGTGTTCCTACTGTTCACATTGAATTGTATTTAACAACAACAATAATAAAATTTTAAAATAGTAAAAAAATACATTTTTATTTACAAATAAATCATTTTATCTTTAATTTCATTCCATTATAATCTAAAAAAATGTGTGCATTATCTTTACCCTTTAAGTGCCGGAAGTTATTAGTATGGCCGTACCCAGCAGGCCGTGATTTTTTCAACAAAAATAAAACCTAAAAAATTTATATTTTTTGTATACAGATATAAAGGATATTATGAAAACTTACTAAATATATACACCGTGGGGCGTTTGAGCTGCCATTCACTCAGAAAAACACAGTTTAAATATTCACAAAATGTCAGGGTTGTCACAACTTGACACAGAAAACATGTTTACTTATAAATATAGTGGAATATAATATACTTTGTAAACTAAAATCAACAAATTATCTGTATGATGTATAATAAAGCACAAAAGGTAAATAAGCTATAAAATAAAACCGTAAAAAGTCTATATAAACGTCGTATTATGCCGCAAAACTACCGCCAATAACCAAAGAATACATGAAAACACACTTTGTAAATAAATACTTTGAAAAATTAACAAAAATAACGCAGAAAAGTTAAAAATTAACCATTGAACAAAACTACAAACGAAGTCATTATAAATCATCGCAATTAGGACGCAAAAAACTGTAGTCGGTAACCCTGTATCAGACACGTATTGACTGTCAGTGAAAGCTTTTAGAAAGATGACTGTAACTTTGATAATATCGGTAATTTATAATATTTAAGTATTTCTTGACCATCCCAATAGATGTCCCTATGTGTTATAATTTATAAATTATTACAATTGGATTTGATATTGGCTTGCGACAAGCTCAAAGGAGAGCGCGTTTACGCGTTCATTTTGTATGGCCGGCCTGGCGAGCACTGAATCGGAGAGCGCGTCTACGCGCTCATGGCAGTGAACCGGTTAAGATCACTAATTTAAAAAAAATCAATTCCTTAACCAAGGTTTTGTTTCTACTTTGTATCCATCAATTTTTTTTATCAATTCCCATAAAATAATATTGATCAATTTTTGTCAATTCTCATATTTACTTATTTATGGTCGGCCATTCACATTTTTTACGAAACATAATTTAAAAATCAAAGTGTGTGTGTGAATACAAAAATATTAGTAAAAAAATATATAAATACGGAAACATTAAAATGATTCAGTAAAAATGCAGTTAGAAATAAGTACATAAATCCTACTAGACAATTATTGATTAAATTAAATAACAATAATTTAATCATTCTTGGAATGTGGGAAAACAAATTAATATGCATAATTCCAATGATGTCAGTGGAGATACAAAAGTGCTTTCTAACATTAAAGAGAATAAAATGTTTGTTAAGAAAAAGTCAGTTAAAAAAAAGACCTTATTCAAGGGTCATTGAAGTTTTTGTAATATGTAAAGAACACAGATTAGACTCTTTTAACAAATAGGCTAAAAAAACATATACATTTTTGTTTTCTTTTGATGAGTCACTGATTTTTAAAGGCACCAACTGGTGGATAATGTACTAATGTATGCCCTGGTTTTCATATTACTTTCAGAGGATCGTCTCGTGTATATATAAGCTATCTTTGATTAATTTAATAATTAGGATTCATAGCAAGTGCTATAGAAGTAATTTAATCAATGTTATTATGAATAAAGTAAGCAGAAGACAATACTTCTCAAACAGTCCAGGATTAGGCTCTGCCCAGGGAATGTCGAGGCATATGGGATTGTCCCACATCCGACCATACGCCGGATTATTCACGCTCATAGTGTAGAAGTACTCCCGCCAAATCAACTGTCCTGAAAAACCACATTCAACTCTTCAAACAGATGTACAACATAAAATAATACATTGCTAGACGCAAAAACACATATCAATATAATAAACAAAGTGTTATGTTTGAAGATCATATTGAACTATCTATGATTTATATGAGGTTGTGGGTCTTTTGAACGAGGCTCTTCAACATACTTTGTCAGAAAAATGCTGCAAACATGGCAGATACGAGGGTTGCTACTTAAGTTTTGAGATATGGCAACACCAGTGTAGATACGTCAAATCTGACATCAGCATCGTAAAGTTTGACATTTTTAATGGTAAACATGCTCAGAAAGTTTTGTCATACGAGTGCTATTTGTGTTGTTTACAGTGACTTAAAAAATTCATCTCGGCTAAAAATGGAATTAAATCGTGAACATTTTCGTGCGATGATTTTTTATGATTTTCGACTTGGACTAACTCAACAACAGTGTGCCGATCAACTCGCTTCGACTTTTGGTGATGAAGCACCATCCCGGGCCACTTGTGTTTTGCTGGTTTTCCGAATTCAATCGTGGTCGTAGTTCGCTCCAGGACGAATTTCGTGAAGGTCGTCCAAATTCGATTGTTGTGCCAGAAAACATCGATGCTGTGCATGAACTGATATTGCAAGATCGTCATGTGACTTATCGTGAGATTGAGGCATGTATTCCACTCGCATACATTCAATGCATTAATTCCACTCACATACATTCAATATTGCATGAACATTTGGCCGTCACAAAGATTTGTTCGCGTTGCCACATAATTTGACAATCACTCGACGAATCATGAATCTATGCATATGAGCCAGAAACTAAACAGCAGTCGACTGTATGGGTCTTTCAAGACTAGCCAAATCCAACAAAAGTTGCATGGAATCAATATGTGAGCATATTTACCATTAGGTAATGACTCACAAGCATAAAATTAAACATACTATCAAACCATTTCCCTGTTGGGATAGGCAGAAAGGATAAAGTGCAAAACTTTCCTATCACAAAATACTTCCTTCGCCTCCTCCACATCCATACAGCTTGTTTTTCTCTTACCCCTTACCTTTCATGTTTAAAAATTTCATTCATTTGGTCCAACCACATTTTTCTCAGCCATCCTCTACCACGTCTCCCACTTATGCTTGCAATATAAATTTGTTTAGTCAATCTTCTGTTACCCCTAACCACTTCATTCTATATTCTGTTATACATTGTCATCCATTACCCATTCTGTTATAACACATCGATCAATAAGTCCCGGGACTAACTACTAAAACAACATTTGTTTGCCAAAATTCTTTTTTATTTATCAACATAGTCTCCTTCAAGAGCGATACATTCATTCCAACGCTTTCCTAACTTTTCTATGCCAGCCGTGTAGATCGATTTATCTTTGGTTTCAAACTAGGCGTTAGTTTCGGCAATCACTACTTCATTGGAGTCAAATCTCTTTCCCTGGAGCATCTTCTTGAGGTCTGCGAACAGCCAATAGTCGCTGGATTTAATAATTAGGATTTCAAATCTGGAGAATACGGTGGGTGCGGAAGCAATTCAAAGTTCAACTCATGCAATTTGGCCATTGACTTGTGACACAGTGCAGTGTCCTGATGAAAGAGAACATTTTCATCGTCATATGGGGCCGTTTTTTACAATTTCTGCCTTCAAATGCTCCAATAATGCTATGTAATATTCGCTATTGATGGTTTTTCGCTTTTTAAGGTGATCGATGAATATTATATCATGCACATCCCAAAATACGGAGGCCATAACCTTCCCGGCCGACTGTTGAGTTTTTGGTCGCTTTGGACGACTTTCACCGGCTGCTCTCCACTCAGCTGACTGCCAATTTGATTCTGGAGTATAGTGGTGGATCCAAGTTTCATCCATTGTCACATACCGACGCAAAAACTCCTGTTTACTTCGCATTAACAGTGCCAAACAGCACTCTGTATCATCGATGCGTTGTTGTTTCTGTTCCATTGTGAGCAAACGCAGCACCCATTTCGAAAAAAGCTTTTTCATGACCAAATGTTCATGCAAAATAATGTAAACACTACCAAATGATATCTTCAGGATGTCAGCTATTTCACGCAACTTTACTTTGCGATTTTCCATCACGATTTTGAGGGATTTTTTTAATGTTTTCTGGTGTAACAGCCTCATTTGGACGACCAGAGCGTTCAGCATCATTTGTGTCTGTACGACCGCGTTTGAAATCAGCATACCACCGACAAATAGTTGTTTTCGATGGAGCAGAGCCCGGATAACACTTTTCAAGCCATCGCTGAGTTTGAACAGTATTTTTTCCCATTAAAAAGCAATGTTTTATCAACACACAAAATTCGTTTTTTCCCATTGTTTTGAAAATAGCAAAATTAGCATCACTAAAACCACTGTAACCCAATGACACAATGTCGGAATGTCATGAAAGTTTGACACGTAACTTCTAAAGGTTGGTACTAACTGAGAATGGTATGGATTTGTTATTAGAGGCGCCATCTGTTGGTTAATCTCGGTACTTATTGATCGATGTGTTACATGTATTCTTCTCAGTGAACGCATTTCTGGAACATTAATTTGGTTCCTATCAGCTTTTTCCACGTTCTGGTTTCGCTCCCGTGTATTAAAGTTGGTACTAAAATACTGTTGTGGACTATCACCTTAGCGAATTTTGTCCAAACCACTTTAATGTACTCTTTTTCACCTTACTTAACACTTTTCAGCACACAATCACAGCTCACATCCCTAATTACATTTCTTATTCTGTCATTTATTGACACACTACATATTCTTCTTAGTGCATGTATATTTACTGCATTTATTGGGGTCCTTAAATTTATTTTACATGTTCATATTTCAATCCCATACATCAATATTAGTACTAAAACGCTGTTGTGAACCATACTTTTGACAGATCTCGATATTGCTTGGTTTGAATATATCTTTTAATACCCCTGTGACTTTGTGTCCTGTTGCAACTTCCCATTCAATATCTTGTTCCAACTTTTCATCATTTGGGAACATGCTATCAGAATTCTCAAGTATCAGAATTTTTTAACTCATTCTAATATTTCATTGCTCACCCAAATATTGCATTTATTTGTGAAACAATTAGTAAAACACTAAGATCCCACAATTTTTCTATTTTATCAGCTGATATTATTAAGTAACATTATACTTGAAGCAGACTTCATCGTTAGTGTAACTATAAAATAGCAAAGTTAATATTTTTTACTTAGCTGCTTGTGTAGCATGAAAAAAATCCCCTCCCCATTCCAATATCGACTGATATCGGAATAGCGAGGGGATTCTCAACTACGAGGTTCAGCAACGAATATGACAACCTAAGTGTAATTTTGGTGATAAATTGGTGGTAAAATTTATTAATTAATTAACGACACAACAGTGTCTTTATATACAAATGAACATGTGACAGGTTATAAAGTACTTAAAATTATTGACAAATAATACAACTTTATCTTAAACTAACATGAAGATATAAAGAGCAGTAGTAATAATAAATTACAGTCATTGTTTTAAAATTATTTAATAATTATATGTATGTTTAAGTTCAATATATGTTATGTATGTACACCACAAAATATTATCAAACTTCAACAAGCAGACTTACGTAATTGTCCAAGACTTATTTTATAGAGGTAAAGAACTCAGATTGGTTTTTAGTGGAATAACGCATACATAGAACAAATGTTGGATTTTTTGAGAATTTTGTGGGAATTTTATGGATAGATATTGAGATAGGTGTAGAAAACACATGGCCTCATTAGTAGAACGAGATGCAAGTTACTCAACTCCAGAGGCAAAGTATTGCCCTTAATGTTTTGTTTATATTACGTTATTTATATTAATAAAGGAGAGCACAAAGTTAGTAGCTATTTCTAAATATTGTTGTGATATTCTGGCGAATACTATATATACTTATATTAAAAATATCTAAATTGTTGCAAAACTCGTTTCCAAGTCTTTGCAAACTAATTATAGAGGAGTTGATTTTATAATTAGTATAGCAATTTTCGGTATAAAAGGGATTGAGCTGTCTTGTGGATCGAGTGGGAATACAAAATGAAATACTTGCGAAAAAGTGAGGTGCATCAATCACTGAGTGAATGATTTTGTATAGCAGTACTATATCTGCTGTTTTTCTTCTGTCACACAGCTTCAAGAGTTTCATTGCATTTAATAAGTTGGAATTTCATTTCTTTGTTCATGTGGTATTCCAAGTTTAAAATTTATGAATCTTAGAAATTTGTTTTGTACACGTTCTAAAGTTTTAAATGTATACTGTAGTGGACAAGTATGGTACAAAAAAATAAAATTTGATAAACAACAATTTTTTTAGTTTCCATGTTTTATTGTGGTTATTCCCATAACAAATCAAATTCAAAACATGAAACTTGATTTATGAGAGCACGTATTGGTAATATACATATTATGAGAGCACGTATTGGTAACATACATATTATGAGAGCACTTATTGGTAACATACATATTATGAGAGCACGTATTGGTAACATACATATTTATCAGAATGATTGAAAATTTGGGTTCACAGGGTTAAGCATGGTCTATTCTTTATGAGTTTTTTATTTTTTTTATTAATATGATAAAAACGGTTTGAGTTTCAATACCTGTGATCTGAGGGGTGGACGATATATTACCACCATGCACCTGCGCGAACATGTCATGGATGCTCCAATAAAATCTGGAAATATGATCCAATGACTTATCAACATCATACTGACATACGAAGGAAAGAAAAAGGCAATCACTATGTTCAACGATGAAATATTCTTAATTACAATATTTATAGTTAAGGCATTAACACTGTGGAGGTTAAAATAATGAAAAAAGACAATTTCTTTAAAATTGTTTTGCAGCCAAAAGCTGCCTCAAGGCTACTGAGAAAATTTAAAGTTGTAAAAGTACAATTTCAAACTCAGAATCAACGACTTGTAGATGTATTAATTAATTTGTATGAACCCCTCAACATATCCAAATTGACGATGAGAACATGTTGAAAAGTGTGTCCGGGAGACAATATTGTCTTTGGTCAAAGTAAGAGGCATATCCAGAAAGTAAGTGTACTGAATTTTTGTAGGTTACAATTTTTTTTATTTAAACAAAAAAATTACGTGGTTATGAGTACATATGTAAGCTATTTTTCGACATAGTCGCCATTCCTCTCAATGCAGGTGTTGAAGCGGGGTATCAACTTTTTTATGCCTTCCTCGAAGTAGTTTCCCGCCAACCCCTCCGTCCACTTCTCCACCTCCTCCTTTACCTCCTCGTCGGTTGAAAACCTTTTTCCACCCATGTGCAGCTTCAGGGAGGTAAAGAGACAGTAATCTGAAGGTGCTAGGTCAGGGGAATGCGCGGGATGGTTCAGGACATCCCATTTAAACGAGGCGAGCAGTTCCTTCGTGGCGTTGGCCGTGTGTGATCTGGCATTGTCGTGCAGCAGGCAGACTCCCTTTGTCAGCATGCCTCTCCTCTTGTTTTGAATCGCCCTCCGCAATTTTTTTAGGGTCTCACAGTATCTTGCAATGTTCGCATATGACACGTTAGAAGTGACCGGTCTTGAAGTATTCGGGGGGGCGTTGGGGAATCGCCGTGTGGCGAGAGTTGATGGTCTCCCCTTGAGGCATATATTCAATTAAAATTATGCCTTGACAGTCGCAAAACACGGATGCCATGATTTTCTTGGCTGAAATTGTGGTTTTGAACTTTTTGGCGGAGGGTGAAGAGGTGTGACGCCACTGTTGACTGCCTTTTGGTTTCAGGCGTGTAGTGTGCAACCCAAATTTCATCTCCAGTAACGATGGAGCGGAGAAATTCATCTCCATGGAGTTTGCAGCACCTCAAAAACTCTTGCCCGGCCTCCACTCGATTCAACTTGTGTTGGTCTGTCAGCTGTTTTGGGACCCACCTCGCGGACAGTTTCCGATATCCGAGGGTTTCTGTGATGGTTTCGTGTAGTAGAGATCTGGAGATTTGCGGAAACATCGCAGAAAGTTCATCCACAGTCAATCTGCGATCGTCACGGAGCGCATTTTCGATTTTTTCCACAATTTCGTCAGTCACAATTGAAGGTCTTCCGCTCCTCTGATCATCATGCACAGACGTACGACCGTTTTTAAACTCGCGACACCACTTGTACACACTCGTACGATTCATAGCTTTATCACCATATGCAGTTTTTACCTCATTATAAACCTCAACCAGAGGTTTTCCCTTCCAAACGAGATAACGGATGACGCCGCGTATTTCGCACTTCTCCAGTAACGATGGAGTGGAGAAATTCATCTCCATGGAGTTTGCAGCGCCTCAAAAACTCTTGCCTTTTTACAAAATTTCGCACTTGGCGGGAGATTGGTTTGACATTTTTCACGAAACGTGTTGTCGCGTCGACACTTCTCAACGTACTGACCTCGAACCGGTCTCGTTGCGGAGGGGAAGGGTCAGGCTACACGGAAGTGTAGCCAACATGTTGAAAATAAAATCCATCCGGTCGTGAGAGCCTCAGTACACTTACTTTCTGGATACGCCTCGTAATTGAGTCTACAGGTTAAAAACGAATGGAGTAGGCAAGTAACTTACCATCATACATGTTGGAAATATTACCATATGTAGCCTGGCAACAACATTCGCACACATGTAGAGCATGTGAGTAAAACAACAAACTCTTTAATCAGACTAGCAGCACCCCTTTTTTTCTTTAATTTTTTTTGGGTATCATCCAGAGTCGAATCCCAAACTCCTGGATGGAAGTTACCTAGTTGGTATGACTAACATCTTACTAACATGGTCTCGGAGGTCATCTTAGTGTATTGGTTTGTAGTAGACTTTTGTTGAATACAGTAGAATCTGGTGGGTTTATTACCAATCTTAAGTTTAATGTCAAATAATTTCTAGTGCAACTGTGAGACTAGTGCCTCCCATGAAACATGCATTTATGCACGCCAGTATTTCAAGAAACTATTTCAACATGGTAATATTCCAAGAAACATGTGTTTCAAACCGACAGCTTTCTCGACATATGCAGACCTGTCAACACGAGATAGCTTGACAAGGTAATTAAGAGCTGTATTTCTTCAATATTAAAAATGTATCGCACTTTCTAAGGAATTATTACTCACATAAGAGTCAAAAAGAAAGTATTTAATTAGTGTAAATTTATTTTAATATGTTGACAATTAAGAAGACTAGTAAAAATGCGATAAAAATTACAGTTACGAGGATTTAGGAAATATTGGATTGATACAAAAGTTATTGATATTTTAACGGTTCTCATTTGCAAATGGTGTAAATATTCGCTTTTTGACTTGAAGCATATTTTTTTTGTCATTGCTTAAAAACTCTACGCGATTTGGCCAGTTTATTGTGTCCTCGATCTTGTAACAACCCTAAAATCGATAATGGCCGAGAATAAAATTAATATCCAACATTGCATCTTATATGAATTTAAAATTATTGCACAAAAATATTTGTGAAATGTATTGTGAAGACGTGGTAAAAAGTCAAATGTGTAATTTTTTATTTAACAAGTTTTACTGTGGGAATTTATCCTTGCAAGATGTTAACTCTGCGGAAGAAGTCAAAACTACCCTTGATGAGTTTTTCGCTCTAAAATCTGAAGATCTTTATGATGTATCATTATTAGGCGGAAAAGGGTTTCCTATAATGATAATTGTACGGCACCGGTACAAAGAACTGTAAATATAGGTGGATGGCTGCTGCGCAATGCTCGGAGAATTCAGGTAAATTCCAAAGATGTAGATCGTTGAAAAGGTAGTAATGGGTGAAGAGATTTCTCTTATGGCAGGTTGTAACAGGTCTCAAGTAAAACACAGTAGGTAGAGTGTACTGAGAATAAGTAGTTTATTTTGAAAGGAATCCTTATGAACGGTCAATCGCTCATCGCAAGCGCTCACACCTCGCGAAATACCACAATTTTCGGGAGTTTTGCACAATGCAGAGGCCGACTGGCCAGCGATCTAGTCTCGACGCCCGTCCATAAGTCTACATTTCCATTGTGGTCACGACAACGCATGGACCCAAACAAACATAAATATATCATACAAAACCAAACAAATATCAAATTATAACCAAATCTATACATATCAAATATGAAAGAAATACACATACAAGGATCTACACATATTAAAGATGATGCATACGTCCGATATAATAATTATGTGATTGATTTAACAATGTTTCTTTTAAAATATTAAGGTGTTATTACGAGTATAAAAGAAATGTCAATTACTTTCTTATTAATCAAATATATAGATTTTTTAAGAAAATATTAATTAAGCTGGTATTACCTTCGGATAGACAAGCAGCCAAAGCGCAGAGCTGGACTGAGGCTTACTGGAGGGCCCAACAGGTCAGGGTTGGAGTGTGTGGGCAGGAAAGAACCTCTGGAAATCGATTAATTTATATTTCATTCTAAAGAATATATATAATAAATAAGGTTTGAAGTATTAATATTCCTTTGAAAACAGAATGGATAAATTATTATAATATTTAAGTATGAAAACCTGAAACAAGATTACTTTCCATTATTTTCTCAAGCTTTCTCTTCTTCAATCTTAAATAATATCAGTGGAAATCATTTAACATGAAACTATGGGGGCAGAAATATTTTTTCATGTAAAATAAAACTCACCAACGCTTTTGATATTGTAATAATAAAAAAGTTAAAATATAAAGTTTAAATAAGTCAGCATTTTATGCACTTTATATAAGAGGCATTTTACAAACACAATTTATTAACAGTTGAGGGAGATAAACTCTACAGTTGAGGGAGACAAATTCTAGAGTTGAGAGAAATAAATTCTACAGTTGAGGGAGATAAATTTATGCATTTTTTACTGAACACGAAATTCTTTATACGTATCATTCACTTAAAGAAAAGAGTTTAAACACGTTCAGTGCTGCAAATGTCTATAGGCGTTAATATAAACATTTGCTGGGTACTCAAAATGCCTATCGCCATTCTATTCTCAATTTCTTTGGGTGAATTAAAAAACAAGTGAACCTAGAGTGGCCTTACGGTACCGATAGGGTTTGAAACGGTTATATGGCAATGAATTATATTTGCTTTTTTAATTTTTTAACAGTGTAGTAATCATTAAAGAAATTATTCAGTAGTCAATGTGTTAAATGAAATGTTTTGACTGCCAACAGGTAATCCCATTTGTTCAAAATGGTAAGGGTGATGTGCAGCAAGTGGCATCTTTGTATCTATTGTTTATTATCAGATATCACCCTAGTCAACGGAAATCCCTTGTAAGGGCGCCCTTGAGGAGAGTCTAAACAGCGTTATATAAATTGTCCTTTTATTATTTTTATTAAAATTGAGTCATGAAGTCATAAACAGTAAATTTGGTGAGGACGCAACAGACGGTATATTTTTGTTCTTCTGAGATACGAAATGTTGTTTTTTTTCGTGTCATGTTAAAAGAAAATAAATGCATGAAGTCTTACCGCTTTTTGTCAGGATCAGAATATTTTTTTATACCAACCGATTTTTCATGTCAAACGAATTTTCACATCAAACGATTTTTCATGACAATTGATTCCAACTGTGTATTTGTTTTCTTTTAAGTTTTATTCTATTCACTCTCTCAACATGTTCAAACAATCTCAAGATTCTTTTCTTAATTCTACTTCCTTTCCTAATTCTGTTCCTAACAATCAGTTTTCTTTAATCCATTCATTTATACATTATAATGCCGGATATTGTATGCAAGCCACACATTTCTATATTAATTATTCTACTATTCTACTTCGTTAACAACCTCTGTAGTCTAGTTGGTAAAATGCTTCTCTCTCACAACCTCTGTAGTCTAGTTGGTAAAATGCTTCTCTCACAACCTCTGTAGTCTAGTTGGTAAAATGATTCCGGGTTCCATTCACAAGGTACCCAAAAAGTAAAATAAAAAAGAATATTAGTCTGGTTTCAGAGTTCACTAGGTAACAATACTACACCACCTGCAGTAGTAGTATTGCCAACAGGATCCATATGTCTGTGACATCTGCAGGAGGGAGTGCACATCTTGGATCGGGCTGTTTTTCCACAGAAGATTATATGATCGACATGGAAGAGCAGCTCAAGATTGAGGTCCAGCAACGATGATACTTACCAACATATATGATGAAGAGCTACTTGCCTACTTCAGGATGATTAATGGGGCAGAAGACTGTGTTGTCTATTGGCCATGCCCTTGATATGTTGAAGGGTACCATACAAATTAATAAATGACTCATAATTCGTGTCCAGCCTTTACTTCCCTAGATCAAGGTGGACACTAACACACAACTGTGCAGAATAATTTTTGATGAATCATTGATTAGGTATCAGGTAAATTGTTTGGTCCCATGATCTAATGGTCGTTAGAAAGTGAAGTTTTTGATCTTCATTTCATATGATGAAGATGCAAAATAGTAGAATTGAGATGAAATGCATTCATAATAATAAATGGTCAACATGTACCAGTTATTAAGACACCTGTCTTTTGTTTCCAAAACTAATTCAGGGTGCAATTCCCGTTAGAGCCCATTTTATTTGAAAGAAGGTTCCTGTCTGGTTTACATTTAAGGTCTCTTTAACATCTGTCTTGTTGGTACTGTATACAATGAAAGTGTTATACAGTAAATAAATTTACTTGTCTAAATGTACAATTTTTTTAATATAAAAGTTTATAGTTTAGTAAGACCTCTGTCTTCCGACCCGGGGATTACGGGTTTGATTCTCATTGGAGCTCAATTTATTTTAAACTCGTTGGAACTCAATTTATTTTAAAAAGTGTTTCACTCCGGTTTAAATTAAGCCCTGTTTAACATCTTCCCGGTCGGTTGGAGGAGATTACCACATGCAATAAGTTCGCCAGATTGTACTGTCAACAACAAAAGTGTAATAAATACAATAAAAATACACTAATACAATAAACATACAATATTCAAGAGAAATCTCTTGAATATAAAAGTAGTGTCAGAACAAAAAAAAATAAACATGTATGAAAAATAAGTATAAATAAATTCATTCATTCATCCTTTTCACCCTCGACCTGAACAAGTGGGGGCCTCAACACTGAGATGCCTTTCTTACATTCACCTCAGCTCTCCACCATCATTAGTATTTCTGCCTAGGGCAGTTCCAGTCTCTCGTCAGTTAGCCTCCTCAGCTGTTGTCCATGTTATTAGCAATAAATAAAAAATATATCATAAGTAACCATCATAATACAAAAAAATTACATAAGAGGGGAAGAATGTATAAGAATATAAATTGTAAAAGATAAGAAAAAAAGTGTTTACGATGTATGGGTTAACTCAGAGAAACTTGAACGAACAGGTAGATAAGATATGTTATCCGGGCAGCCCTTTTACATATGATGGGTGAATTAAAAGGGTCATTGTAGGAAGGGTAGAGACAGAGAAGAAGATACATGGATCACTTAATGTAATTATACAACAACCGTACAATTCAAAAGTGGCAAAAATGATGGTATATAAAAGTGTGCTGGTGCTCATCTTGATGTATGGAAGTGAAGTTTGGACTTGGCAGAAAGATAAAGGTAAAACTAATACTGTGGAGATGCGCGCACTAAGAAAAAAATTGTGAAATGTCAATGAAGACATCAGAATAAATGCATGGATTAAATGGATGTTTAAGATGAAGAAAGTGGTATTAAGATGGTCCGGACATGTAGAGGGAATTAATGATGAAAGAATGACTAAGCGAGTATAAAAGTCAGGAATGCAAGGTGTGTGTGGAGGAAAACACGACTGGATCAAATGGACTAGACTTTTGAAAGAAGGTATGAATAAAAGAAGATTGTGTTTGATGAGATTTATGAATGTGGAGGAGGCATACGTTGTGTGCTTAGATAAAAAAATATGGAGATCTGTTTTCTCTGCCTACACTGCAAGGGGCGATGATACGAGTATGTATGTATGAGAAAAAAAAAATTAAAAATATACAAGATGAAACAATTCCATAGGTTAAAAAAAAGAACGACACTAGATAATACGAGTAAATCAAAGGTATTACTTCAAGAAGGCCTCCTTCTCCACGTCCAGTCTGGTGGCGAACATCTGTAGCGCTGTGGTCTCCCCACCGTGCCAGCGCACCATGGGTAACTCCCCTTCACCCGTTTCCGGGAAGATCCCTAAGTCTTCAGGCTTGGGCACCTGTCAAACATGTTGAAGTTGAGTAAAATGAATAGTTTTTTTTTTATATTCATAATCACTACTTTTATTTTTACTTTCACAACAATGAGTTTGAGTTTAGATATATTGTGAATTTCTCGAGAATACCAAGAAAGTTGGCAAGCATTTATTTATTTAACACTTTTATTGCAAATACAATCTGGCGGGCTTATTGCCAGGCGGCAATCTCTTCCAACCAACCAGACAAAAGTAAATTAAGCAAGTTACGTGGTCGCATAAATCATTCAAATGACTATCCATCCCCACGAAATCCATAAACATGTACGTGAGCACTTGCCCACGAGCCCCACAAAGACGGACTGTCACCCGAACATTATTTTTCATATAAAGTGAGATATCATCAATCAAAAGGAAAGGAATCAAAGAAAATAAATCATCTGTATACTATACGTTTCAGAGTTTTACATAGTTAAAAACTTAATAAGTCGCATAAGTCTAAACATCTTCAAATACACATACATACATACATATTATCTCATCATGTCCCTTGGGGGTGTAGGCAGAGAGAACAGATCTAAAAAAGCTTTTCTATCCAAGCATACAATTGAAACACTTCCGCTAGAACCCATTTTTTTTTATAGGATTGGAGTCTGGTTTTCATTTAGGGCCAAAAAATCTGGTTGGTTGGAAGAGATCGCTACATGGCAATAAGCACGCCAGGTATACAACGAAAGTATAACACAATACAACTTTTGCCTCCTCCACATTGCCTGTACATCTCGTCATGCACAATGTTCTATTATTCATGCTTCTCACTTTACCTTCTTTCAAAATCTGCTCCTTTTGGTCTTGTCACATTTTCCTCGATCTACCTCTTACATGCACACCTTGCACTTTTGACTTGTATACTCGCTTAGTCATTCTTTCATCAAACCATCTTAGAGCTATTTTTTCATCTTACTTAAAACATTCCTTTTATCTATGCATTAAATTCTGATGTTTCCATTCCGCCTTCTTTCCAACACAGAAACTCTTCAAATTCTGATGTCTTCATTCCGCCTTCTTTCCAACACAGCAACTCCTCAAAGGTGGGCACCAACACACTATTATTTATTGTCATTTTTGATATAGTTGATATTACGTAGATCAAATATTGACTCGTATATTGACAATAGGTGATATAATGATCATCATCGGTTAAAATCCACAGCTTCATTAGGACCACTAAGCTGGCTCTGGAATAACTACTTTCTATCATTCTATGAACGAGTGGAGAGGAATATCGGGGCCTAGCAGATTGATTTTGCCTGTAGAAGAATTGTTAGCTGACTCTTAACTGTCTTGGAGAACCTGGAAATCTATCAAAAGCTCCGTATGGAAATTGCGAGATTCAAGGACAACGTGTCAAAATGGGGGATGTTACATAATAACTCTCTGTATATGCAGTGAGGAGC
The DNA here is from genome assembly GCA_949825065.1 of Odontocerum albicorne. Lineage (NCBI taxonomy): Eukaryota > Metazoa > Arthropoda > Insecta > Trichoptera > Odontoceridae > Odontocerum > Odontocerum albicorne. The sequence goes on from OX463848.1 coordinate 11,529,554, forward strand.
AACCCACGCGACACTTGCTAAAATACCCGAAGAGTCCGGTGTCCTTCACCAAAGGGGACTTGATTTGTGGGATGATGTAAATATTGATTATACTCAATTTATTGACTTTTACCATTTATATGAAAATAATTGTGTGAATTTTGAGGATATTTATTATTTTATTACGAATGGGAGACTGCTAATGGGAAAGCTAATATTTTTAAGAGATGATCTATATCAGGCGTCGGCAACCTATGGCACGCGTGCCAGGCTTGGCACGCGATGGGGTTCTGAATGGCACTCTACAAATAATCAGGGAAATCGCGAAAATATCGAGACGAAGTGATTTTTAAATAAGAGAAAATGTTTAATTATAATTATTTATCTAACGTGGCTCGCCAATGTCACGAAAATCTGCGCGAAGGGTGAGTGAGAGCTTTGAAGCTCATGTGCCTATATTTTCCTTCCTCATAAAACCAGATTTAATAGATCCATTAATAATCCCGTTTGATTTTTCAATTTTTGAGTGGATGAATGTTGATAATTTTGAAATGGAACTTATCGAACTAATATCTTCAGAATTATGGAAAACAAAATTTAAGGAATTACGAAAAAATCTGGAAGATGACTCTATGGAAAAATCGACTGCTATATTAAATTGTTGGATGTCATTGCCGGAAAGATTTAATTGTTTACAGAAAATTGCATGTGCTCTCCTTTCCGCTTTTGGTTCCACATATCTCTGTGAACAAATTTTTTCTCACATGAAACATATTTTGAGTCCACAAAGAAGTCGTTTAACAACTGAACATTCAGAATCTTGTGTGAAATTAAAAGTCACAAATTATACCCCTGATATTGAAATATTAAGCAAAAATGTGCAGGGACAAGGTTCGCATTAAATTTTTTTAATTTATGTTAGAATTTTATGTTATTTTTTAATAAATATGTTTAAAAGATAAATTTGGTATAAAATTCTTCTCCTCTAGAACCCCATTATATAATTTAGAATTAAGGCGGCACCCTGAATCATATTGGTAGAGTGGCTTGGCACACCACAGCTAAAAGGTTGCCGACCCCTGATCTATATATTAAAAGCTATCTTAAATAAGAGTGAGACCTTCTCGAGCATGTGCAGGGTGTCTCGCAGGCAGGCCGGTACGTGGCCAAACGTCACTACCCTGAAGTCAAAGTCTGGTACAGGTCGGGGTGGCGGACCGATGGTGTCCACTGTGTGCTAGAATTATAGATAACTTTTATTTTATCTTAAACCAAAGAGATCTTCATCAGTAGCCAAATATTTATGTATTTATTTTTACATGACAAGTAATATATCTATTTATAATACACATATGAAAAAAAACAAGAGAGAAAAAAACAAGTATTGTAAGTGGACACTTTCAAATTATATGCATCTGGGTTTGTTGCCTGTCAGTTTTCGTGATCCCAGTAAACCAGGACATATGAATATGGAAAAAAATAAGTTAATACTTTGTACCGATTGTTGATCACTATTTATGTCGAAAATTCTCATTAAGTTGATAAATTGTTAGGTCTAATTACTAGTACGTATCAAGTCAACCCTTGGCGTACTGCATTATTTATTTTTATAGTGTATTATTATTCAATATTACACTAAAAAGAAATAATTATTAAAATATGAAAAAGTGTTACCAAAAACATTTGATAGGTAAGTGGCGGAATGCCCCCATTGGCCTCGATGACTGTGGAAGGGTTCCATAGAGTGTGGGATACATGCTCCGTGCAGTGCACCCCGATGTCTCGGCATAGGTACTTGACCGAGTTATCTCGTACCATCCATACCGGCTCGCAGTCTTGCTCGAATGATAGCTTAGTGATGCCTTTAAAAACAATTAATATGTGTGAAGTACGATTAATTAAAATCTGTAGAAATAATCAAACTAAGTAGATCATAAAATTAAAATGAACAGAGATAATCAAACAATCAATGTACATGGCTGTGCAGTGGACTTCCGTATAGGTCGCCGATTTGAACCCCGCGCTATGCTACTCCCCTCGAATGGCACAGGCATTTCTTTTGTCAATTTCGTAGTATTCGAGGGTATAAGGATTCCTATGATTTCGGTCATATCTATTCTTTGAAAAAAGAGAAAAAAAAAACATGTCTATGTGCTCCGGTCATCTCACTTGGGTGTGCCATCGGATCCAGTACAGTGGTGTGATCGATGAGTTTGCTGGTGTGCAACAGCTAACAAAAAAACTCCACGGCACAGCTTCGCTTTCCAACTGAATTGATGTCAGAATGGCTAGGGGGTCCTCAACTACAGCAACGACGACGATGTCCGAAATCGAGAGCAGAATAAACCTTGGGTAGATTTGAGAAATTCAACTCACCTTTACTACAAAGTCCCGCTCCAAACTTCTTCTAGGCTTAACTAGTTAGTGAATGTGTTCTACAAGTCTTCACATATAGCGGAGAAATAATGACACTCACCAGGCAGAGCATCCATAAATTAAAAGTTAAGTTGAAAATAGCTATGAATCGATTAACATTATTTATTTATTCATTTACGGTTTATTTCGACTATTAAACTTTTTGTGTTTAGGTCCCGAGTTGGAGCACCCTTGAGGAGTGTTTATTCATTAGTATTTTTATTATTATTAAATTGAAGAATTTAGAAATAAATGTAAGATCACTTACCAAATTCCTCCCAAAGTTTGCGAATGACTAAGTCAGGTTTACCCTGGAAGAGCAGGAGCCGACCACCGTGCCTTCGCAGCTGATGGTCCAGGTCAGCCAGTGCCTCCAGAAGGAAGCGCATGCGGTTGTAGCCAATGAGTTTTGTGCCTGCTCAACACATCAGACACCATTATACAATACTGATGATTTAAAATGTGAAAAGCTAACTTGACACTTCATTCATTCATTTGCACTTTACTCCTCAACATCTCTCTCATTTATTTTTTATTTTAAATATCGTACACATACACGTTAAACACAATTACATACAAAGCTTTAAAATAAATATAACATGTACACTATAAAACTCTAAAATAAGAAATAATAGTTTAGCCAAAACACCTAACTCCCATTACTAAGAAAGTTCAATATCCATTCTTTAAAAAGTCGGAGATTTTTAAAAGGAATGAACTGCTGGAGAAGACCTATAACTGACAATACTACAGCATGTAGAGAGGCAATAACATTTTTATATTTAGGCATGTGTCTAGTGTTATCAAAAGAACTTTTTTACCAGATAGTGATAATTTTTTGGGTACCATCGAGAATCAAACCCAAAACTAGTGGAAGATAAGAATTTTACCAATTAGTAAGAGAGATCGCCAGAGATCTTGAAACTGACAATGGTATATTAGCAGTGACGCCTTATTGAGAAGGCTTAAGCCCTTATAGAGTTGTATGACCATCAGAGGACAATAAAATTAAGTTAGGCTTAAATTTATAACTGATCAAATTACTGCATTTTATGATACACATTAATTCATCTCAAACTCATGTTGCGGATTACCTCTTTAAGTGTCCCCGCACAGATGATGAAATATGCATTATTTATTTGTCTGCAGATATCATCATTTGTGGGGTGATAAATTTTACTTTCCAAGATATCAAGGTTACATGCTGTTGTGTCCAAGTTTATGAACCATACTATATCTAGGAATTGACCCTGCGAAGGTCTTGTAGAAGGTGGATTTGGTTCAGTAGACGAGGCCAAAGTAACATTTGTAATAAATACAGTACAACCCTATCAAATTTCAAACCTCAAAGTATATCTAACAAGATACTGGCAATTAATTGCCTAGTTTGTTTGGATTCTGAACATGTAACATCTAATTTTACACGTTCTGAATCCAATAAGGATTATCATCACCATGGACTCATCAACCATCCTTCTCCAGTACAAGCGATCTGTTGTTCTATGTATTACCTTATGAAACGAGCACCGTGCTGCTTTTGATTTGAGTAATAAAAAAATCAAGCATTGCTCAGTACTGTCTGAATTTGAAAAAAGGACTAACCTGCAGTTTCTCCATCAAAAATGAATATGGGGTAGAAAGGGATTGAGGGGTCCTTGAGAGCGTAGTGCAGAGCAGGGTTATCATGCAGGCGCAAGCCATGGCGGAACCACAACACACTCCCTCCTGTCATCCTGGGGCCAAATCTGCACCTTTAGAGATCCTGTTGATATTAACAATACTTTATCACAGGAATATAGGCAAAGGAGGAGTGAAGAGTAGGACTTGTACAGGTCAAGTTTATTCTGGGATTGAGATTACACCGTATATACCTGTCAGATTCTGAAATTAACTACCAGATTATATACAATTCGTATATTATTATTGACATGCTACAAAAAAGTAATTTATTTATTTATACATGAAAAGAAATTTTATAGTTACATAATTTATGAAAAAACAACCGGTAATTTAAAGTGGACACAAAAATTATATGGATCTGGGTTTGTTGCCTTTCATTTTTCGTGTCCCCAGTAAACTAGGCCTTTGCTTTTGTATCTTACTGAGGAATATGGAAAAGTTTTTTTTTTCAGATTTCAGATACTCCGTTGCAAACTCTTATTAACTTGATAAACAGTGAGATTCAATTACATATATGTATCAAGTGAGTCAACAAACACCCGCCATACTTCATCATCACAGACCAAAAAGTCCATCCCACAATGCCCAGCATACAATCACTAAAAACACACTACACTCGAGAGTTCACACAAAATTTTGCTACAAGTCATCCCTTTGCAAGCCAAAACAAACAAACTCAACACGCCCAACTTCTGCCGCAATAACAACCACACTCTGATCCACTGCCAGATTTTTTTTGCCCCCTTTTGTCTTTATTGAATTCGGCCCCCTATCGTATATCATGGGAGCCCAATATGGATTTTGTCTTTGGGCAAAAGATGTTCTAAGTTTAACGATGGTGAATATCAGTTGCCATGTGAGTCATGTGTCTCTACTGAATTTGAAATTAAAAAGCATTACATCTCCCTTCAGTGACATAGCATGTTTTTCATCATTCTTCTTTCCAATCTCTCTTTCCCTTTCCTGACAATCGATGACCATGCCATATCGATATTTATTTTATTTATGTTTGTATTTTTAAAATTTTTATTATTATCTTATTGCATGTTTTTTTCTCTACATTAATGTAATTCTCCACCTTAAAAACAATTATATGGTTTGTTGGAAGAGATTTCCACTTGGCAATAAAACTGTCATATTATACACTCCACAATAACGTTTTAAATTAATAATTTACATCTTTAGAGACTCGAAACTTCCTCTCGAATGTTAAAAGGCTGATAATGGACAAAAAGATTATTTTCTTGAATTGACATTTTTTGAGAAATGCTAGTTAGACCACATTGTATGAATTTCATATTGCTTTGGTCCAATGAATAATTGAGATTTTATTCATGTGGTCAGCTTGCAATTCAGAATCTATTGGAATATATTTGTGAAATATTGCACAGGTCATGAGACACGGGGAAAGCAAAACACAGTAACAATGAAATATTCATGAGAAATCTGCATTCAGCGGTATTTTATAAATCACACAGATAAACCTTTGTAAACAACAAATTTTATGTGTCTAAATATACGTACAGAACATTTTTAATGGTGCTAACATTGATTTAATTAATTTGAATGGTACACTCAATAATGCGGACATGTTGAAGAGCATGGCCAGAAGACAATATTCTTCGCCCCTAGTAACCGAGCCTTCAGGTCAATAGCCACTGGAGTATGCAAGTAACTCACAGTTCACCGTCTTGTGTTGTAAATATTACCACATATGGACAGGACAACACTTGCAAAATGTCTAGACATGTGCGAGTATTGTTACCAGACTTTTAATAATCTTGGTCCCCCTTTTATGTGGGTACCATCAGGAATCGAATTCGAAATCCTTGGGTCGAAGACAAGATTCTTACCACTAGGCAGTGGAGGTCATCGATAGATGAACTAAATATAATTTTAATTAGAATCTCTAAATTAGATTAAACGGAAGAAACCTGTATTATATTGTATTATACTTTAGTTGTATATCATACAACCAGGCGGGTTTATTGTCATGTGGCAATCTCTTCAAACTAATCAGAAAGGTGTTAAACAAGACTTAAATGAACACCAGACTGGAACCCTTTAAAAAAAATCTGGGCACAATGGGAATCGAATCTGCACCCCCTGAAGAAAGGTGTACCTTATCAACTAGGCCAGGGAGGTTATCTGAATGGATTTTTCTAGAATTTTTCACCAATCAAGTACATTTGGAAACAAGTTTAATCTGACATCTTCTTCGTTTTGTTAAGAATAAAGTAATGCCATAAAACAGCTATTTCGAAATCATTCTGCAATCTGACACAATTCAAGTCCAGAAATAATTTTTTTAAATGAGAAAAGTTATCATCTATATAGAAATATATTTTTATTTTATATAGTTATGTAATAAGAATTTTGGCAGTGGTCTGGTCACCTATTTTAAACCACTTTGTCAACATTTTTAATATATGTCGAGAAGTATCAAGAAGATAAAGTTTAGGTACTTTGGACATATAATGCGAGGACAAAAATATGGTATCCTATAACTGGTATTATAGGGGATAATTCAAAAAAGATAAAATCCGGGAACAAGACATATTTTATTTTGTTCTACAATTTTTTGGGATGCGGAAGGCATACTGCTGATAACTGGAGAGTAGTACTCCAGTCTGCTGATGCAGTTAAAAGTAGCTGTGAAGGAGAGGAAAATGGACAAAAGGGGTACTGCTTTTGCATGACAATGCACCTGTGCACAAAAGTAATTCTGCATTGGGTTCTTTTCACAACTGTCGTGTCCAAACATTAATTCACCCTCCCTACAGCCTAGACCTGGTTTCGTCTGACCATTATTTGTTTCCAAATATGAAAAAAGAACTTCGAGGGAAGAAATTTACAGACGATGAAGAAGTTAAAAGTGGATTTTCGGCTTATTTTGAGGGCAAAAGCAAATCTTTTTTTTTCGTGTGCATAAATAAGCTTATTGAAACTATAAAATATGTGTTCCATAGTTACATAAGTCTACTTGGCTGAATTTGGTAAAATTTTGTAATACAATACATATGGTATATTGAATTTAAATATACAGACTAATATTGAATAATTTTAAACAATAATTTAGTAATTACTTTGTTATTATTACTACTGCTTTTTGTATCAACATGTTAGTTTAAGATAATATTTTGTATTTTCGTCAATAATTTTGAGTATTTGTATTAACTTGTCATATGTGCATTTGTATATAAAAGATACTGTTGTGTCGTAAATTAATAAATAAATAAAAATATGAATATTCTCATTAAAATAAAGTAAGAACATTAGTTTTGTTATTTAATAACCACATCTTATATAATATATTGTTATATCAATCTGAGTAGGCTAATCAATAGTGATACAAGTTCACTGAGGGGGAAACAGACAAAAGGGGGTATCTGACAGGGGGTGGCAGGCAAAGCAGGTGAACTGAGGCGAATTAAATAGCGGAGGGATGCAGTGAGGCAAACTAAATGGCGGGTATTGCATAAGACAGCTCAATATGATATTTCATAAGACTCGTAAAATATTTCATAGGGCATTATATAAATGTTGTGAGATATAAATACACACATAATAAATTGCTAATAACACGGTTCCAGAGCTGTTAAGAGTGAAACTCATATTGTGAATCGATATATAATACAATTTTTAAATAATAAAAACCTGTGTATTAGAATTATATGGACATAATGCATGTTAGTAAGATCCAATCAAAATATACATTTTTTTCCATTGATTTAAAAAAATTAATAAGATTTCAAAGGTACATACTTTTTGCTTTATAAATTTCTGAGTTTCATTTTTCCCCGTAACAGACAGCTGAATAATTTATTTCAAAATCATTGTGGTGCAAGCAAAATTTTCTATGTTTAAAATTATTAAAAGATAATAAAAAGGTATAATTCATTGTCATATACCCATACAATTCCTATCAGGATTCAGTACTATTAACTAAAAACAAGATACCCAGTAGTGGCTTATCATGAGTCACTACAGGGTCACTTGTTTTTTAATTCATCTAAAGAAATTCGAAATAGAATAGTGATGGGTGTTTTGAGCACCTAGTAAGTTTATATGAATGCCTATAGGCATTTTTAGTACTGAACGTGTTAATTTTGATAGAGTTTCTTATGCATAATGTACACGATCTACTTCAAGCAGAGAATGGAAGAGCTTACAATTGTAGATACGCTTGAAATTAAAAAGCAAGGTGAAAATGAAGAAACTGAAAATTCCACCCATTCCTTCACACTTTGACATTTAAAAAATCTTAAAAAGTTGCCTGAGATTTTTAAATAAAAAATATTTAGTGAATCAGTAAAGTAAATTCTGCCTGTATAAGTTTTTATTTCATAAAGATAAATTAAAGGATCTGTTACAAGCAAATGAGTATTGAAGCTTTTGTCAAGAAAAAAAATCCTTGAACATCCAGTCCAGTTTATAAAGATTACCATGTCTTCAAATAATGATGCCTAAATTTTAATTTACTTTATTTATTTTAAGTTCGACTCGAATTTTTATAAATAAGTTATTTACATATGTACAATTTTTTATTAAAGGGAAATATTGAATTTGCCATGCAACTTCGCATTGTCACTAAATAAATAACGTATAGAACAGTGAAAATACTGTATAATTTCCAAAATTTACCAAAAACGGAGTTCTGTAAATTTAATATCAATCACATTAATATTTTAATAGCTTATTTTTTTTTTAAATATTAGCATATATTAAAACTGATTTTTGAAATGTTAGTTTCATTCTTTTAAGCTCAATACAAAAAATTATGATAAATACAACATTTATTTTATACGTATTTGTTATGTTATCTCTTCTAAAAGACAAAAAAATCCTTACTTCGACTTTTCACTACAGAGAGGGTTTAAAGAAACAAAATAATATATGTTCATCAATTTCTAATAAATTTAAAATGACCTTTTAAAAGAAGAGGTGTTTAAAACTTAATTTTCGTAAAAATAAAAATAAATACTTGAAAATAATGGAATTTTAGACTCTTGTAAATTTTACATTTACTTGAAATTTATTTATTTTCCAGGAACAAAGGGAATAAAATAAAGAAGTGAAACGAAAAACGAGGTTTTCGCTAGTCCAATTCCTAAAAACATATATTCTTGACATATTAATGATATAAAAGAAGGCCCCTATTATTGGATATCAAGTTGTCAAGATAACCTAGCAAGAAAAATACAAACACAAGAACATTTTATCATTCCCAACCCTAAAAAGAGAAAATTGGGTTTGAAACGAGGTAATGTTAATAATGAGGTTTATAGTGGGGTAACCCGGACGGAGACCACCAGACCATACTGTAAATCAGGCAATGTCTGTGGATCTTCCTCGACAGCTGTCCAGAGGAAGACCAAAAAACTCCTGGATGACTCAATGCTCTAAAATCCTGCAGAGAAACTGCCTCGATGAAAGCGACACCCAGAACCGAAGAATATACAGCCTGAGAACGAGAAGAGCCGACCCCAACAGCCTACCTAGGCAATGAGTTGGGACAGTGCCAGGAAGAAGAAGTGGGGTAACCCCACTATATAATATTATCTTTTTGCAATAAAGTAGGTGATAAATTGTTTAATTTTAAATAAGAATCAAATTTTTCATATTTTTTAACAAATAAATGTATTAGAAAAGATGTTTTATTAATATTTTTTAGAATCATTTATCTGTCAGCATTAAGAAGAGCTTTAATTATATTAATTTTTGTTTTGCAACAGAAGAATTAAAACAAAATATAAATATGAGTGATGAAATTGAAATTAGGCAATGAAAATCAATAGAATGAGGTGAATGTAATAAAAACGAGTATTTACAAGTGAACGGGAATTTACTCTGAAGTATTTTATACATATCAAATTAATGAGTTATGAATGTACGGTAGGAAAGAGTGAATGAGATTTTTAAAGAAATAAAACTGTGACAAAAGAGTATATTACAAGAATTCTGGTGGACCGTCTCCTCTACCTACACCAACAGGGACAAGGTATGATGGCTTGTACATAAGAGAGTATTATTTAACTTATGTAATAATATAAGCAGACAGAATAAATATTACTGTTTATATCAAGTATAACTATTGTACATTCCATGGCTGAGTGAAGACCTAAAGATATTTGCATCAAATAGTTTATAAAAAAATGTTCATAATTTTACATTTTTTTTTATATACACTTACACGCAATTTAAATAAAATTAAGAAAAAAATAATAAAAAGTCAATTTGAATTTACTCAATTGAAAAGAATAAGCTATATAGATTTTCTAATTGAAAATAAAAATAATAACTGTTTTCTTTAAATTATTTTTATTATACTTTTTTTTCATTTGGAACCAACCTCACCCAGTTGAACTCACTTTACATGTTTCTCTAGTTAAGTAATTTTTCTTAGAACCAATGAATTGCATAAAGTGAAGGATACCTGTAAATATTTTTAAAATGCATAAATTTGACTGAAACAATAAATAGTATTATGCCGTCAAAATTTATACAGAAAAATCCTATACTATTCGAGGGAAGTAAAATAGTATTGAGTTTGAATCAATGAGTTTCAGCGTAGAAGTCCAGTGCTGTTAGCATGACTATGAACCTTAAAGTTAATAGAACATATAAATACCTTACTAAATAGTTGAATTATTTTGAAGAGTTTGTCAGTAGATGAACCACCCAGCTATTCAACTACACAGGCACCCAGGCAGTCTGCTATTGAAATGTAATATGATTCAATCTAAAACCCACGGGAATTGCTTACTCCTCCCTCTTTTCTTGCTCTAAGTGAAGGGTTGCCACTAATTGCGAGCGATATTTAAAGCAAAAAATATTTTTTCTTGGGCTGAGTAGGTAAAAGACGAATGTAAAAAAAGTATATAATATATAATCAAATATTACTACATGTAAATATTTATTTTTATTAAGAATATCTATTAATAGGAGAAAAGGAATTAGGAAATCAGTAACTAATGCACAGTGGAAGTAGATATCATTAGTAAGATGAGAAAGGAATGATAATTGTGTGATGTGTAGAGAATAATCACTGATGTGCATGATGCATTGTTCAAAGAAAACTTTGCTTGATATAGTTGACCAGATTTTGACAAAAGATAGTATTAGTAAAAGATTATCATACGTAGAGAAAGCAAAAGCAGTGTTTGAATAGAATACATGATGTGATGATATGTATGATAATGTATTGATATGGTTAGCGGCTGTAGTATAACAATATTTATATTAAGCAAGTGTTGCCCCAGTTCAATTCTTGGCGGATTCAGTTCAGTATTAATTGTCACAGTCGTATAGCTCAGTTTCCCGGAGAGAAGAATGTCACGAGATCAAGTGGAAGTTTAATTTTATTTCATCATATTTTCAAGGCGATGCATTTGATAAAATAATGTCTCCATAATAAAATATCTTTACATCATTACATATCAATGAACATGTTCAGCATTTCTATAATTATGGACTTGTAAGATGTTCAATTCAAATTCACCACTCTATTTTTCCTTATCGGGCTCTTTCACTAACTGTCTATTAAAGTAAGGCACAATTCAAACAGCAACATAAAAAAATTACTTCTGTGTTCAATAATATGTTTTTCCTATTCTCTACTATATTTTCCTTTCCTTTCGTTTGCCAGCAATCGGTGATATTTCTATTTGTTTTTTTTACATGTGGCTTGTTTTATTACAAAAAAGTGCAATCTATCACCAAAAACTTAATTTAACTCATTTCTACAACTTTTGTCTGGTTGGCTGGAAAATATTGACATATAGCGATATAAATTAAGTATCAGTCAACAAAATGACAGAAAAAAAAAACTGTTTCGAGTGTGAGCTGAGAGCACTGTGGTGACAACCCTGGCGGCGTTTTGGGTAGCTGGAATAATATTTTAGTGGCTTCTGGAGAGTATTGATTTATGTGGCTACAGGTGTGCTCAACCTGGATTGCTATAGAAAATAGAACTAAAATTAAACTAAATCAATTTTACATTAAATGATAAAACAATAAAAATTGTAATATTCTTTGTTCTAGATTTCTGATTCCTTTGTTTGAGATATGTTTTTCAATATCAATTAAATATAGATTTATATGGAGACATTTTTATATCGCCTTGTTTTTTTTAATTCATAGAATTCTACTTGTAAGTGCTACAAAATAAATTATGTCCTAAAGTGGAGATGGCTGGCATCCAGTTAACTTAAGTTAAGCTGCCTGTGTACACCACATTGAATATAAATAAGAAACCAGTGCCCCTGGACAAAGGCCTGAAACAGATATGAGGGATGATGAAGTACATAGTTCTCAAAACAATGTTTTTTTAATAACATTTATACAGTTGAATGTTAAAACATATGACTGCGTGATAATGGACAAGCTATGGAAAATATTGAATTAATACGGTGTTGAATGTACACTAATACTTGGTATTGCGTCATTATATGCCAAAAGTAGACCATGTATTAGAGTGAATAGTACCTTGACTGAATGGTTTAATATTTCAGAAGGAGTAAAGCAAGAATGCATTATGTCACCCTGGTTGTTCAATATTTATATAGATTCATGTGAGAAGGAACTACAGAGGTTGATTGGTGACATATAAATGTCGAATGGGAACGTATGCGGATTATTGTATGCAGATGATAGTGTTGGCGGTGACTGAAGATGAATTGCAGAGTTTAATAAGTAAATTATACGCAAGATGCAAAGAGAAAGATTTGAGAATGAATGTTGCAAAATTCAAAGTAACTGTGATAGAATAAGTAAATACAACATATTGGTGAGTAATGAAAGATTGGAGCAAGTTGAGGAATTCTGCTATTTGGGTAGTATTATCTCAGATGAGAGAAGAGTTAAGAGGGATATCAAACTGCGTGTAGCGATAGGAAACAAAGTCAATGGGGCACGAATAAATGCTGTAGAAATGTGAGCATTGAGAATACATGAAGTGACAACGTATGATATAATACGGAATGAAGCTATAAGGGATGAATGTGAACTTTGGCTGATGTGTAAAGTAAGATGAAGAAGAGCACGCTGAGATGGTTTGGGCATGTGGAAAAAATGAATGAAGAAAAACTAATAAAACAGATATATAGTGCAAATGTGAGTGGAAGGCGTGTCAGAGGAAGACCATGTTTATGTTTAATTGATATGTTTAATTTTAACACTTGACCTAGAATAAGGATGAAGACATGCAAAAGAAAGAATGATAATTGAAAGAAGATGCCGTGCTTAAGTTGAAAAAAGTAGCATTAAGACATTTCAGCCACTTACAAAGAATGAATGGTGCAAAATTAACGAAAATTATCTATTGGAGTAATATAGAAAGAACATGAAGTTTGGGAAGACCTAGAAAAATGTGGCACAATCAAATTAATCAAAATCTGAAAGAGGGAAGACTGAAAAACCTTTGTGAGAGTTCGCATGACAAAAGTGAAAGGTGTGTACGAAGATAAAATATATTATTAATAAATTAATTGAAGGGCTCGGCAGTAAATAATGGTAAGCGACAAAATTACAAAAAGACGAGTTTATGCGTGTAAACAATGGTTATGGACATCTACTACACATGATAGTAAGTAGTTTCAAGTTTACTCAAAATATTGCAGTAGTACTTTGTGTCGATCATCGAAGCATTTGTGACTTACTTCGCTTTGGTTGCAAGTAAATAATGTCAAACACCAACCAAATATCCACCGGTAAAGAACACGTGATTGATGCAAGTGGAAAAAAAAATTGTTTATCAGAGTTTTTGGATGAGTTTGATGATGACACGAGTACTAATTCAGAGTATGTTCCTGAAAGTGATGACAGTTCTGGATCAGATATTATCAGGTAAATACATTATTGTTATTGTCGACCCAGATGTTTCGAACATTCTAATCCATTTGCGCATCACATTGGTGCTTGGAGCCTCACGTATGTCCCGCAAACGGTGTTCCTGTCGGTACAACCGTCGTGCAGTAATCACAGATTTATTGTTTTCATAATACGCGCGGACACAAAATGCACGCTGCGCTCCCGTGTACGGCTCCATGGCAACTAAATTTCAGAGAAGCGATGTGTTGAGCAATATACCGCCCCGCTTCCCTGCACCGCGCGTTTCCGAGAAATTAAGGATGCAAATCGCCAACAACATTATGGCCCACTCTGTACGTTGTTTAACCTACAAATTACTGATGCATGTCTTATTCATGTAAACAATGTTAAGGACAGTCGGTTAACATTATTTACAGGCATTTACAAATAAATGTTATTTTTCTTTCATATGCATGTAAACAATGTTAACGTACGTTAACATTGTTTACATGCATTTTTAGGTTGATATTATTTTTGTTCTGTACAGGCCACAAATTTTTAGATTGATATTATTTTTATTCTCTACAGGCCACAAATTTGAAGCGATCTAACAAGTCAAGCTGCAGGATACATTCACAATAGTAATGACCAGTCACGTGAAAAAAAAAACTCGAAAGAGCAAGAAACTTGGCAGTGCACAAGAAATCAATAAGAAAAGAAAAAGAAATCAAGGAAAGGAATATAATATGCACAGAGGAAAGAGAACAAGAGTTGAAGCAAAAATTGCAGGTCCACCATGTGGATCTCCTAAACAGTGTTGTCAGTTAATTTCTGAAGAAAATAGACAAAATATATTTACAAACTTTTGGAAAATGAATTGTTATGATACTCAAAATGTATATTTACAAGTTGTATAATAATGTAATGAGTGATTCAGAGTAACTTCAAAGTATCATGTTAGGTACATGTTAAATACATGTCATCAAGTGATGTTAAGTGCATTCATTTATGAGTAAACAATGTTTAGTGCCTTTCCACATTTTAATTAAATTGCTAATTACATAGTTAAGGGTATAATAAAAAAATCTAATACTCAAACAGAATACAGGTAACCCTTCTTGATCGCGGGAGATACGTTCCGAACATGGCCGCGATAAGCGAAATTCCGCGATCAACGGGGGATTTAAAAAAAATCATTTTAAGATTCTAAAAAACGTTTTATTTTTAAAATAAACATTAAATAACAATGTCATATAAAATATAATTCATTATTTATTAATTTTTCCGCTTTGCAAAAATGAATCTAGATTTCCTTGTTTGGCTTCTCTACGTTTATTGTGTAAAATTTGTCTATAACCGTCAAATAATCCATTACAACCACGCTTTACAGCACTCACTCGCTCATAATCTTCGTCATTTTCTTCTAACAACTGCATGCACTAATTGTGAAGAGAAAGGGATTCTTTATTCTTTTCGATTATTTTAACACTTAATATCTTCGACGATATTTTGAATATCATTTTTGTAATTCATTTGATCATCAATTTCTCTGAACAACCTTTTCCAAACGCTCTTCATACAATATTGGGGGATTTCATTCCACGCTTCGTCGATGTTTCTGATAGCTACATATTTTGTCTCACTCGCGCTCTTGAATTTACATATATATGTACATGTGTATTATGTGAGTGAACGAAAAAGAAAGATAGCTTGCTCGTGCAACTACACATTATGCCGATTCCTGGAATGTGTCGAAGCCGGACAAGTGTTGTTTAAAATACCGCGTTATAACGAATCCGCACTCACCGGGGTCGTGATGAACGGGGGTTACCTGTAGTTGTTAATAATAATAGTTGATAATAATTAATCATACTTTTTAAAATTACATTATTTTTTAATAAATGTTTCATAAATAAATTTTAAGATTTTTTTAAAACTTATTTTCTTAATATCTCAAAATGTGATACATGTCCCTTACCATTATTTACTGCCAAGCCCTTTAATTATAATAAATGAAGTGGAGATCTATTCTCACTGCCTATCCCAATAGGGACAGTTGTGATGGTGATAATAGTCCATAAATCATTACTACATATGCTGTTTCCCTGTCGGAGTAGCCAGAGAGGAGAGAGCATCAGACTTTCTTATTGGGGCGCACATATTTTACCTCTTCTTCATTCATACACTTTTTATACAACTACAATTTCTCTGACTTGAAGATTTCATCAATATTTTCTGTTCTTGTTTCGATAAATACTCTTCATTCTCTATTCTTCTATTTCACACCGTCCTTAATATCCTTATTCCACCATGCATATTTTTTTTACTTACAACTTTTACAGTGCTATAGACATCTTTTGCTATATCACCATTCTTCTTCAATATTTAATCCATCACTTCTCATTTTTTCTTCCCCACTCTTTCTAAATTCTTATTTCTTCACGTCATGTTGCAGTTTCTCACATCCGATTCTCACAGCAGGGATTTCGTTGCATATGCCAGATCGCCACCCACGGAGAATATTTATTGTGCTCACCATTAGATAATGGTATGAGTCGATATCTGCGTCTCTCACCTCTCTTGTTTAGGAGAATTCCCTTTTACAGGGAAAAGTCCATGCACTCATAGTCAATTAATCGTTCATTTGCTATTTTCTCACGTAACTTGACTCCAAATATGACTTATTTCATGGTTGAAAAATGTATTCACTTCATAAAAACTGGTAGGTAACTCAAGAAAACGGAGGCAAGCATATTTATTGCGAAAATCTATGAAACAATGTGTATCTTTTATCTATAAACCATTTATTTATTTATTCCCTATGATAAGGCAATAAGTAAATAAAACAAGTACTCTATTGTACGAATAGATTGCATTAAACACTGCAAACAATTATTTATACCTGTGGCTTTATTTGGCATAACTTTATTACTACACAGGGTATAAAATTACACATGTAGTAAAAATATTGAAGAAAAATAAATGCTTACCTCGATTTGCACCAAGTATAATATTACCGACAAAATATAATCTACAATCAATTATGGAAATAAATTCGCCCTTCGTAAGTCCGTGTCACGTTGCAGGCGCAGAACAGCGTATATAGTTAAACATTATGCAATCATAAGAAACTGATCAATAATAATTCGTCTTGTATTGAAAAGTGACCTGCTGATGATGTCACGCGATAACACGGAAAATAACGTAGAAAATATAAAATTGAAATATATTTTTTGTTTATATCTAACATTAAAAAATATATATTTAGATTTTTATGACAATATATTTCATTTAAATTTAAGTTTGTTGATGTTTACACCTGTCATTTTTGTTTATGATTTGTTCGTGTTAGTCATTTATAGAACTGTTATAAAATATATATTTTTTTAAACTAACGTTTTTAAACTAATCTTAAAATAGGGGTCGTTTATATTTTTTTTAAATATGTATTATTTTTTCCTATGTGTAAAAAACAGTTAAACGTTAATTAAAAAAAAAAACTTCCATTAGTTTTGATATCACTGTTTACAAAAACTGTGAACAATTTATTATTTTTAAATTATAGAATTTATGAACTACAAAAATGAACTATTTCTTACAGAGTACATGTCTAAGTTTAATGTTATCATTATTTTATAGTTGTCATCGGTTCATCGCGCTTTGCCTACAACCGATATAAAAAAGCAGTTTGCATTAGTTTATAAAAAGTTTAATATCTAATGATTATTTTATACATTTTTACTAAGTGTTCATATTTTCAACAAATTATCCACAGGTGTTGGACAGATGTTTTTTTGACAGTATTTTTGGGGGAATGAAAGGTCAAGATACTACGGCGCGGATTGGTTCAGAGCTTTTTAGTACGCCTCTCATTGGCTCCAGTTTGGCGGGTTTATATAAGTAATTTTAACCTTAACCCATTTAGTGCTAGACTTTTTGTAAATTAAAAATTGAGAAAAAAAAAACAAAATCGTTTCTCTAATGGATTCGTAACTCTAATATGCATTGATTCCTCCTTCCGGTAATAAAAAAAATCCTTACGGTATTACTGCCGTGACTGGATGAGCGTACTCAAAGGGCTCAGGTCGACAATGACGACACAACTAAATAACTTTTCAAATTTATTTTGAATATCAAGGCGATGTAATAGGTCGGTAGCGGTTCAGGTAGGTTAGCTACTTTGGCCCGAGAATGGCGCTAGGACGGCTAGAGGTGGACGGAAATGCTGGTTCAGGCAGGGCGGCTCCAACAAGCGGCAATGCTGGTCCGGGTGGGACGGCAAGGTGGTTGTAGCAGGCGGTAACGCTGGTTAGGGCGGGACGGTAGGGCGGCTCTAGACAGCGGCAAAGCTTGGTCCGAGCGGAACGGCGAGGCGGCTCCAACAGGCAAAAACGCTGGTCCGGGCAGGACAAAGGCATTCGGGGAAGTCAACCCGTGAAGAAAACGGGAGAGCTGGAGTGGAAACGTTTTTGCTGGCCGGTGAATGATCCTCGCCCGGAACTGGCAGTTGTTTAATGCCAGCTTGGCGCTGATGCAGGCACAGCTCTCAGATGAAGTTAATCTAACCGGCTTGGCAGCCGGGTGAAGAGTGAATTGCCTGATCTGGGTTCCCCCTTTTTTATAGCGACTACGACGCATTTTTGGACAGCGTAAGTGGTTTGCTTATTCTGTCCAGAATTTGTTCAACTCGCTGGTACCATCCCATTTCCGTGATAGTCGCGACTGGAATCGGTGAATTTCATCATGATGGATGATTGGTAGACAGGTGACGCCGAAGGGCGCATCAGCATTCATTTGACGTCTTTATTAATTTTTTGTAATTTTTAAATTTAATTTAGGCAGCTATTAAATATAATAAAGAATCATCTAAAGATATTTAAGAGAATCCTGAATTTATTTATATGTTTAGACCTTTAACAAATTTTCCTAATTGTATATATTTTAGAGATTGTGTTAATATTTATTAATTTCATTCACTATAGACGCTGACTTCAAATAATAATACTATTAAATTTTTGTATCCAATCATATTATATAATGTTTTTGTGAAGGAGCTATGTGATAAACATGCCTCAGTCATGCGGATCAATTGGAAACATTAGCCAGCCCATGGGTGATAAATGGAATTTGTAGTACAATAGCAAATGCGATCGCGTCAAACAACACTTCTTAAAAAATCTTAATGGTCACCTCTAGGAGATATTCTGGTAGTGTCACAAAAAAATGCATACTTATATGAAATAATGGAAGTTCCTTAATCCTATGGATAAAAACAACAATCCTTCTGAGAACATTTGAAATCAAAGTAAACAGCCTGAATGCTCTTTTTGTAAGATCATACATTAATCTTAATGTAAGTATTAAAAAGAAAATTGTCCATAACATTTATACAGCACCAGTACAAAGACTGTAGAATAGGTGGATGGCTGCCGCTCAACTCTCGAATTCCGGTGTGACTTCAATATGAATTTCGATGAAGAGAAGAGATTCCTCGCTGGCCTAAAGAAGGTTGTAGAAATAAAAACACAGTGGCCTAAAGAAGTTTGTAGAAATAAAAACACAGTTTGTCATTTTAGAATACGAGAATATATTTTTCATCCCTTATGTTTAACCCATCGCACATATCTTGATCGGACCGCTTATGCCATCATTCTGCGCTAGTTCAACGCTTAACTCGTGTCTTTACAACACAGGGGCTATCCAATAATTTATAGTGACAATGCGAGGTCCACATAAAGGGACATTTTATTACAATGTTTACAGTAACAAGCAATGATTTTACACAGGCAATTGATTAATACATAATTTTACTAATCTATGTGACGCATATGTCCGATACATTCAAGTAATGCCTTGACTCAATATGCCCGAATTCCAATTTTCGGAGATCAACATCGACGAAGTATGTCATATTCTATCTTTGTCCACAAGTCAATAATTCTAGTACTCACATTGGACAACACTCTCATGGTTAAATCAAATAAACGAGGTAAGTTATAAGAAAATTTTCTGCTCTACAAGATATTGTGTTTGCTTTTACGTTACATATATTATTTTATTTGATTAAAAGCTTTCAAAATGGAATGTCAAGTAGACGAAAGTGAGCATTTTCGACACCTCCTTCTGTTCGCGTCCAATCGAGGGAATAAAACTGCCAAAGCTGCTCGCGATATTTGCGAAATGTACCGTGAAGATGCTATGAATGAAACGACAGCTCGTCGATGGTTGTTGCATTTCAAAGACGGTAATTTCGACCTGAAATACACGGAGCGTTCCGGATGACCAGTGGACTTCGATGAAGACCGCTTAAACCATATTATTCATGAAGATCCCCTTCAAACATTTTTCATCACCATTTTCAAACCATTTTTCATCACCAGTAATGATGCGGTAAAAGAACCTTTGCTTGTGGCCATGCGTAGCTTGATGACTCGCGAGCAAACCACCAGAAATTGTCGAACGTTGATTTTTGTTGTTTTCATTCAAAACATGTGGCACTCAAGCGCCGAACTTCTGGACTTTTCCTATTGATTTAAGATGGCGGTATACAGTCACGTGACTACAATTCATCTGCTCACCCAATTCTTCGGTGGTTTGAAGGGGATCTTCAAAATAATATGGTTTAAGCAGTTCTCACCGAAGTCCACTGGTCGTCCGGAATGCTCCATGTCTTTCAGGTCGAAATTACCGTCTATGAAACGCAAAAACCATCGACGAGCTGTCCTTTTATTCGTAGCATCTTCACTGAACACTTTGCAAATATCGCGAACAGCTTTATTCTCTCGATTGAACACGAACAGAAGGAGGTGTCGAAAATGGTTTAAAAAATTCAAAAGTGGCGATTTTGACCTATAAAACGAAGAATGTGGAAGACCATCGAGAAAGTTTGAAAATGCCGAATTGCAAGCATTGTTGGCTGAGGATGACGCTCAAACGCAACAACTCGCGGATCAATTAAATGTGACACGAGAAGCCGTCTATACATTTGAAAGCCATGGGAAAGATCCAGAAGGTGGGAAAATGGGTTCCACATGAACTGAATGAAAGACAGCAGGAAAACCGAAAAACCACTTGCGAAATGCTGCTCGCCAGGTACAAAAGAAAATCATTTTTCCATCAAATTGTGACTGGCGATGAAAAATGGATTTATTTCGAGAATCCTAAGCGTAAAAGATCATGCGTAACTCCAAGCAAACCAGCGACATCGACTGCAAGACCAAATCGCTCTGGACAGAAGACAATGCTCTGCGTTTGGTGGGATCAGAAGGGTGTTATCTATTATGAGCTGCTAAAACCTGGCGAAACCTTTAATACTGAACGCTACCGACAACAAATGATGGATTTGAACCAAGCATTGGGTGAAAAACGACCAGAATATCAAAAGAGGCAACACAAAGTGATTTTGGGTCATGATAATGCATCATCGCACACAGCAAAACCGGTCAAGGAAACAATTGAGGCGTTTAGTTGGCAAATACTTTCGCATGCGGCTTACTCACCAGACTTGGCTCCATCCGATTACTACTTATTTGCATCGATGGGACACGCACTTGCTGAGCAGCGCTTCACTTCTTACAAAAATGGCTCGATGATTGGTTTGCCTCAAAAGAGCAACAGTTTTTTTGGCATGGCATCCACAAATTGCCAGAGAGATGGAAAAAATGTGTAGCTAGCGATGGGCAATACTTTGAATAAAATATTTTTTACCATTTTCATACAATGAATGTGTGTTTTCTATAAAAAAAATCCGGTTTCATATTTACAGACCTGATATGTAACATTTATAGCGCAATGATTGGTCTGGTAAATTTATTATTTCGAAGTTCTTTAAAAATCGAGCTGAAAATTACTGATAATCATAAAATTTAATAAAAATAATAAATTACTTATAAAAAATCATATTTTATTTCAACATTTATACAACATATTTGTTACAAATAATATCTTCACTAAAAATACACTGAAATGTCATCAATCAGTTCATGCACAGTAGGGGTTGGATAACGAATGTTGATGGCATAAAACAACTGTGCTAGAACCACAGGCCATCGTCAGGCTCTTCCTCGCTGTCCGTAACCTGCAGGTCATCTTGTATCGCTCGTTCACCCTGAAACAAAATATTTATTTTATATTTTATTACAGTTACTCGTATGTTAAATTCTTCTAAAAAATTGTTCTTTTTTAAGAATCACAAAACTTACTAATTTATTTCTTAATTTTAGTAAATACTTATTCTGTATGCATTTAGAAAAGATTGTGATATTTAAACAAGCATTTATGAAACAAGTCACTGAAGTTCAATGGTGCTAGTTTAGAAAACCCAGAGACAATTTTTAAGATGATAATATTGATTATTATTTTACTGACCTGCCAGTGTTGTCCCTCCTGAGAATCCTGCTTGAGAGAGGACCCACCTTGGTTCGACTCCTCGGGGAGGGGGGCTGGAATGTCCTGTGAAAAAAATTAACCATTATAATTTGATCATTAGGTTATAAATTGTTGGGTTTTAATGCGTAGTGATTTTGATACAACAGTTCACTTTTCTGGATAATACAAGTCTATCAGAGCAGTCCTAAATCATCCTGTAGGCATTTAGCATAGTTTGACAAAATAATTATGTGAATCCACCCAGTAGGTAACATGGTATCCATTTGTTTAGATCCCAATAAACTAGTCTGTCTGTACGAGTATCTAACTGAGAACAACTGTTCCCAGTTGGCTGCTTAGTTGATATAGAATACACATATTTCATCATGGGAATTTGAGCTCAGATGGTAATAATAGTAAAAGGTTAATTTATATAGCACCGTTTAGAGAGCAGACTCTCCTCAAGGACGCTCCAACTTGGGATTCGAACCCACTAAAATATGGTACCAAAAACAAATTGTTCAGTCTTTTAACTGTTTTGCAAGCCTTAGTATTTTGACTTTCATTGTGACAGCCAATTTTCCTTGAAATTATCACCAATAGACAATGATTTAACATAATTATTTTTGTGTGGAATAAAATAATAACCTTGTATTCAGGATAGGGTTGATCCTGTTCCATGGGCTCGTATTGCTCCGTGTTGTGGAACTGGTACCTCTCCTGGTTCTCTAACACGTACCCCCCTGTGTCACCACCCTCAGGCGGGTGATCCAATGTGCCTCCTGCCCCATAGTAGGTTTCCTCCGCAGGCTTCAGTCCTTCGTCTGTCCCATAGAAATCTTGTGTCGTGTGTTTCATGCCCTCTTCCTGACCATAGTAGCCTTAAAAACAAAAGGTTTTATAATTTTTTTTCAGTTTGCATAAAGAAAAGAAGATATGGAAAACTGCAGGTAGCTGATGAGGATCAGTTGAGACCTGAAACTGCTAGACTTCGTGGAGATCGCAGGACAAGACAGATAAGAGTGGTACATGCACTCCATAACAATTAAACTAAAAACACAGCTATTTTTTCAAATTAGAGAAATACATAATAATAAAAAAAGAAGGAAATGTAAAGTCAGATAAAATCATAGTAGTTGTATGAGGTGTATGGATGTAGAAGAGGCAAACGATGTTTATCGTGATAGGAAAGTCTGGCAATCTCTCTTATCTGTTTACCCCGGCAGGTAAATGGAGTGATGGTATGTATGTAATAATACTAAGCTATTTTATCGCCCACTACGGACATAAGAGATCTAATAGGGAGATTAGCAGTTTTGGCTGGTTGTGGGAAGACATGAAAAGTCAAGTTGCGGACAGAAATTACTATAACTTGATTTAATAAAACATACCTTCTGTTGGATTTTTGAGTCCTTCGTCGGTGCCATAATAGGGCTCTGAGGTCCCCTCCACCCCATAATATCCTTCTGGGGGATGCTGCGCCCCTGTATCAATAGGGTAGTATGTATCGGAAGGTTCAGTTTCCCCATAATACTCAGCCCCACCCTCCATGCCTGTCTCCTCGGGGGCAATCACCTCACGTTTCACAGAGGCACCCCCGATCAAGAAGTCTGAAGGGTCATAGTTGGGGTCCACATCCAAGGAGCCTTCATCTGTTGAAAAAACACAATTATACTTTTGAAACCTCTTGGTACAGATTAAATTACCTCCTGGTACAGGTTTTAGTTATCTGTATAGGGTATACCTATCTAGAAACAGTTTCATGTGGCCTGTGCAAGGTTTTGTTTTGGACCTCTTAGGAAAAATAATAAAATAAACATGATTTGACAATTGTTCATAAATATTTTTTTAGAATTATTTTCTACTTGCTTTCATTTCAGCAAATTCATCGATAAAATTATGAAAAGTTTTGATAATTAATCCCCACAACAAAGCACAGAACTGAAATTTAATATTTGGAAATATTCATGTTTGACAATTTTTTTGTCAGTTCCATTTCATGGGCCTTTTCACTTGGGCTGTGTCTGTGCATCGGTTTAGTTACATCTCTGCCTAGAAGTTTCAAGCTTGCGTCGAAACAACAGGTCTTTAGTGATGACACTGCTGTCCTAGAGCTTCCAACTACTGGTGTCAGTTTGTATAAAGGTCAACAATATTTTATTTAGCTAAAAGTGCCTTATTTATTTCAGTTATGCATAGATATGAGAATTGTTGGCATTAAAAAATGGCAGTGTTTCGAATTTCCAATGTTTCAAATTTCCTTGCAGAACAAATCTTTATTATACTTTGTCTTAGGGTACATCTTTTGCTTTTGTCACATTCATACTTCTTACCATTCATATTTCATTAGACGAGCATCCTTACTAACTAGGCCATTAGACTTCTAAGAACAGAATCGCAATCTATGTAGTTGCAAGTTGATAATGTATATTTTATGTAAACTGTAAATAATTTTATGATAAACCATTTTTATAAATGGATTTAATAGAGCATTTACTGACCTGGGTTCTGGCAGTATGGTAGCCCGGACAGTTGCACCATGGCTTCAGCCGCGTCATGCTGCTGCACTTCTTCGAAGTCCGAACTCTCACTGCCTGAGTACTGCAGATCTGCGACATGTTTATAAAAGTAAGTTAAAGTAATTTACTCCTTAGATTTTTCTTTGTGTTGCTCCCAAACTGAAGAGAAAAATTGTCAATTCTTGAGTTTCAGAGAAGCAAACTTCACTACTTCCTAGTAACATGAATCGCGAGAATAAACAATATTTAAACAACAGAAAGAAATCAGGATGAATTTTTTTTATACTGTATGAGTTTTAAACAGTGAAATTATGTATTGTATGAGTTTTAAACACCAAAATGAATTGTATAAGTTTTGAATAGAAAAATTAATTGCATAAGTTTGAATAGAAAAATTAATCATGAGTTTTGAATAGAAAAATAAATTGTATGAATTTTAAGAAGAAAAAATATTCTCAATCAATGTACATGAAGTGTATACTGTTGTGAGCAAATAGCATAACCTGAAAAACGTGGTATTTATGACTATTGTTGAGGATAGGTCAATTTACAGACTCAGTCATATTTTTTATGTGGATTAATTACTCGTAGCAATTTTGGTTTAATTATTTGACAATTTTCCTTCTCTCTCAGAATTTTTTTATTAAAATGGAGCTTCTTTTTACAAATTGAGACTTGAACTTGAAATTGAGAATACGTATGGTTTGCTGCTACATCTTCTCAACATTCTATGGATTGGAGGTGGGAACATTGAATCAGGAAACATCACACAAGATCGAGACTTTTGAGGTATGGATCTACAGATGTATCATCAAGATTTCCTGGACGTTACAAATGTGAAAGTGCTTGCGTGTAAAGTGTGAAGGTTTAAAAGTTGCAGTATCTCGGTCACATAATGAGAGGCACTAGATATATTATAACACAACTAATCATCCAGGGAGAAATAATGGCAAGAGAAGATGTCGCATCTCTTGGTTTAATAACTTGCGGGAGTGGTTTGGGTGCAGTTCCACTGAGTTATTCCGGGATGCAGTAAACAAGATAAAGACTCGAAGTGCCTTCTTCTATTGGAAGTTGGCCAATAGAAGAAGGCACTTCGAGAAGAATTTGACAAAGATCAAAATTGATAAACTTGGATTAGAGTCCCGTTTGACAGCATGTTTGCCTACTGCAAGGTTGTTGCTTACTTAGGTTAGATGGAAATCAATACAGCATTGCCACATTCCACCTGCCATCTGTTTATTCTCTTAAATTCTTCAATACTACAGTGATTAATTGCAAGTCAACTAAAATTTCCCTTATTGGTAAATATTTATTACATGAACTAATTTCAATGATCATTGGAAGGTCAAAAAGGATCCAGGCAGGCAATCTGATTTAATGCATCATCAAAAAAATGTGAATTAAATGTTGCTATTATTAAAGCATGCTTAAGCTAGCTTACGGCCAAACTCAAGCAAGCAAGCGGACTGGCAGCAAGGAATATGGTTTTAATATTAAACTTATGTTGCATAATATCAGTGCTAGTTGCTTGATGAGCATTTAAAAAATGGGGTGATCTCATAATGAAACCTTATAATAATACTTCTTGCCTTCTCCTTAAGGTGCTGTCTCCTATCGGAGATTGACCCCAATTATGGCAATTCTTATCCTGTTGACTGCAGCCCGGAACAACTCAGATGATCAGTTATGTACATATCTTGTGCTCATTATTTGTTCAATGATATGTTCATTATATGATCAATGTATCTTGTGGCTCTCATTATTTCACTGGTATATTGCAACTTATGAATCTTCACAGTTTTAGGTTCTTGGTCCTTATAAAACACATTAAGTAAATACAAAATAAAGAGATATTCTCACCTTCTTCCAGACTGTTGTCTTGTTTTCTAGGCCGACCACGGGATTTTTTACCAAACGCTAAAAAGAAAAGATATGTTTTCAGAACTGATATGTTTTTGACTCGTTGATATGTTTGAACAAATTGGCATGTTTTCAGAACATTGTAGAAAATGAATGCCATAAAAACAATTTGTGGAGAAAAAAGCACATATTATCAGGAAATTATCTTATATAGCATGAAAAATAGGATAATTCTTTAAAAAAGTCAGGATTCTGACTAATATTTAATTTTTTTCATTTACTGTGCATATAAATAATAAAGATTGATTTTCAAAATTATACTAAGGTAGTTTGAAAAGTTTGGTAAATTTAGTAGTTAACATTTCACAGCAATCTGAATCAATCACTTTGGCATTCGCGGCGACAATGGAATAAAATGAGTTTCATGCCATCATCAGTTGGATGAAGTTAATGAGCACTCTGCATCAGTATTGAAGACTGTTTATTTCTAGATAAATGAGTTTAAACATGGCCCCGCACCTGCACCGAAGATGAATTACGTTCCGGACTTTCCATTGCGTCCACCATAGAGGAAATCATTGAAAAAATCCATGATATTTGTAATGGAAGACTGCAGAGTGCATGTGCGCGAGATTTCTAAGGCTGTGGGTATCTCAAGTGGATGTATCCAACACGAAAAAATTAAATATGAAAAAGCCGTCTGCGCGATGGGTGTTGCAATTGAATTTTTTTTTGTCTATTACTTATATTTACGAGGATCCCCTGTAATTAGATATGGAGTTTGAGGACATGCTGACCTGGAGTTTCGCTGCCCTCGCTAAGCTTGTGCTTGCGGGGGCGGCCACGCTTGCGCTCGCTATCCTCAGCGCCTGAACTGCCACCCTCCTCTCGCAGCAGCTCAGCCTCCTGCCTCATCTTCTCCTGTACCTTGGCGATGTTGCTCTCCAGTTGGCTCACATGATCACCCAACTAAAAGCATAATACATTTATACATCAAAAGAGGTTAACATCAATAATGGCTATAGTCATATGAGGTAAGTCACATTCGTAGATATTTTATAGCTCTGTTTAAGCTTCAGAAATAAAAAAAATGTTTTAACTTGAAAATGAAATAATTGCAATGATAGAGAACTTTTATCAGACGTTGTTTTTAATGGTGAATATTGAAAAATTTGTTTCATATTAGGGTACAAAAAAATGGTATTCCTATTTTGACCGTTTTTAAGAGTCAGTTGTGTTTTGCTTGGCGATTGCTCAACACAGATTGCTCAATCAGAGTTTTGTGGTATGTAGTTAACATCTTAAAAGCGTATTTTATTATTCAAAATAAAAAAATTTAAGCTTATTTTCTATGGAAGAGTATGTTATAGATGATGATGTTATCCAAAATTGCATGCTTTAGCATTTTTTGAAGAAAGCCCACAACTATGAATATTAAAAACATTTGTGATCTACTAGATGATGTTTTGGATGTTTGAAAAATGTCCCAGATGGTTCAAAAAGTTTTGATCGGGATATTTTGATCTGAAGGATAACCTTTGAGTTGGAAGACGAATAAAAGTGGATAACGACATTTTAATCACTTTTCGATGAACATATCGAAATTGTTCAACTTGACTAGAGGACATTCCGATGTTTGACAAAGGTAACACCGTTGTCGCTCGCCCGTAGGATGCTGCTGAACCTACATTTGATTGGGCAGCCATAGCATATGAAGGAGCATGTAAAGAACCTCCACGTGTTGACCCCTGGAAATGGTAACGACCAGCCAATCTTTACAACATGGAAATAAAGAGCTTTACTTCAATATACAGAACGATAATAGAGCCAAGAAAAGGCCCTTACTAGGACCAATCAAATCAATGATTATGATTATTATAAACATTCTAATTGCTGAAATTGAAACAAATTTAACTTAATCAATTAAAAAATTGCTTCATAAAAAGGTCATATATATAGTAGAGGAAAATATACATTAGATTAATATTTAATAAAAAAATACTATGACCCTTTGGTTACCATTGGGAATAGAATCCGAAACCACCAGGTTAAGAGTCTGATAGGTTACAATGGACATCAATTGATCTGAGTGAACAAATAAAAAATGTCTTAGCTTATTTTTTCCCCATGAACAATTTTTCAATAAAAGTTCTGTCTTGTGTAACAAGATAAGAATGTAAATAGAGAGAAGGTCAAACCTGGTTGAGGGCATCTCTGGTGACTTGCAGCATGGTTTGTGCCTGCTTCGTGAAGGTAGACGGTGCTCCATTA
Organism: Odontocerum albicorne; assembly: GCA_949825065.1. Lineage (NCBI taxonomy): Eukaryota > Metazoa > Arthropoda > Insecta > Trichoptera > Odontoceridae > Odontocerum > Odontocerum albicorne. Next base: position 11,558,458 of record OX463848.1, read on the forward strand.
TATGCCTCACAGTTGGTGCAGATGAGCTCCATGTCTTCCAGGAACTCAGCACGGCTGTGGTACTTGTGGGCTGAATAAGTTACATCAGTTTATTTTAAAGAGGGTCAATAATTTAGACGACTATTTTTTAAGGTTTTAAGATTAAAACAAAAATATTTTTGACAATATTGATTGCCATATGACAATTAAGTCTCCAGGTTGTACTGTTTATAACGAAAGTATAATACAATACAATATTACCAATAAACAATCAATGAAGCAACATAATTATAAATATACCTATAAAGTTTAAAGTCAAACAATAAATTATTTCTTTTAAAATCAGGGAATAAAATTCTATTAAGTTGATTTGGGAAAAATGCATTTAGGGCTCTTGATTTTCTTTGTGGGGTATAACTCAAATCCTCTCTCTATAGTTCAACCAGTCTATTTATCAAAATAAAAATATTGAGTTGAAAGAAGCAAAAAAATGTTTGGAATAGAATTTTTCAAATCATTAGACTATACAAACCACTTAATTCATTGTTCCTTGCAAATGATATTCACACTTGCAACATTTTTCAACTATCTAGACTTAGTAGATTAGAAAACTAAACAATATTATTATTGCTGTCATATTCACATAAGTAAAGCATTTTCTGAGTCCAAAGTCATTCCACTTGTATTGGTTTTTGTGTTAACCCAGGGTCAGCAGCTATTTGAAACAGTTCACAAGGCAGTATAAGTAAACATTATATTTGCCAACCTGTTAAGGTAACACACAAAATGTTTCAAAATTTACATTGAGTATTGCGACCTCTGATGATAGCTTTCAATCTATCTTTACAATTCAGAGTTCAGAGAGTAGTAGTTAATTGTTATCTTGTTGTGTCATCAATTTTGGTTAGAAATATATACTTAATTACTGTTACTAACACTAGATAGTAGATAAAAACTGCCTTGAGGTTTTCTAAATAAGTTCCATTAAACTTGTCATTCTACGTCACTATCAGGTCGTAATAATCTTGATATCTGTCCAAACACCAGAGGCAGTTTTGCCAGTGTCAATGGTCTGGTAGATAGTGAGTAGACTTGCTATTGATTATTGATATCCCGATTTTCATCTTACTTTTCAGGCCTGAATTTATTTAGCGACACTTAAAAGTAGCTCTTAATAAATTCATAAACAAAGTTCGAGGTAATATTTAATTACCAAATGGTAATATATAAGTCATGTAATGTTTTAAAGGAGCCTACCTTGAATCTTTTTACCCACAGTCTCGAGGTCCATGGGGCGTTTGATGACACTGTAGTAATCTTTAACCTGCTTCTTGTTGACAGGTTTGAGGAAAGGCCATGCTTCAGGCATTACCTTCAACTTGGTAGTCAGCAAATTCTCCAGGATGAAGGTGAATGCCACCTGTTCATTATCCAAATGTAGACATTAAATTTATTTGTTTACATCATAGATACAGTAGACCCTCAATTATTCGAGGTGATCGGGGAAATATCTACCCAGATAATCTCCGCCAAAAAATTGGTAAAAAAATCAAAACAAAAAATAATTATCCTAAACACTTTTATTTAAAATACGATAGCTATGAAGTTTGTTTTTCCTCTGTTTCCTTTTCGGCAAATGGTGCTAAACAGATTTCATAAAATTAGTTTGAGATAGGGAGATTTAAAATGGACACAACTCGAAAATTCGGCTTCATTTACGTAGTTTTCATTTATGAACTGTTTACCTAGATCTAATTGCCTGCATAAATGGAGGAATTACTGTATGAGTATACCAAAATAAACATAAACAGTAAAATTCCTTCATGACCTCAAATTATATTGAAACAGGCTGTATATATTACAGAACAAGGGTTTCATTACATTTTCATTGAATAATGCTATAAGAAAATTAGTTGTTAAATGAAAGCCATGAAATATATAGATTGTTGCGTTTTTCATATTTTATTGCAGTTGATTGGTTGGTATGGTATGATATGAGAGTGAATTACTTATGGGAATCTAGGCTAATGAAATAGGGATAAACAATGGCTGAGTAACCAGTGTGACAGAGTTGTATGAAAAATATATAAAATGACCTGGTCATTGTCATCCAAAAGTGGATTGATGGCCTTCTCCAGTTTCATCAATTGCTCCTCCTTCTCAGCCAGTTTCTCCACGCAGCGGGCCAGCATCCTTTGCGCCGCCACCGTCAAGCTGCTGTGTTTACCTGCAAATGCATCAATATTTAATGTTATGTAACCACAAAGAATTTCAAAATATCAGAAAATCATTTATATATGAAAACTTTGACATGATTAACAAAAATAAATTTATATCTGTATTGTAACACCGTCTTCAATGGATTGTTCTCCAATGTTTTTATAGTGAAAAATGTCTTCCTAAGAACTTGCTTAAAATGTTTACACAAGGTAGTTATTAAGAACTTGCTTAAAATTTACACAAGGTAGTTATAGCAAGTGATAGTACAACTTTAAGCTTACATATATAAAGTATCTTTGAATAAATAACTAAAATTATAGTTCATGTTAAATATTTGAAATAAGATACACAGAGTAAGAAGACACAAAAAACCACTTAATAAAACTCAACAGATACATAAAAACAGTCAATATTAATCCACCAAATAACCGAGTACACATGCAACGTGTCTAAGGATTCTCAATGACTAACTTTCGACACACAGGAATTATTGTATTTGACATTTATTGATAAAATAATCTCCTAATAAGAGGCATGGCCATGCGGTTATGTGCTGGACTTTCATGCAGAAAGTCAATGGTTCGAACGCCGCGCTGTGCTATTCCTCTCGAATGACATAGGCATTTTTTCCATTTAGTATTCTGGGGTACGACTTCGGTCATAACAATTCTTTAAAAAAAAAAATATCTCAGTCGATAATAAAGAAATCCTGATATAGTGTAATGTCTAATCCTTTTGGTACTCTCGCAGATGTTATACTACACTCACACTCCAAGTTTAATAATAATAAACAATGGTAATACACTATTTTGAAGAATATAGTTGTTTATAATCTGGTTGACATTGGCAAGTAAATCCTCTCATTTCTGGGAGTGTTTCTGTACTTGAAAGCATATATTGGACGTCTTAGGTTTAAGTTGGTGATAATTGAAAAGGTTAATACCGTTATAAAGAGTTGAGTTATCAACAATCTGGTTGACATCAGCGAGGAACTCCTCCCTGCTTTGGTAGTGCTTCTGACGCAAGCTGTCCCGGATGGTCTGAAGGTCCATAGGCCGTGTAATGATGCGGTAATAGTCTTGCACCAGCTGGAATGCACAACAAATACATATATTATTACTGTTTAGGAATTGTTAAATTGATAAAATCTACTGCAACATTTTGTAATTTTAAGTATTTTTGCTGGTAACTTTATAAATAGGTATCTTCTTCTTTTCCCTTGCCTTATCCCATTCATTTGGGGTCGGCTGCTTGGACCTTTTTCCTCCATCTCTCTAGATCTTGCTATTACTCAGGGATAGTCTGAGTTTCGTCATGTCCTTCACTTTCTTATATAGGCACTTCTTGGGTCTCCCTTTATGTCTATTTGGGAGTTCCCAATTAGTGTGTCTTTAGCGTAGACCCTTCATCCTGTCGTTGCACATGCCCATACTAGCATAGTTGTGCTTCCCTTACTATTGGTACCACTTGTTCTGCAAATTTGTTCATTTCAGATCTTGTTCAATCTAGTGATGATCAGTGACCACCGTAGCATGCGCATCTCCGTGACATAAACAGTTAATCCTCTTTTTCCTTAAGAAGTCAACACTCAACTCTATGTAGTACAGTGGACCTGATCACTGTATTATATATATGATCTTGCTCTTAAGCTATGTTGGTAACCTTCTAATGCACATACCCCCCGTAGTTTATATATACAATCAATCTGTAATTGTACGATATGCATTTAAATTGCTACCAAGAAAGTTACTATTTACTTATTTAATATTTAGTGATTGATGTCACATTGAATAAATTTGCAATTATGGGAGATATATTTACATAATACATTGCTTTCAATAAAGTTATTTTTTAAATAAAAACAATTTATGGCATGGAAATATACTCCTTGTTCATACTTTTCTCCCATTACGGAGAGTTTACTTCTTTCTGTAGAATGGCGATAGGCCTTCTTGGTGAAAAAAAAAACAACTTCTCGACTATAAAAACAAAAATCAACCACCCCAACATGAAAAAAAAAGGACTTTCAAAGCTCCAATTCATTCTGTACCATCGATGGGTTATTATTTATTTAGTAAGTGTTGTCACATTGACATACTGTAAAAACTGTCCAGACAAATTCTTATAATATACATAAACCCAGAAGTACTAATTTGGCGAAATTATGTTTGTTATTTTGGTGTTGTTGGTTTTTTCACGGATATATGACAATTAAACTTGATATATATTTAATAAGATTAATGCTGCCTGTTTAAAATAATAATAATTTGTGGTGCTAAGTTCAAGATCTTTTGTAGTCTGTCAAGCTGTCTTACCTTAGCATTGACAGGGAAGAGGAATGGCTGCACGTCAGGCAGATGGCGCATGTGGTTTAGCACGTCCTCTAGTAAACTGGAGAGTGTGACAAGGGGATCGGTGCGGCGTCGCTCAGCAGGTCTGCGGACCAGATAATCGCAGGCTTCTGCCCCCGCGCCTCTCCTCCGTCCCGCTGCCCCTGAGCCTGAACCACGGCCTAGAGCATCCCGCGGTACTTTCAGCACCATTGTGCGGCGTTTCAGTTCATCTGCTTGCTGGAAAATGCATAAATATGGCTGTTGAGTGTATAATTGCATAAACATGGTATTGATAAAATAGATGAATTTCTTAATATTTATTAAAATTATGCATATAGTGATGCTTATGAATTTATGATAGATATGAATATACAATATAAGTGGCTTCCCTTATTTATAAAATTATACACTTGAAAATTATTTTTGGATTGTAGCAGACTAAAGCAAAAAAACATATATAGTATAATGGTTTTTTATATACAAGGCATATCCAGAAAGTAAGTGTACTGAATTTTTGTAGGTTACAATTTTTTTTATTTAAACAAAAAAATTACGTGGTTACCGTAGTACATATGTAAGCTATTTTTCGACATAGTCGCCATTCCTCTCAATGCAGGTGGTGAAGCGGGGTATCAACTTTTTGATGCCTTCCTCGAAGTAGTTTCCCGCCAACCCCTCCGTCCACTTCTCCACCTCCTCCTTTAGCTCCTCGTCGGTTGAAAACCTTTTTCCACCCATGTACAGCTTCAGGGAGGTAAAGAGATAGTAATCTGAAGGTGCTAGGTCAGGGGAATGCGCGGGATGGTTCAGGACATCCCATTTAAACGAGGCGGGCAGTTCCTTCGTGGCGTTGGCCGTGTGTGGTCTGGCATTGTCATGCAGCAGGCAGACTCCCTTTGTCAGCATGCCTCTCCTCTTGTTCTGAATCGCCCTCCGCAATTTTTTTAGGGTCTCACAGTATCTTGCAGAGTTGATGGTCTCCCCTTGAGGCATATATTCAATTAAAATTATGCCTTGACAGTCCCAAAACACAGATGCCATGATTTTCTTGGCTGAAATTGTGGTTTTGAACTTTTTGGCGGAGGGTGGAGAGGTGTGACGCCACTGTTGACTGCCTTTTGGTTTCAGGCGTGTAGTGTGCAACCCAAGTTTCATCTCCAGTAATGATGGAGTGGAGAAATTCATCTCCATGGAGTTTGCAGCGCCTCAAAAACTCTTGCCTTTTTACAAAATTTCGCACTTGGCGGGAGATTGGGTTGACATTTTTCACGAAACGTGTTGTCGCGTCGAAACTTCTCAACGGACTGACCTCGAACCGGTCTCGTTGCGGAGGGGAAGGGTCAAGCTACACGGAAGTGTAGCCAACATGTCGAAAATAAAATCCATCCGGTCGTGAGAGCCTTAGTACACTTACTTTCTGGATACGCCTCGTACTTGTAATAATAGATGCAGTCATATAGTGCAAAGCGCGACAAGTGTTTGACTTTTGGATATTTTAAAATGTCAACAATCCCTGAAGTTACGAGACTTGCTTGGAATTATCGGCCCTGCAGCCGATATCTATGTTATTTTTCATAAGATAGTGTTTGGTCATTATTAGACGTATTTTTTTTACTTAATTTTTTTTGACAGTTTTCTCACGAGTTACAAATATGTCATTTAAATAAGTTATGGTCTTACAGTTAAAATGTTTTCTATGTATACTAGTCCCAGTTTGAATGCCGAATGTGTCCTGAATTGGTTCAATGTTTTCTTTCAGAATAATTTTTTTTCCAGATATTTAGTAGCTGCTACAAATAAATAAAAAAAAATCACTCGTTACAAGTAGTGGATTGTTATTACAGACACTGCATTTATCAACTTGGCTCAAAATAGAATGAGATCTATTCGTAAATGACGGGCGAATGAAGTGTAAAAAAATGTTTTTGGATGATCTCAGTGGTATGTTTAGTACCTTGAGCAGTTTGCTGCTGAGCGTAACTTTAGTGTCTTCTAAATTGACGAGCTCCTCATCTTCTTGTGTGAGCTCGCGTTGCATCTCCTCCTCCTGTTCCTCTGTGAGTGCCACAGCTAGTGGCCCTGAGGCTCCTGCGTACAATGGGCACGCCTTGTTGGTGCGCATATGTCCCACCTGCCCGCATGCTCCACACTGCAAAACCACAAAATACAAGCATTAAAGTTAACCAAGGGGTTCAATTAGAAGGTGTAAGGTGTTAGAAAGAGAGAACTATAAGAAAGAAATTCTCAGGAAAATATCTGTAATTTATAGTACTTAAAGAGAAGTCAAAAGATTTTACATACATACATATTATCACCCTTGTGTGTGCCTAGTGTCCCTTGCAGGGTAGGCAGAGAGAGGATCTCCAAAATTTTCTGTCTAAGTACACAACTTTAGCGTCCTCCACATTCATACATCTCGTCATGCACAATATCCTATTATTCATACTTCTCACTTTACTTAATCTTTCGAAATCTGGTCCAGCCATGTTTTCCTCAGCTTACCTCTTCCACGCACACCTTGCACATCTGATTTGTATACTCACTTAGTTATTCTTTCATCATTCATTCTCTCCACATGTCCAAACCATCTTAAAGCTCCTTTCTTCATCTTATTTAAACATCCATTTTATCCATGCATTCATTTCTGATGTCTTCATTCCGTCTTCTTTCATACATTGTTTCATGATTGATTCAATGTTATTTTTTTTTTAATGTAGACGTATTATTTAAATAATCATTTATTGAACAGTTTGACATTCACCGATGCATTAGTTGTGAATAAATTTTTCAGATTAATTTTTTCAACAATGCACATTAAAATGTAGCAATTTTTTTAAATTTACTACTTTGTTTCTCTACTACCAAGTATCAAAGAAAAAGGCAAATAATTGTATTACTTTATTAGCTAATTTATTAGTCAAAGGTATTTTATTTGTTTTATGCAGATAAAACAATTTTTTTCATTGCTTGTTTTATTATTTAACCACCCTAGACCATAACCTTAGTAAGGTCAAAGTATTTGTTGTATTTCTTTGAATTCAGTAAAACTATATTTACAAAACCTTTTTTAACACTCACCTCATCTTAAAAAATATTAAGTTGATCCCTAGGTGACACTGACAGATATATACCAGACCACTCCATGAGGAAGTTTGAGTAGCACAACCTTATGCTATATGTATTTGTAATGCGGACCAAATATATAAAGTAATGTTGATTTTACTATCATATTCACGATAGGAACAATTTGCCGAGTTCAGAGCAGTCCTGCTTGCATCTGGTTTTGCTTTAACACAGCCAGCATTTATTTCATAGTGATAAAACCATTGAGGATTGTTCAACAACACGGCCAGCAACTTGTTAATAATCAGAAATAGCTTTTATTGCCATCGATCCTGTTCATTGTTGTGTAGAAATTTTTAATAAAAAAATTAAATAATTCTTTTTGGTTTCATTTTATAACGAGTATGCAAGTGAACTAACCTTGAGTTTGAGGTCAGGTTTAAGCTTGGCCCTCCTGCGCTTAGGGGAGGCATCTTCTTGTTTAATGCGGTGAGGAGGCAGCAGAGGGGTGCCCTCTCCACTGCCCATTCCACTACCACCTGAGAACACACAATACCATCTATGTTAATATAATACACCACAACTAATGCTTCCTGGCTTTGGCTAGCACAATTATATGCAGGTTATTATCGGGCTCATGATAGTTTTGTTTTTATGCAGGCGTTGGAACTTGAAAATTGTTATAATTTAAAATACTATTCTTTATCATTTCATACATATATATCGAGTATTGACATTAATATACTGACAGCTGAATATTTTTTTTTAATACCACGGTGGCCCATATTTAAATAATAAAAAAATAGTAAAAAGGTGAAAGCAGGTGTAATTCATTGTTATATACCCTTACAAATGTTATCAGTACTATTAGATCACTCTGGGATCACTCGTTTTTAAATAATTCAAAGAAATTCGGATTGGAAAGGAGACACAGTGATATCTATCTGTCTAAGTAATAGACAACTTGTTATTGAGTATTGAAATCTTGATTTTTATATCTTGTTGCGACACGGCATTTAGTTTCATTTAATTCTCCAGTGATAGTAAATACAGTCAAATAGAGAAGAGTGGCTGTGTATACCTGAAGTGCCAGCTCCCATGCAGTTAAAGCCTCCGGCTGGAGTGGTGGTATTGCCAGCTTGCCTTTCCCTCTCCTGGTTTCTCTTAATTCTGCGCAGTTGTTCCTATATAAAATCAAAAATGCCATTAAAAAAATAGGTTATTAAATGCAGCTATTAAAAATAATCTACGTAACTGGAAAACTATTATTGAAAATAAAGTTGAGTTCTCTTAACAAGATATTGTGAGTGATTGTATTTCTGCCGATATTCTTGACTTGTTATAAATTGATTTCATGAAGTCGGTATTGGTATCAATCAATCAACAGTGGCTCTACAACCCAGGTCGGGTCTTGGCCTCCTTTAAAGCACGCCTCCATGACTGGCGGTCCTGTGCTGCTGTTCGCCAGTTCTGGATGCCAATGAGCTGCGCATCCCTATTGACACCATCCAGCCATCGAAGCTTCGGCCTTCCTGGCCTTCTTCGACCCCCCGGTGTGCCATTCAAGAAATCATCGTCCTTTTTCCGTTTGCTAGGTCGGTGCAATCTCAGTCCGGCTATATCTCTTTTAGGTTTCGTAACGGTAGGCTTTTTATGGGGTGGAGCTGTTGACACCATGCCCAACCCCCAACCTGGAGGACCAGGGTTTTTCTGTCGGGGATTTCCTTCCCTTAGCTGGTTGTCTCTCGTTTTCTGGCGCCAGAGACTCGCCATCGCCCTACCCATATGGATAGGACTTACTGGTAGTGTTGCCGATGGGATGCAACTAGGCGTTACGCAGCATTTTATAGATACACACCCTCCAGCAGAGTGTGTCTCACTGCGGCCCTACCAGTTTTGGGGAGAAGGAGTATTTTGTATAGGGTCACCAAAGGGTATGAACTAGGAGTTAAGATAGGAAGGTAGGTGTAGGATTGGGAGGGCGCTGACCGGATGGAAGTGTTAAAGGACTGATCAGCGTCCAGCATCAGGTATCCCGGGTGTGCCATACCCGTAGCTCACTGGAATAGTGAGCCCCCTGGGAGGGTATTGGTATACAGTTAAAAAATCTATTTCTTTGAAATTTTTCAAAACTTGAGCTTCTTGACTTTTATAGTCTTTTAGGTCACTTATTCATAAAATAAATATGTATCTGGTGAAATGTTGTAGCATTTGTTTAACTGACTTGCAACATTTCTGCTGATAATTATTTCAGCAAATATTTTTAATGAAAAGCATTATGTTAAAATGACCAACCACTGTTTTATTCTCGCAAACATGGAGGAATTAATAAAATATTTTATTGTGAATTAGGTTGTATAGTTTTTACTTCATTCTTCCAAAAAAGACCATTCTTATAACAGCATAGAGGACAATTGCATAAATTGCGAAAGGAAAATGAATTCTAAAGAAGGAATAGATATTTGTTAAAATTATGGATTGTCCCAAAGTAGTTTAATATTTTTAGGTCAAACGCAAAATTGCCACAAATGCTAATGGACGGTGGTTTTTGATATTTTCAGTACCTCAGCAATCTCTTATGTTGTAGAATGCCGGTTTTTCTTGGTCAAAGCCTTGATTTAGTCATTATCAATGGTAATTGTCCTTACAGAGTGGAATCTGAATTTCGAGATATTCTTTTAGGAAAAAAAGTATACAAAGAGTCAGTTTAAATTATATATGTATAATTCACCTGTATTCTCCTCTTTTCCCTTTTCATTTCCTCCTTCTGCGCATCGTCCAATGTAGCAAACTGGCGGATGAAGCCCTCGTCCTTGGTGGATCGGATCTTAGTGTATGCTTCTATCACGGGTTGCTTGCGCACAATCTCTACACGTGTGTACTCCTTACCCGACGAATTGCGGAAAGTGCGCACTATTTTCAGAATTCGTCCTGTAAAAAGAATTTTATATTATTTTAAAGCATCTAATAACGTTAGACATTATGTTTACTGGAATATAACTTTTGTAACATTTCCAAATAAATTAATATCATGCCACAAGTCAACTGTCAAGTAAATTACTAGCTATGTTAGTTACTCAGTTTTCAGAGCAAATAAAGGATATATACCTAGACTCACTCCAAATATTATGTTCAGTAGTTTTTTTATTTATTTTTTCAAAACAGGCTTAGCCCAATTACTTTGAAAAATACAAGACATTAAAAAAGAAGGAAAATTACATAGAAAAATATAAAAAATTATATAAAATAAAAAATAACGTGTATGCATACATACGAGTATGTACACACAAACATATGATACACATATATTCACAGTCACTTAAGTATGTTGACGAGTGCTTTCTAACGCGCTCAATCTAAGAAGAAAATTTACTTTTGTTTTTGGTAATGTGATATGAAATATGTCAATATCCGAAGCAGTCCCGTTCAGAAGAGTTAAGGCCCTTCCAATAGGCATAGCGGCTGGAAGACCCGTTCTTGTGTATGTTATTGAGAACAGTTCTTGCCAGCGTAGTCTAGTGTAATTGTTAGGAACATTTAACGCTAATCTTTGTAGTAATGCTGGACAGCTCACAGCTCCTCGAACGAGTTTGACAACGTATACCAGGAGACGCAGATCTCTTCTTACGCTCAAGGAGTTATACCCGAGCATGCCCAGCAGAAACTGAGTAGTTGTGTTAGTGACAGTGATCAGTGTACTTCTAGTTGTGATGGAGGATTTATCTGGGATTTAATTCGATGTTTTTATCGTTTATTTTTAGTTCGTAAAAAAAACTTTCACTTTTATCTTAAGTTTATAAAAAAATTGTCTTCTTAATTTTTTCTGTCACCTTACATTTTATAAAAATCTCTCCTGTTATTGTCTTGATCTAGCTCTTCCTCAATTTCCGTTCACTTCAAACATTTACATTTGTCTTGTAAAACATATGTGTCGAAACAATTCCTAAATTTTCAATATTTTTACAAAGTTTTTTGCAACTGTCCTTTCTATTTTATATACATATGTATTAAACTTGCAACTCTTCTAATTTAATGATCTCTTATTAACTATCAAAATTTTATTTATTACTAAAAAAATAAATAACCTTTGTAATACAAAATGTCATTCTTGCGCATGACATTAATTTTCTCTCTCATAGTTTCCAAGATATCTAAAAAATATGTTGAAATTTCAATATGTTATTTTTTATTATTCCATATATTTAACATATTATTTTTTTAATGTTATGGCCCAGGGCCTCCTGAGCCCTGGTTTATTGTAAGCTTGTAGTATATTTATGGTAGATAGTATACATACTCCTTTCTGATATTTTTTGTGTATGAGTCATGCTAATATTTATACTTTTTGTAACCAGTAGATTTTGTCTTCTTGCGCACTCTAAATTCTAATTTGAATAAAATTATTGTAACTCTTTTTAATGGTGGAAAACAGGGCTGTGGAGTCGGAGTCGGAGTTGGAGTCGCGGTGTTTGGGCCGGAGTCGGAGTCGGAGTAGGAGTCGTAAAAAACGAGCGACTCCGACTACTTTTACGTTAAAATTTAAAATACATTTTTTTTTATTATTATAATGAATGTGTATTGTGCACGAATATTAAACTTGCAGGCGCAAGTCGCGCCGATATGGTGAATCACCGAGATCCATTTAATGCATCAAGTCTACGAAAATGTGTTTGTCTCCTTCTTTCTCACGTCGAAAGAAAATTCTGTTGGCTGGGATCTATGTTAACCCCATGGTTCGATCCATATTGACGGAAGAACAAATAAATAGACCTAAAAACGCTCTGTTTGAATTAACCGTTCGTATGAAAGGCCTTCGACTAGAAAAAGAGACGACAGCAGGCAGCGTACACCAAGTATCATCATCTTCATCCGACACCGCTGAATCTGAAGACGATTTTGAAAAATATCTCAATGAACAAGATAAACTAAAACGTCCTCGTTTGAATCACAGTCCCAATATAGATGAAGGAGACTCTATTTCAAAATTTAAAATTGAATTTTATGATGCATTGAAAATAATGGAAAAAATTGACCGAACTTATAAGTTAAATGTTGAAATGGCAATACAGCGGTATCTAGAAATCGTAAAAGATTCAGCATTGATCGTTACAGCATTAGCGCCAACCCAAGTATCCGTAGAGCGGTTATTTTCCGCTCTTAAAATTCTCAATTCTGATTTGAGAGCCTCTACGAATACAGATTTAATAGAAGCAATGTTGTTTTTAAGAATAAATTCTATTCAATTCTAATAAATAATTATTAAAGTTTGATCTTGTTTTATTTTTATCCCTATAACATGAAAAAATGGCTATATGCAAAGGTAGGAAACAACCTGATAAAATTGAGCTTTTTTGAGTCGGAGTTGTGGAGTCGGAGTTTGGAGTCGGAGTCGTGGAGTCGGAGTTGTGGAGTCGGAGTTGTGGAGTCGGAGTCGTGTTGTTGGCAAATATAGGAATCGGAGTTGGAGTCGGAGTCGTGTTTTTTTTTTTCCGACTCCACAGCCCTGGTGGAAAATGATAGAGCATAGTAATAAATATTAATTATACGGTATTGTGACATACCATGTGAAGAGGAAGGCTGGTCAGGGTCCCTGTTGGCATTGCCGGGCTGCTTCTTATCCGACTGCCCGAGGATCAATCTTCTCAACTCCGCTCGTTCTGCCTCCTCTCTCTCTAGTGATAACTGGAATAATTCAATTTACATGCTGTTGAAGATCGGCATATTTTCCATAGATCACAAATTGTGACCAAAAGAACCAACAAGTTAGTTATTTTTCTAATGCATCACATTATTTTTTTTTACATATAATTGTTATTTATTGAAACTGACTAACAATTAGTGAGAAGTAAACTATTCAATTAGAATTCTATTGGGTTGTCCCTGATTCAAAGGTTTAACAATAAATATTGTTATTTATTGAAACTGACTAACAATTAGTGAGAAGTAAACTATTAATTAAAGATTAAAAAAAATTCAATTAGAATTCCATTGGGTTGTCCCTGAGTAATTTAGTATTTTTAGGTCAAATTCGAATGCAAAATTGTACCAAATGCTCGTGGATGGTAGTTTTTGATATTTTCCAAATTTCAGCAAACTCTCGTATCATAGAACATTAGTTATTTTTTTAAAAAGCCTTGATTTGGTCATCATCAGTGGTAATCAATCCACCTTACAGATCAGAAGCACCTCTTTTAGTATCCTATCACCATTAAGGAAATTTTTAAATCACATTTGACACACACAATTGTTTATTGTAACATGCCATACACTGTACATCATATATATTTTTTGGCTTATCACATTTTTTCTTTTGCTGTAGTAAAAACGCATCAACCACCACTTATTTTGTTTCATCTTCAAAATGATGCCAAAAAACACTAGCGCGCTAAAAAATGCACTAACCTATTACCTTTTATAATAATATAGATTTCGCACATTTGGAATGAAGTTAGCAATGAAAAATTTGTCCTAATAACATCTGAGAAATATAAAACTACTTTAACAACAAATAAAAAGTAGCCAAGTCTTTAATAACCCAACCAACTAAAAGAATGTTAAAAAAATAGCTTGGATAAATGATATTTGGTTATCAATGAAATCACACCTGCAACAACCAGGTAGAGGACAAACGTTCTATCAGTAGGTTCGGATTATAGTCCAATCTGATTCCTCATTGACTGATGTTACTCTTATATCCAAGTCTGTTAGTTTTATAATGCTACCTGCTCTGTGGTTTTCTTGTTGGCCAGCATGTTCTCCAAGTTCTTGCCCATCTCTTCCAGATCTGATTCTTCACTGGCAGAGCTTTCCGCTTCATCAGTGGATAGTACCTCTGTGCTGGACAGCACCCTGTTCTGCAATTCAAATATCCTCTGGCACTCCTCTTTGTATCTGTAAGTTCATTAATTAATTGATCATATCTATCCAAAATTATGAAAACCTTCATTAACATATTTGTAACCTGTTATCATTCTGTTAATGATATATACAATTAAATGAATTTGCTTTATTGAAAAGATGTTATATTAAAAGGCCTTCTTAACCCTTTAAATCCCACGGGGCCGATTCTCGAAATATATCCATTTTTCATCGCCAGTCACAATTCGATGGAGAAATGATTTTCTTTTGTTCAGAAGTGGTTTTTCAGTTTTCCTGCTGTCTTTTATTCAGTTCATGTGGAACCCATTTTCCCACCTTCTGGATCTTTCCCATGGCTTTCAAACATATGGAGACGGGTTCTCGTGTCACATTTAATTGATCCGCGAGTTGTTGTTGCGTTTGAGTCATCGTCATCCTCATCCAACAATGCTTGCAATTCGGCGTCTTCAAACTTTCTTGGTGGTCTTCCACGTTCTTCGTTTCTCAAGTCAAAATCGCCACTTTTGAATGTTTTAAACCACTCAAAGCACTGTGATTTACCAAGAGCATGCTCACCATAAGCTTCGACAAGCATTCGATGCAATTCTGCAGCAGTTTTCTTCAAATGGTAACAGAAAATCAATGCTGTCCGCAAATCGTAGTTTTCAGGCACAAAAACAGACATGTACAACGCTATGAAAACATATGTAGTTGTATTAAACTTGTATTGTTATGAGTTAAAAGTCTTTGACAAATGTAACAACAAGAAAAAGGTGTCAATGATGCGGTTTGACAGTCACTACATTGACAACTGGAGCCAACTATGAGCAAATTCCGGTCCGGTAAAGTAACAGTGCCTTAATGTGAAAAAGAGACTATGATATTTCTAGTTGTCACTATGTTTTCTTTTCCATAAACCAGCACATTGCCAATGAAAAAACTCTCTGAGAACAGCTTTTCTTTGCCACTTATGATTAATTAACATTTTTTCTAAATGTAACAACCCACTATTTCCAGAAACATTACAGTAGGGGGTATTATGATCATCAGTTCTGTCAAAAATAGCCCTCATAGTAATGCACCTCCTGAAGGCAGATTTTCTACCAATAGGCCATGATTGTTATCTACCAGTTACTTGTATAATTTTGACATATCAAAATATGTAGTTAGAATAATACTATATTGTGAATAAACCTGAACAAACCTTTCTTGATGTTCTGCGATGGAGAATCTGTTTCCTCTGGAGAATTTAGTCATGCCCTCCTCCCCGGCCTTTGCTTTCTCCGTGGACAGGGTACGCACTACGTCAATAACCTCCCATCGAGACAGCTTCTTGATCTGAAATTTAAAACACATTTAGGATATGAAATAGTAAGTGAGAGGATGAAGTCATGAATGTTCATAACTGTTTATAATTGTATTGTACAACACTTTCGTCGTATACAGTACAACCTAGCGGGTTCATTGACATGTGGAAATCTTTTCTAACTTACCAGAAAGATAATAAAGCGGCTTCAAGAGAAAACCACACTGAAATCCTTTATAAATAAATTGGATTCCAATGAGAATCGAAACCGTAACCCCTACGTTGGAAGAAAGGCATCTTTATTAACTACACCATGAAGTTCAGCATATAATTCACAAAACACGTCAAAAGCTCAATTCGTTTGATGATGAAAATGTAAATTATTTTATACGAATATGTTACATACATTTTGATTGACTTTGGATTTATATTGGCAATTCTTTTAATTAAAAACTATGTTACACAGCTTCAAGAGAACACATTTGTATTTCCCCACCCAGTTAATTTACAGGTTTGGTCATTTAAAATCAGTGTGCATCTTAATTCGTAGGTGCGACAGCTAATAAGTTAAGTTACAGGTTATAATACATTTTGAAGTGCAAGGCGCCACTTACAAGGTGGCTGTTTATTATAAAACTTTTTTTTATAAACCCATATCAGTTTAAGCATCAAAGATAGGAAAGCGTAATGATGGAAGCATTATGATATTTTTATATTTATTTATTTATATAATATTATAAGGATATAATTAATATAGAGATCCCTCTAGCCCTAGGGTTGTTAGCAGGCATCTCTTTGATTATATTTTTAGCAATTTAGATATACAACCGATATCAAAAAAAATTATGTTATTCGAAAAAAATGTGTTTTATATTTTTTAAATTTGATGATCTGACTAAGTCAGAAGGCATTACGTTGAAATTTTTTGCGTTTGTTACTTACAGGGTCCTTTCTCCAAAATGATTATTTGCTTTTAGTGGTGAAATTTATTATGTTGACAGAATTTAAAAATGTACGAACAAGGTGCCGAAGTAATAACAAGAAAGTTAATTTTTTATAGACGACATATTGATCAGTTATATTATAGACTTTTGATACAAGTAAAATTACCTCTTCTTCAGGTACGCCAAACTTTCTGAGCAGTGCCTTGGCGTCATTGAGCGAGAGCCTTCGCAAGTCGGCATCTGTGCCGGTGACGGTCCTCTTCGGTTGCTGGTCCTGCTCTTCCTTGCTCTGTGTGGGCTTGTTGGGTACACGCACATAGGAGAAGCCCTCACCACAGCCCGTGGGGTCGGCTGGGCCTGTCAGTTGCAGTAAGCACTTGCCACGCATTGCCTGGATGTACGCCCGTGTTGTATTCCATGGAGCCACTTTAATCTGTAAACATTGGCTTAATTAGTTATCAATTTTCAAAAGAGATAGAGATTTCTTCTATTTACATTTTTTTATTCATTAATTTATGATCGATTTTGACGATTAAGAATTTTTACAAAACATAATCAGTATGAGTGAATAAAGAAATGAAAGATGCTACATAAATACCAAAACACTAACACTCTAACTCGGGGATCAAAATCATTGACAAAGTTAAAACATTAAATTACATTGAAGTGACATAGGAAACAAAGTAAATGAGGTACTAAAACATATACACCAGAACCGGACAGTATCAAAATCTGTTAAGATGATGCTAGTCCACAATAGTATTCTAGTTTTATGGAAATGAAACATGGACGTGGAAAAATACTGAAGGTGCCGAATAATTACTGTAGAAAAACGCGCACTGAGAATACATGGGGTGACAATGTTTGACAGAATACGGAATGAAGTGATTATGAATGAATGTAAACTTAAGGCTTATCTATTAAGTAAGATGAAGAGCACTTTGTGATGGTTTGGACATGTAGAACGAATGAATGAAGAAAGACTAACATAACAAATATACTGTGTAAATGTGAGTGGAAGACGTGGTAGAGGAAGACCAAGAAAAGTGTGGTTGGATCGAGTAAATGATATTTTGAAAAAATGAGATGTAAAAAGTCAGAGAAATCAAAGGAGTTGTATGGTGCTCTCTCCTCTCTGCCTACCCTGACAGGGAGATAGCATGATTCATCTATCCGCATAATAGTGAATAAATATTTAATCATATTCACCTCATCATCCATCTTCAACTGCATTTCTTCATCATCATCTTCATGCTGCGTGAAGAGGAACTTTTCCCCGTAGCCTGCATCTTTCAGCCTTTGTTCAGCCGCAGCCATGCTGAAGTACGCACAACATTGCTCTGGTGAGACCATGGCGCGGATCTCCTCCTCTGAAGGAAGGCGGAACTCCGGCTTGATAACCCACCAGTTTGAGTCAAGACCGGTCCGCTTGAAGTCGGCGCACAGCTTAAGTCTCTTGCGGATCGAGGACTCGGAATGTGCGGGGAAAGCACGCTTGATATCGTCCATTCGGATGCGCCGGGGCTGGTCACGCGATTTCCAAAATAGTCTGTAGATAAAAACCTGCAAATGGAGATGATAATAATGAAATGTGAATCTTGTACTGCATTATTGGAGTTTGATTTCATACTGTATTATTGAAGTTGGATTTTATACTGGATTATTGGAGTTGGATTTTGCGCTGTATTAATTAGAGTTTGATCTTTATTGTATTATTGGAGTTGGATCTTATAATAGATTATTTATTTATATATGACAAGAAATTTTATAAATACATAATTTGTGATAAAAACAACAGGTAATTTAATGTTAATGGATCTGAGTTTGATGCCATTCATCTGTCGTCTCCATAGGAAACTAGGCTTTTACCTGTATCTTACTGAGAAGTTAGATCTTGCACTGTATCATTGGAGTGAGATCAGATAATTTACGGTAAGTATAGTTATTAAATAAAATAATTGTAGCTACTCAGGTGATGCTACAATATAGCATGAAATTACCAGTGATGGTCAAATGCAATGAGCGTGTCCTGGATTCACTAAAATACTAAGTGGCGCTATAAAAGTACAATTTATGCAATTTTAAGTTAATAAAATAAAACTTGATTAGTTATCAAAAGGAGTTAAGAGAAAATGTTTCAGTTTACCTGCAAAAAATCTCTTACGAAATTATTTGCCCTCTTGGAATTGGGCCCTGGAACCTCGTACAGCGGGCACTCCTGTCCTGCCATGAAGATAGCATCAATCTCTCGGATGAAATATTGCTGCCTGAAACAGAAAATACACTTGAGTGTAAAAAGTGGGCCAATTTGAATATGTATATTTTTAGTTTTATAATAAATAATAAATATGACTAAAGTCAAAGGTTTCTTTACCTTCTCAAATGTAAAGCGGAAAAATTATAGTAATATGTGATTTGTATGTTTTGAACATGTGTACTTTTGATTAGAATGGGAGTATATGATGTGCGTAGTCAAGCGTAACTATACCAGAATACATGCCCTCCATAAGCTATAGATAGTTCAGCCAGAAGAGTCATTTTGCAATAGTGTGAGTAACAGTGCGTTGACAAAAACTTGTCACTTTATTTTTATAATGAAGTGACATTATATTATAATGAGTTCAAACATTGAAATGAATAAACACGTTTTGTAAATTAAAAATGCTGTCGACTTAAATTGTAATAATCATAAAAATAAAATTAAAGTAAGTTTATTTCACATATTAATTGTTTAGGCATGGCAGATTCTAGGAAACATTAAATAACAATAATGTAATTTTTCAAGATTAAAAACAAATATAAGAACAAGTATTATAAATTAAAAATGTTCGTCAGCTTTAATTAGATTGCATATACAAATACAATTATTATTGTATGTAAGATTATTTAACATATTAATGTATTATAATTACATAATTACAATGCCAAATAATAAAGTTTTAAAATAATAGTGGATGGAGTGATACTAAATTCTAGGGAACTGTAAGTTATAACAAAGTACATTCTAAGCTTTGGAAAATTATTGAATTACACATTACATTAGACAAAAATCGCACTCCTAATTTCGAGATGGTAGTGTTTCTCTAATCACCGAGTATTTTAACAACAATACAAGCATGCGCTCTGCGCGAACCAATCGTGTTGCATTCTAAAACCAATACCAATAGATAAGTTGTGTAATACAGAGTGTTACACTATTGCAAAATGACTTCTGGCTGAATGATCAATACTTGATGAGATTGGTAGTCTTCATTACTATGATGGATAGTCTTGGTACATATGTGTTAATATTTTTTTACTAACAGGAATATCATGTAATAATTGGCAGCCTTCGCACAATAGTTAAATAATTGGCTTCAAAAATATTTTTTATTTCCTCTTGCAATTTCTTATAATAACATTACTTTTAGTGCACTAGGATTTCTGACCATACCGAAAACATATCATGTCTTTATTTGAGGACGCTTTGTAATTTAAAATATCAGGATGCAAGTTTTTCTATTATTATCATCATTATAGACAGGTAGATATACTTGTCATATGTTTGGAAAAAAACAACACTTCTTGGTTTGTATGCACAAACTTGTCCAGAGTGTTTTTAAACAAGTTCAATATCACAGGACTTACTAAACTATGGGGCAGTTTATTTGAAAATTCCCCAACTCTGTTAACAAAACAATATTTTCTTTTTCATGAAAAAGCTCAAGCAATCATAGGTTAAATAAATAAACACAGGTTTATTGATAGCACCATAGTATGTACATATTTAAATACATTCTAAAATCACATATATATATCTCAAGGTAAAAAGCACAAAATACATTTAAAAGAGCTCATCTCAAAACATCTCCTCGACCGAGATACACTCCACCAATATTGGGCGAACCCGGCCGCGAGGACACCAGATGTTTTTCAGTCTACATTCCAGGTTCATATCCATCAAGAAATAAATGTAGAAGGTAGCAATATAATAGAACAATACCTAGACCGGATGACTAGGAAGTCAGAGGAGGGTACGGAGTGTGGGTAGATAGGTGCCCGGTACATGTTGTTCTCCACCACCTGTTGTGACTGTCCGGGGGTCAGGATCCCCAGAAAGGGGGATGTATGAGCATACGCCACTTCTCCGTATTTGAAGGGCTTCGGACCATTATCCTAGAAAAAAATAAAGTGTTCAAGCTTATTTTAACCCAAAAAATATTATGCATATAAGACATTTTATTGGTTCCTTTCATTCCTTTGCTATATCCACTAAAATCGTTTTTGCATTGTATTGAGTTACAACTTAAATTCCATGTGAGATGGGAGAAGAAACCCATGACCATGTTTTTGACACATATAATTTTTATTCAAGCATAAATGTTTTCCTCTCATTAAACATGTCTCACCTATTCACACTTAATTCTCCACTAATTTACACTCACATATCTGAATCTTTTGTCCATAACTCCTTAAATATTTAATACTGCAGAAGTTCTTCCAATATGTTTACACTCCTTTTTATTTAAATTGTAATTGGCACAAATCATTTTCTTAATAGGATAGAATGCTTAATTAATTAATAACTTTGATTCTATACAGTTCAATTTAACAGGTTATTCTATAAGTGAACTATGTACATAAAAAAACAAAAATGAGTTATTTATATAATATAATATAATTCTCTAATATTATGTAAAGAAAAAAAAAAATACCAAATACAAATTTTCATTCAAGAAATTTGACACACATATTAATACATAATATAGACCTTAAACTGAGAATACTCCTCATCAAGACCTATGTATGGAGTATCTTGATGTACGGCTGCGAGACATGGTGCCTATCCGAAAGAGATAGACGAAGACTAGAGGCTTTTGAGATGTGGTCCTATAGAAGACTATTAAGAATTTCCTGGAGAGACCGCATCACAAATGAAGAGATTCTCCAACGAATCGAAGGAGGAAGGCACCTGCTCAGGATCCTGTCCGAAAGGCGTGCAAGATGGATCGGGCATATAATACGACAAGAGGGCCTCTTGCATGCCATAATGGAGGGCATGACCGAGGGAACAAACTCTAGGGGACGCCCACGCCGAGAGTACCTGGAGGACCTGTTGGTGGACGTGCGCTGCTCAACATACACAGACTTAAAAAGAGCCGCACAGGACAGGGGGGAATGGAGGAGAAGAGTTCAAATTGCTGCAAACCAGTCTTAGGACTGCAACCACGGAAAAGGAATTAATACATGTGTGTATTTGTTTAAAGCTAAAAATAATAATTGGATGATTTCAAAAAAGAAAACTGCAGCTATACTATGCGACTTGCTTATAAAGGCAATATTGCAAATGAGACTATACAATATCTCTCATTAAAGTCAGTAATTTTTTATAAAGACAAATGCCATAAAAACTTGGTATTTTAGAATAAGGGTATAATTACCTTCCCGGCACAGCGCTTGTAGTAGTTCTTGATTTTGGAGCACATACCCACTTGGCTGATGAGGGGAGGGTGTTCTTCACAGAACTCGACTAGCACCAGTTCCCCGTCGCGCCCGCTCAAGTCTTCGGCGGACCGCATGAAGAAAACATCTCCACCTCCTGATGCCATGCGCTCCATTTCTCTTTGCTGATAGACACATATAATAATACATTATTTGATGATGATGATCAATTGGACAATTTTTTTTTGAATTAGGGACGTTTTGTGACTCAGTGTCATTCTACACAGTATATATAACTTGGTGAGTTTATTGCCATGTCGTTATTTGTTCCATACCAACCAAAAATAAGTTAAAACCATGTTGTGATAAAATTAGACTGCGAACCTTTTTTTAAAGTATACATTTTAAGGTAATCAAACCCATGATCCCCAGGTTGGAAGGCAAAGCATTCTAATTAGGCCAAGCTTTGTACACGATTTGGCTCTAATGTGTGTTATAGATCATATTGCTATCAAGTTTTTAAAGAAAGCATTTTAAGCTTTCTTAGTTATGGGAGTTGCTATCAAGTTTTTAAAGAAAGCATTTTAAGTTTTCTTAGTTATGGGAGTTGAGGTTAAACTAATATTTCTTGTTAACTAATTTTTATTATCTTGCTGCTGTATATAATGTCTCTTTAAGCTGTTTATATAATTTTTCTATCATGTTGCTGTATACAATTTATCTTTAAGCTTTGTGAAATAAATGAATAAATTTACAGTACAAACTCAATTTTGAGCTCATTTGGCATAATACCAGTAAGTTATACAAGCTGAGATTTGTACTAAATAGAGGTGGCTGAAAATGAGTTATATACTTATATAACTAGACAGTATCAAAATCTATTAATATAATAGTTCACAATAGTATTTTAGAATCAACTTTGATGTATGGGAGTGAAATGCGAACATGGAAAAAAACTGATAAGAGCTGAATAAATACTGTATAAATATGTGATATGAGAAGAATACATGGGATGAAAATGTATAACAGAATACGGAATGAAGTGATTAGGGATGAATGTGAACTTAAGACTGATGTATTGAGTAGGATGAAGAAGAACTCTCTGAGATGGTTTGGGCATGTAGAATGAATGAATGAATGAAGAAAGTCTAACAATACAAATATATAGTGCAAATGTGAGTGCAAGATGTGAGAGTGGAAGACCAAGGAAAGTATGGTTGGATCAAGTGAATGATATTTTGAAAGAAGGAAATGTAGAAAGTCAGAGAAATCGTAGGAGTTGTATGGATATAGAAAAGGTGAAGGATGTGTGTCAAGATAAGAAAGCTTGAAGGTGTGTCCTCTTTACCTACCCTGACAGAGAAATGACGTGATGGTATGTATGTATGTACTAATATAATTGAAAAGTAATGCTAATGCTTATGCATCAAACCAAGCATGTAACAATTCAGATTAAAGTTTCACGTCAACTAAAATTCCAAAATGCCTGATTTATGAAGATTTACTGCGTTTATTGAAGTGACCTATTCTGTAACAAAGTCGAATTTGTCGAGATTCGACTGAGTTTTATAAGATCTCAAGCATTCATTAGTCATTATGGTTCATCAGAGCTCCGCCAACAATTTTCTTTTAACTAAAACACACATTTGAAAGAACGTCAGTTAAAACTTTTCAAAAGTAAATCTAAATTCCATAATAATCCAAGGAAACATTATTTTGCTAACCGAGTTGTGGAATCTTGGAATAAACTGCCCGATAGTCTAGAGAGTGCTGTGACATTGAACTAGTTTAAAAACCGCCTGGACAAGTGCCTACATACAAACCCAGAAGTGATGTTTTAGTGGTATTTTGTTTCCTTTGCTTCTTTTTATGAACATATGCCAGTACTTGATTTAGAAATTAATAGCATTCATTCTGTCGCGGGGTTCCTATCGATGGGACCGGATGACGTTTTCATTGGAGATTTGAAAATACATTGTCTGTCTCCTCAATGGATGGTGTTATTGTTAAAGCAGAAATAAGTTATCTGGTGCGAAGGGCAAGGAGGTTTTAGATTGTAGTGGAGAGGTTATTTTTCCCGCCGAAAGTGCTTTTCGTCATTCTACAGAAAGAAGTAAATTCTCCATAATGGGAGAAAAGAATGAGCCTGGCAATAAAGCTTATTTTTCCATGCCATACATTTTTATTTAGTAAAAAAATAATGAACAGCATTCATGCTGCCTGCCCATTAAAAGAATAATATATTTTGTTAAAATCATTTTAATTTTTATTCAAAATATTATTTAAAATTAAATTTTGCCTCTACTGTTATATTAGTTCTCCCTCTGGTAAAATTAGCATTTAGAATTTTTGCCTGATATGTCAATATGAGATAAGAATAAAAGTAGTGTATGTATAATATGAGATAAGAATAAATGTATACCTTGGCTTTTTTCTTGATGTGCTTTAGCAGTGGCAGCAGCGGGTGTGGACCAGGTGAAGCCAGAGTGCCGTGCGAGTACTTCTTGAGTGAAGGCCGATGGAAAGCACGCAGGCGAGCAGGGCCCATGTGCGTTTGCACTAGAGGTGCGCGCAGCTCTACCACTGGTGTGCTGTGCTGTAGCAGCTGGCCGCCTCCAGCGCGTAGTCTTAGTGCCGATGACCGGGCCGCATAGTATCTGGTGGAAACATATTTATTTTTTATCTACTATGCGTATCGAGAAAGTAAGTGTACTGAGGCTCTCACGACCGGATGGATTTTATTTTCGACATGTTAGCTACACTTCGGTGTAGCCTGACCCTTCCCCTCCGCAACGAGACTGGTTCGAGGTCAGTACGTTGAGAAGTGTCGACGCGACAACACGTTTCGTGAAAAATGTCAATCCAATCTCCCGCCAAGTGCGAAATACGCGACGTCATCCGTTATCTCATTTGGAAGGGAAAACCTCCGGTTGAGGTTTATAATGAGGTGAAAACTGCATATGGTGATAAAGCTATGAATCGTACGAGTGTGTACAAGTGGTGTCGCGAGTTTAAAAACGGTCACGTCACACCTCTTCACCTTCCGCCAAAAAGTTCAAAACCACAATTTCAGCCAAGAAAATCATGGCATCCGTGTTTTGGGACTGTCAAGGCATAATTTTAATTGAATATATGCCTCAAGGGGAGACCATCAACTCTGCAAGATACTGTGACACCCTAAAAAAATTGCGGAGGGCGATTCAGAACAAGAGGAGAGGCATGCTGACAAAGGGAGTCTGCCTGCTGCACGACAATGCAAGACCACACACGGCCAACACCACAAAGGAACTGCTCGCCTCGTTTAAATGGGATGTCCTGAACCATCCCACGTATTCCCCTGACCTAGCACCTTCAGATTACTATCTCTTTACCTCCCTGAAGCTGCAAATGGGTGTAAAAAGGTTTTCAACCGACGAGGAGGTAAAGGAGGAGGTGGAGAAGTGGACGGAGGGGTTGGCGGGAAACTACTTCGAGGAAGGCATCAAAAAGTTGATACCCCGCTTCACCACCTGCATTGAGAGGAATGGCGCCTATGTCAAAAAATAGCTTACATATATACTACGGTAACCACGTAATTTTTTTTTTAAATAAAAAAAATTGTAACCTACAAAAATTCAGTACACTTACTTTCTGGATATGCCTCGTATATATTTATTTACATAAGTAATTGTATGAATACATAATTTATTAAAAACAAGACAAACTACAAAATAAATACAGGTAATTTAAAGTGGACACTCAATTTATATGGATCTAGGTTTAATGCCCTTCATTTGTCATATCCCCAGTAAACTAGGCTTTTGCTTGTATCTTACTGAGGACATATAAACATTGTGCGACTTAATTATATGTATGTACCACACATTCAGCCCTTGGTGTAATTCATAATTTCAGATAAACTAAAAGTGACAATGTCCTACATACAATCATAAAAACACATTATATTGAAGAGTTCACAATTTTTTTTACAACTTAACTCTCTTGCAAGCTCAAGTACTCAAACTTCTGTCACAATAATAACTACATGCCGATCCACTGCCTGATTTTTTTTGCCATTATTGATTTAGGTATTTCACTGTATGTAATGAGGGTCAGGTGGCATATTGCATTTGGCAAAAGATGTTCCAACTCTAGAGATGGTGAATATTTGATCAGTTGTTATGCGTGTCATGTGTCTTTGCTGAGTTTGTATTTAATTTTTTTCTAGATGATAGTGCCAGAGAATGGATTTGGTCAAACATTGTGCTAGCCAACAGAAGCCACAATGGAAAAAAGAGTCATTGAGTTCAACAGATCAACCAAGTCGACTTTTTCAACAGAGCTTACATGTTGAATGATCTGTCTGTGGAGCTGCACTTGAGGATAATTTAGATTTCAGAAAGAGATTAAAACTCCTTATTATCAAGACCTTTGAAGTGACTCAACACAGTGCTGAATGAATTATCATCAACATCATCTGGCTTCACTGGTATAGGAGTCTAGAAAATATGGAATTTAAGATGTCTCATAATATTCAAAGTTTTAAACAGTCTGTTCTCCCAATACTTAATAGAATTATGTGTTGAGGGACTATGTATACAGGTGTTCTGCAAGTTTTAAAGTGTAAACTGTCTTGGCCCAGTAATGTTGATCAATTTTTCAAAATCACATGGAATACACTTCCACTTAGATTGTTGGAAGGCAAAGAGATTGTAGTTTTCAAGAGATGAGACATGTTAGAATTCTTGAGAGGGCTAAAACTTTGGTCATTAAAAAGCGTTATAGAATCATTTGGTATTTTGAAAAGATTTTATTCAGGAGTGGCTGGAAATCTTCTTGCAGCACTTTGATGACCCTCTTTAAGGAATGTTGTATAAATAGAGGTTTGCACGATACAATCACGTTGTTGAATATTTTGAAAAAATCTGTCTTTTCAAAACATTCAACAGCGAGATTTGGGTGTGGAGTGGGTTTCTCTTGAAGCATTGATGTTTCTCTACAGAGAATGCAAAATAAACTGAACTTTGAGCAATACATCATTAGCTGTGCTGAAGGGATCTCTGTCAGGAGGATGATGAGGGCATCCTCTTTAAGTAAATTGATGTCTCTCAATAGGTAATATTGAAAGAGCTGAGTCATACTAACACAATGAAATATATTGAAGTGATTTGAGACAGGAGACTTTGGCATAGGTAGCGGATAATTATTTACAGTTCATTGATAACTTCCTATAGGGAATATTGGATAAATATAACTTTGCACAATACTAACACATCATTTGATATATTGAAGGGATCTCTGTCGGGAGACTTGGGTGGGGGTGGTGGAGCGTCCTCTTGCAGCACATTGATAACCCCGGCTTTTCCAAGCAGTAGCTTGGATTTCTTCACGTGGGGGTGCGGGATCTTCACTTTGGGCTGCGGCCCACGGTCTGCAACAGGATATAATAATTTATACATCACTTGTATAGTCGTTGACACATTCTGGGCAAAATCACATAATTTTTAAGTTGCAAATTTGATAGAAACTATATAAAACTAACATTTGAAGAACTACTACTTAAAACAGTTTATATAAAGTAGTTTGAATTAATGTAAAAAAATAAATAAAGATATATGTACAGTTTATTTCCTGTTAATTATGAGCCCTTTTGTATATTAAATTTTCCAGTTAAAGGAAGATTAAAAAGGGATGAATAGGAAAAATATGTATCACTCATTAACAATGTTTCAGGTATCGCAATAAGTATATTTTACAATAAGTTATAAGTACTATATATGCAATAAGTTATAAGTACATGCAAAATGGATCCAAACCAAAAAAACACATTTTATTTGAAATATTAAAAAAGGTTTATTTGAAATATTAAATTAGCATATCTCAATCTTATATGTGCAAGAATATAAAACCGGCAATATGTACACATATATAATATTTGAGGTTTAATTTTGAATTAAATTATTTTACATAAAAAGTGAAATGTTTTAGCAGATATTTCAAAATAGTAAAAATGTAGGTTGTATATTTAAAAAAAAAAATTGCATCAAATATCCATTTGAATTTAATTATTCTACATATTGTCGCTTATAGTGTCATGTCCACTAAATGTATAAACTCCAAACTACCTGTATAATAAACAAAATCCCATATTTGTTTTAATAAATCTGGTGTCACTTTGTGGAACTCCATAATTAATATTGTATAAAGTTTACTAGTGCAAAAATGCAAATGCAAGGAATAAAAGTGATATTGTTTTAATTTTATAGATTATATCATGCTTTCTTGCAGCTTCTCAAAAGAAATATTTGAGTATGAAAAATAAGACTCTCCTGTAGTCTAAAATTCTGATATCCAAATTTTTGTACTTTTATTGTAATAGAAAGAAGAGTCGATGTAGTTACCAGCTTGTATTTTTGAAGGGTCGATATCATCGGGGATGCCAAGAACGATATTCTCATCATTGGGGTCCAGCGTGAGCAGTTTGGGCTCTGGCAGTGAGGTCATAGCGGCAGCGTCCCAGATCACCTCCTCCTCCCAGCGGCCATACACCAGCTCTTCATTCTCTACAGGAAAGATGCTGTACCAGGTATCGTCCTCGCCTCTGCAAAATCACACACAAATATAATTGAGTATTTTAACATCTCTATTGCTCTATGCTTATATTCTAAGAAGACCCTAAACAAGAGAGCGGAGAAGGACCAGGTCTGAGTTGGTCTATTTTAAAACAATTGTAGAGTAGGTAAATGGATAGAAAAAGTCCAAATGGCTGGAATAGTTGAAACAAAGATTTTCTATAATTAATATGCAGAACCCTTAGAGATCGGATCAGAAATGAGACAAAAATGTCTGTCTGTGGTGTTGAAGACATAGTGAGGTGGGGAAGAAGTAGAAGGCGCTTCTGGAGTGATCATGTGGATTGCATGGAGGATATAAGATTGGCAAGAATCGCTAAGACTGAAAACCCTAACAGCAGGCGGTTACCGGGAAGGCCGCCGAAAAGGTGTAAGGACAGCTGGACGTCTTCATCCCAGGACAGCCCACCGTCACAAACAGGTCATACGACCTGAACAAAGAAGAAGAATATGCAGTTACACATTTACCTCCTCTCACATTGGTGTGACACCGGATCCTGTGTAGCGGTGTGGTCATTGAGTTCGCTGGTTTGCAATGGGTTACTCACTTAAAAAAAAGTACAAACTCCACAGCATAGCTTCGCTTTTCAACTGAATTGACATTGGAACGGCGAGGGGATCTTCAACTACGAGGCCCAGCAACAATACGATACATAGAGATACTCACGTGTTGGGCGGGGGCTGCTTGGGCAAGTGGGGCAGTGGAGCCCTGCCCGGATGGGAGAAGGCCTGTGCTGTTCTGTTACCACTGCTGGGCAGCCAGCCTGCTGCATTGGTCTTGCTGTTGAGGCGGGCCATGACCTGGAGAAAAATTTGATTAGTACCCAGTTCCAATTCTATAACCGCATTATCAATTAATATAAAGTGTAAAGTTTTGCATAAAGATCTATACAGATATTTGAATATTTAATATTTAAGGGAATTCTTGGACCAATGAAAGAGATGTTTGTCTTCCACTTGGGGGTTATGGATTCCGTTCTCCATGATAGTCAAAATAAATAAAAATAGAAAGGTTCTAATCTGTTTTTTTTGTTACATATTCAATTTTTATAACTAATTATTTAATATTATCACCAGTGATGAATTGACTTCAAGAAAACCATTCAAGAATTTGTAGACCTGGAAATTTTAGATTAAACAACATACAACAAGTGAGTTTGGCTGCAAATGTGTAAAATAAACTGATTAAAGATAAACCATAAAATCTATAAAAGCATATCAAAGATTTACACAAGTGTATCGAATTACCTTGTGCTTGATTTCGGTACCGTCCCAGACTACGTCGTCCTCCCACTGCAACTGGGACACCATAAGGTAGGCCTCTGGAGGGTATACTTCATCAGGTTCCGGCTCTGGGTCAGAATTCTTCTCCTGCAACAGAATGTTTTTAATTACATTTTGAAATTCCCAAAAAGTATAGGGACACAAATAATTAATCAATTATGCTAAATCCCCTGAAAATAGTGCGATAACCATTAAAAAATATATACTAATGTGCCTATATCCTAGTGACTTATAACAACTGTCAAATGGATCACTTTAGAAAAATAACAATATCTCGAACAAAAGTCATCTTAATAAAAATATTCATAATCTTCTACTGAGATGGCAGTATTTATACTAATTAGAAAATATAGCATAACCATATGTTAAATTGGTAAAATAAGATTAACAATATGAATGCACATATAACTGCGTTTGGCCCGTGCAGTATGGATTAATTATGTGGATAATTTCGTTCTTGGTATTGAAACTGTTAAATGCACTAGTTTTAAGTAGTGTGTTACAAGGAACGTAGTGTCCTAAGAGTAGCCGTCAAGTAAATATGCTACTGCTGTTGAGTAGCATACTTGAAATTAAAAAATCAAGCAGTACTATTTTTTCAAACTAGCTTCAATAATAAATTAGCCCATATTTTACATTCTTAAAAAATAGTAAATAGATGAGAGTAGCTATAATTTGTTTTATCAAACACTGTTCATTCCACTTTTTGTAACGGAATAACCATACTGGTTTCAAGGCTTTCACCTCATCATCAGGGGAGCACAAAGTCTTGTTTGATGAGGTGAAAGCCTTGAAACAGGTAGGGTTATACTATTACAAAAAGTGAAATAAACAGTATTTGATAAAACAAATTACAATGTCTTTAAACCTCCACAATGTTAATGCCTTAACTATAAACAATATAGCTATAATTCATTATTATATACTATTCCAAACCCTATCAGTCTCAATAGGTCAATTCTGGCTTATTTGTTTTTGAATACATCTAACGAAATTAGGAATATAACGACAATGGTCATTTTGAATACCCACCCAAAGTTTAGATGAATATTTATACGCATTTTACAGCACTGAATGTGTTAAATGACACCCATTGAAAACCATACCTTAATCTGGTTTTCTTCAATAAATAAAACTTTTTTTTATGGAAGCCATAAAAGTAAGAAATTATAAATCATGACGAATTTATAAATATAAAATACATTTCACTTTAATCTAAATGTATTTTGCAGTTTAGAGTTGATAGTCCAACAGCAAGAATTAGATATTCTATAGATTATTCAACAGGTGACCTTCTTAAGTTGACACAGAAATGCTATATATCAATGGATTTCAAGCAAAATGATGTCACCTTCGAATTGCAGATTTGATAAGAGACGCAAATTCTTGAAGTACTATACAGTGCTATATTACTTACTATACAGCGAAATGTTACTATACAATGCTAGAAAATTAATGGATGTTGATGTGATCTGCGTACCTTGAGTTTAAACCCATAGTTGAATCCTTCCCCTGAGTCAGGCACTTGCAGCATGTCGTACCACACCTGCGCGGGGCCAAACCTCCAGTGTGCTGCGCTTTGCTTTTCCAAAGAGCCCAAGGCACCCTGGTGGTTTCCCTGCTGTCCTGAACCTTCCTCGCATGGTCTGAAACCAGGGTTATAATGAAAAATTACAAAGATAGTTTGGGCATGTAGAACGAATGAAGAAAGAAAGACTGATAAACAAATTTACAGTTTGAATATGAGAGGAAGAAGAACTGTAAGTCGAAGAGAATAAAATTTTGAAAGAAACTATAAACAAATATAAACCAAATACAGGTATCCTCACTATACGTAATCCCACTTTATGTAATTCACTACGTGATTTAATTTAAATTAAGATAAAAAAAAAAGACTATTTGAATTTATCCGATTGAAAGTAATTAGCTAATCTGGTATTCTAATTGAAATTATTTTTTGTTTGGAACCAATCACACTTAGATTAAAACTGATTCACTTTACGTATTTTTTTGTTTATGCTATGCATCGTTCTCGATATTTAAGTGTTTGCGTTTAAATAACTGTTTAGTGTAATATATCTCCGAAACACAAGAAAACGGTTGTTTAGAATACGAGTAGGTATACTTAAGTATACGGTAATTTTGAAAGGTTTGCTGTTCATGGATGTCACCATTCGCAGGTGGCTTAAAACTTATCCCTGCAGATAATGGAAGACTACCGTACACACAAAAGGTATAACATCAGAAAAAAAGAATAAATAAAGTTATAAAATGATAAGGAAAATAAATAACAATATTAGATAAAAAAAAATAAAAGTAAGGATGCAAGAAATACTAAAGAATAAACAATTAAGACATGAAAAGATGCCAAATTATCAATATCATTAAGTTTTAAGAATTTAATAGATTCCTCAGGCATATTTTGAAGTGGTTCAGTATATGGTCTAGGTCCACTGCTTTGTACGTCTCAATTAGAGAGCCAATGATACTTTGGTACAAGCTCCATATTTAGTGTCGTTTCAGGTCATGAAAGATCATACAGTCAATACAAGATATTTTTAAATTATCTTACCGTAGTAATTTGTCCTCATCATCAGATTGTGGCTCAGGTGGTGGCAAGGAGGAGGGATCAGTTGGTGGCACATCACTGGATCCAGAGTTGGTTCTTCTCCGTTTCCTTCTTCTACGCACCCCGCGCCAAATCTGTGGCAGTGAAGAGACCTTGCCTGGGCCAAACAATCTGGAGAATCGCAGCACCTGTGACCATTGAACAACATATTAACGTCAAGCGATTAATTTATAGACCAGGTATTATTCCGTTGCCATCCTTGGATTTCATACAATCAGTCCCAGACTGGTTATTGTAGTAACAAAATCAAAAGGGTCCTAGTCTAGTATCCTATTTTTATTTTTTAAAATAGAATGACCAGTCATATGTATCATTATAACTCCGAATACTAGGCAGACAAAAATGGACGTCATTTGAGGGAGTAAGCCCCAAAAAGAGGACATGTTTCTGGTTTATTGGAAGAAATTGCCACATGGTAATAAGCCTGCCAGGTTGTAATATATACTATCAAACTATTTTCCTATCACGATAGGGCATAGAGTGCCAGACTTATATCTCGACACACATTTTGCCTCTTCCACATCCATACACCTCCTACGATTTTTCTTCTTTCAAAATATCATTCACTTGATCCCACCATACTTTCCTTGGTCTTCCTCTACAACGACTTCTATACACATCTGTACTGTATATTTGTTTTGCTAGTCTTTCTTCATTCATTCGTTCCACATGCCCAAACAATGTCAGAGTGCTCTTTTTCATCTTACTCAACACATCAGCCTTAATTCCAGTTAACATTCCTCCCTAATCCCTTCATTCCATATTCTGCCATACATTGTCACTCCGTGTACTCTTCTAATTGCATCCATTTCTACAGCATTTATTCGGCTCTTTTCAGCCTTTTCCACATCCACGTTTCACTCCCATATACATCAAAGTTGGTACTGAAATACTGTTATGGACTATCATATTAGCAGATTTTGATAATGTCAGGTTCGAGTATATTCTTAGTTACTTAAATTAGTTTTATGAGCTATTAGTTATTTCTAGGGTTTGCAAACAAATGTGGTATATGGGTGCACAGTGAAATATTAATGCAAGGGGAGGAATTCTGCAATTTGAATAATACTATCTCAAATGATGGAAGACAGGAGTATGTGCATATGAGATATTGAACAGCTTATTGCAATAGGAAACGAAATCAATTAATAGTAACTGAAAGAACAATCCAGCTTTAACTATATATAGGCTTGTTTCATCAGCATTGAAGATCACCTGAAATTACATTTTAAGACAAAACTTTGTTATTCAATAAATTTAGGCCCAAATATTCAATTTGTTGTTTTTCTTCAAATGTTGCCCATTAAAAGTGGCTACTGTGATTAACTTGTCCCCCTGTTAACTGGAATATACTGCATTTGTTTACAAAATTTATATACAGTCTTCCCATATCAGTGGGGATAAGTTCCAAAACCCCCAGTGGACGTCTGAAACCATTGATAGTACCAAACCGTAAATATAGTATGTTTTTTCCTATACATACATACCTATGATAGTATTATTTATAAATTAGACACAGAAAAAAATCAACAAAAATAATTTATAAAAAAACATAACAATATACTGTAAAAAAATTGTTATGTGAATGTGGTCTTTCAAAATATCTTATCGTACTGTACACACCCTTTAGTAAATGTGATTGATGAAGTGAGGATAGGTATTAAGAAGTAGCGTTAGGCTACTATTAACCTTCTGATGATACGTTGGAATTTTCCATTATTTTTAAACGTATTTGACTGATCGTGGATAAGGAGGTCTACTGCACTTACCTTGTCAACCCTGAAGTCAGGGAAAAGCTCCTGTACATCCACATTGGCGTACTTAGATGGAAGCATGGCGGCCAGTGGTGTCTCTAGCTTGCGGGGCTGGGTTTCCTTGCTGCAAACAGTCAATAAGTTAGCAAATAAAAACATGACAAGAAAAATAAATTACAACTATAAAAACAACTGAATAGCATTTATTAATTTTTCTGGCATCATTTACTGACCAAAACTTTGTTTCAATATGACATATTTTAAATATCTTACTCACCTAGAAGGGCGCCGTGGTGGAGGCATCATGCTGCTGTCTCCCTCCATATCCGCTTCGTACCCAGCCTCGTGGCAGTTCTAACACAAAAATAATAGTAAAAAAGATGTAAGAATTTTTGTTAGAATATCGCTCGCATTGAATGAAAACTCAATATGTTATCAATGATCATTTTGAGGTTGGGTGATTCTCAAAACCAAAAAAATACTATCACTGTTAAGTGGAGACTAGCATTCCAAAGAAAAAAAATTTAAATACATTTTTTCACATAATCTTAATATTTATTACTACATAAATTAGATGTTTTGAAATAAGCAAATGTAGTTTCAACAATATTTTATGATGAAAGTAACTTAACTACTGACTCTACAAAGAACATTCACGCATATTTGTACATGTTAGAAAATAAATACCTGTGAATAATTTATAACCTGAATAAAATAAGACAATTTTTTGTTAGAACGGACCAAATACTCCGACAACGTGACCCACCTCAAAAAGATAAGAAAGAAAATGACTTGAGCAAGTTATGTAGTAATATCACCACAATTTATATATTTGAGATGTAACACCAAGAACAAGATGTGTGATCACGACGTTGCTAAGGAAATATCAACTTGGTGTGAAGAATGAGTATTACGCCTAGTGTATTGATAATGAATTTTCTTTAGCACCGCTTAGTGACAGTGAGCCATCTCAAGGGTGCCTGAATGACTTCTGGTGTAAAGGAAGGTTTCTAATATTTTTCCTAAACTTTCCAGAATATCTTCAGAGCGTAGCCCTATAGGCAGGCCATTCCACTGAACTAGTCCAGTAATACAGAATGCCTATTACAGGACAGTATTAAAATCTGATAAATGATAGTCCACAGCAGTATTCTATTACTAATAGGAGCCAAATAAATGTGTGCAATCCGTGAGGTGAAAATGTATGATAGAATAAGGAATGCAGTAATAATATATGTGAACTTAAGGCTGATGTATTAAGTAAGATGAAGAAAGACTAACAAAACAAATATACAGTTACAGAAGACTAAGGAAAGAATGTTTAGATCAAGTGAATGATATTTTGAAAGGAAATGTAAAAAGTCAGAGAAATCATAGGAGTTGTTATGAAAAATCATAGGAGATGATGTGTTGGTACGTATTACTTTGACATAATCGAGGTAAAGGTTCTACAATGTTACGAGAGGTTTGCCCATATTCC
Organism: Odontocerum albicorne; assembly: GCA_949825065.1. Taxonomy (NCBI): domain Eukaryota; kingdom Metazoa; phylum Arthropoda; class Insecta; order Trichoptera; family Odontoceridae; genus Odontocerum; species Odontocerum albicorne. Next base: position 11,594,340 of record OX463848.1, read on the forward strand.
TGGTCAAAAGGTTGCTGTAGGATTTAATCCCATTAATATAACAATTATTTTAGTTTCTTTGAGGTGCTTAACATATGCAGTGTATTTTCTCCGACAGGTGCTTAACATATGCGGTATATCAAAAATGTATTTTTCAAAATAGGGGTGGAGTTTAGTACTAGTTAGATTGACAACATTTTAATAAATAGAGCTCAAATAATTATATTGTTTTAATGAAGAATCTCACTAAATAAAAAATAAACAAAAAATTTAAAGCTTACTTGTATAGGTGTATCATCTGCCAATTCAGAAAAATCAAAATAGTCCACAGCAGAAGGGCTTTTTTGTCGAAAGTCTGAAAATAATTTATGGGGTCGTATTAGTAATGATAAAAACATTAAAATTATTAATTTAATAATAGTTGATAATAGAGTTTTTGTGTTTTAAGTGTTTTGTCACTGAGATATCAAATTACTTACAATAAAAGTTTTAAATTTAATTATAAATGAGAAAAAAGGTTAATCAAACTATTTTTTAATTTGTAACTTCATTCAGAACATTTTCACCATATAATGAATTTGTCAAACTGGTGAAACAGTGCTCTTGTAACAAAGTAATGAGTCCTATTATTATTCTAGTAGAAAAAAATCAAACAGCGAGCATAATAGTCTACAGTCTATAGGAACATTTACCCATGTAACACGCACTTTTGAAAAAGAGCTTGTATTTACTCAATATTAGGTAATTAAAACATAATATGTTTGATAGTAAAGTTGTATTTTTAATTTTTCATTTACACAATGTTCAACATTCTGTATTTATGGTAAACTCTTTCACTTGAATTCGTTATGATAGTTCTTTTTTACTGGCGTTTAGTAACTGCCAAAACAAATTCTTCGAACTTTCTTAGGGAAACAAGTGTTACAAAATAGAACTATAATATATAAATTCTGTTTTTTTAGGTCTTACTCATTGTCAATAGCTTATTACGTTATTTTGAATACCGTCTGAAGGATATAAATGCCTGAAATTAACTAGCTTGGACTCGACAAAGCCGATGTACAAATGTTTCAATGATATTAAACATTTAACAAGTTTGATCTTGCAATAGAATTAGAGGTTAGGTTTTATAAAAGAAATCAAAACTAACCTTTGTCTTTATCGTCATCTGGAGGATCGTCCCCGGGCTCCATAACCTCAGCCAAAATGGCCCCGAGCCCCATTCGGCCGAGAGAAGCGAGCATCCGCTTCGAGTCTCCATCCAGGATGTCATCGTCTTCTAGCCGGCCAGATTCATCTATGTTGCCGAACAGGAAGCCTGTAAGGTCCACGCCGCTGCCGGAGTCACCTCCCTCGCCGTCACTGTCACCCATCTCTCAAAATAATATGACTTAGCATAAAGTAAACAATCAACACTTTCGGATAAATTTAAATGAAATAAAACTATATTTATTTTTTGGCATGATGCATGAAATAAAACGAATTAATGTAAGGGAATGAAAAATCACTGCAATCTGAATTCATCAAAAACATTTTTAACGTAAGACATAGTTTATTTTCTCAATTGTAGCTATAACAACACCGTCCGAGAGAACATCACAAACTAACACAAAAAGCCATTTTGACACTACTCAACTTTTACCACAGACAAAAGTCTGACACACTTGTTATATGTTGCCAGTAAAAAAAATCTCTGATAAATTCTCAAGGGGGTTTTTAGAATAAAATAGTTGTACTTATAATTATTATGTATTCTTTGAAAGGAATAAATACATGTGAAAAAACTTTATATGAAATCTTTAATTGTACTTTTGACAACATTTACATATTTCCCACCTTACTTTTATCAAAAATTAATAAAATTAACAATTTATTCTCATAATGACATGGAAAATTATTTAAAAAATCAATTATTCACTTTACAGACGCAAATTGTTAAGAGCATTTATTAAATTTTAATTTTAAAAAATCCTTATGTAAATAAAGAAAAATATTACTTTTTTAATAGATTGTAGTTGGTAGAAGGTATTACGTATGATAGATATAGTCATAACAATTATTAAAGATAATATTCATATTTTCACAATTCATTATTTATTTGCCTTAATAATTAATACAAAAACCCTAATTGTTTGAAAAAAAATATATAATCATGAATTGATAAACAAATGATATAGTAAAAATAAAAGTCAACGAAAATCTTCTTTACTTTCCTTCTCCTTAGATTTACTGGATTACTGAGTAGAATATTTTTTACAGGTTATGTAGTGCACTGGACACGATGCAATATTTAATCTATTAATTTCAGAAAGACTACCATGAGCTGTATAAAGTTAGTTATGGGTAATGTCATTAAACCTATTTAGAAAAGTAATACGATTACAGCTACTTTAAAACCGAAAGGATCATGCTAAGTAAAAAATTGTAAACACGCTATTTTAAAGCTACTTGTAGAATGAAACGCATTATTTTTAGCCCGCTGCCTAACATTGACTCGACAAACTGTGAGTTACTTACCGACATCAACGATTTTTAATCTGAATGTTTGATTAAATGGGGCCGAAGACAATGTTTTCTCCCTACCGTGCGCTTCAAACAAGCTCTGAGTGCATATATCACAATGTGCGAGATATATAGAAATACTTCATGTTTTCACTTTTTTCAATGCTCTGGCTTTCCTTACATCTAGATGGGTACGAGCAAATGACAGTGCACTATTATTTTTTAACATTTAAAATTTGTACGGTTAAAATAATTAATGAATGGTCAAAATATTATACCAGTCAGGGATTATTTTTTCTTCTTTTTCTTGAATAATGAAATGCTACATAAGAAGAAAATATACGTTAGTGTCAAGTGATGACCAGAGAGGACAAATGGTGAGCAAAATCAAGCCTTGCCGTTTGGCGTCGCTAAATATTTTAATATTTCTGGCCTTGTGAAATTTACGGTCTTTATATATCTATTAGCTGAAAAGCCTATCCATTACAATGCTTCGATAGCATGCCCTACCTTCCAATTACCAACTTGTTTTACTTCGATATCATGCTTTACGGTCACAGTGTGTTTTGCGTCAATTTTATTAATTCATAGCATACAATATTTAAGGAATGTTAGAACGTATTTTAAAATGTTATATGATCATAGTATAAATAAGCCAAAACCCATACGATGGTTGTCGTCAAAGAAAGAATAGGAGAATTGAATTTTGAGTACAAGAGAGAAGAATACTTCGAAATTTGAATCTCGGTGGGTCCGTGATAAAAAATTATACTGAACGAATTTTAAATACCTAGCTAACAATTTTTGAACCGGTGTAAAAGGGGACGATGTATAAATGATATATATAAACAAATTCTATATTTATGAATATATATTTTCATAAATGTAAAATTTGTTTTACTTTCGTGAATATTTTACGGGCTGCAACTAGTTATATTTAATTTGGTAAATCGTATTCGGAAAAAAATCTTTGAAAAGATGAATGTAAGCGAGTCTATATGTGGACAATATTTACCTGGGTGATACGCATTTTCGAATACAAGCTCGTGTTTTCTCAACAATGTGTAATTAAAGCACAATAATATGTTTTATAATCAAGTTGTATTATTTACCCTCATCAGGTTTATATACAGGTGTTATCAAGTAATATAACGCGAGGTAGTCTGGTTCGGGTGGCAGGGGGCGAGCGCACTGTAGGTAATGTAATAATGTATGATTAATGTGAACAATAAAATGAAAGGGGGAGATTTCAACAACTCGTATGTTTTAATTAATTTTATGCCTACTCGAGATGTAACACGATTATATGATAAAAGGGTAAATTGGACTAACATAAACGAAAAAAAAATATCCAACCCGAATTTTACCTGCGTTTATATTTAATACGTTTGAGGGAATATGAGGTTGACTGCCTAGCATAAATTTTACTACCCCCGTGTCTTAGGTGTTAAAATGTTTGTCTTACACTTGGGGTTCGGGTTTGACTGCTGATGGTATACAAAAAAGTAATAAAAAGGCTCCAATCTAGTTTGGTTTATCGACAGGGTTATTATTATATTTTTGTGGTACTTTCGCGTTAAAAGTAAATTAGGGTGATGCTGTGAAGATACGTCCGAATCAATTTATGAAAGACTGCGGATTTAAAACATGAGAAATGAATGCACGGATATAACAGATGTTGATATTAAGATAAAGAAGTAAACAAAAAAGAAAGGAGCGTTCAAGTGATTTGGACATGTTAAGAAAATGAATGTAGTTTGATGGATATCTTATCCGCCCAGCAAACAAATGAGACTATGGTTTGAGCCCCGTTAGCTATATTTTGTTTAACTTCATCAGGCATATTACTCTCTCTTTTGTAAGAAAATATCAATTTATTGGTTCTTAATCTTGCAAATTAAATTAACATAGTATTGATAAACTAAAAATGCGACAGGTTAAAATTATACTCTGTATCTATGTTAGAGCTATGTACACATTTTCCATTTCAGAGTGTCGCTCTTCTCCCCCGGGATCTGAGGATCCCAGTCCTTCAGAGGGAAGGGATCAGCCGGGATTACAGGATATTTACTTGCACTTAACTCCATTATCAGCGCTCCTTCCCAATCTCTCCACCTCCCAACACAAAGGATGATAAATGTCTTTGTGGACTTAACAGCTATCGTAAAGAATTAGTCTACATTTTACAACTCTTTTGGAAAACTTTTCGACGTGAAATTTTTAAGAAAAGATAAATGATTTATAATTCAAATAATTAAGATAATTTTTTGCTTAGATGATAAATGTGACAATCTATCATACCAGCCAAGTAATGTGAGAAGTCACATGATAGTTTATTTTATCTGTTATCAGTTCGTAAATAAATGTTAAAATTTCAATAATCAATATTAATGATTTATAATGTACTTTCTTCATTTTTGAATACCATTTTGAAGTACTAAAGGGGTAGTGTCAAAAGTGCAACATTAAGACACAAAGTTGTCTAAAATAACATAGTCGTCGTGGTAACTGCAACAGGTCAGATGTCAAATATATCAAACTCTACAGCAGAGACAAGAAACATTCCCATTTGCCCCCATCTTCTCGGCAGCTTTTATAAATTAAATAATATCATGATTGATTATACTCCGGATTAACATTACCGTTAGTTTTTTTATTGTAAGTTGTATTTTTTGTAAGTTATGTTGACATACAACCATCGACGTGATTTTTTTTACATATAACCTATTGCAGTTACCACGACGATATTTTGGTTTTCTAGTATCAAAATTATTAAACCGACACTGTGTGGTCTTTATGACGCAGTTATTAAAAAAAATCAACTTTGTGATGTTAAAAATATAAATTTGCCAAAATACTCGTTGAATGGTTGTATTGTATTACACTTTCGTTGTATACAGAAAAAGTAGACAGGAATCCTTTTAAGGATAAGGGGTTCCAGCGTGATTTGAACCTGCATCATTTGCTTGGGAGACAGGATTTTTACCAACTAGGTCACGGAAGTTGTGATGATCTTAAAAACACAAAAATGTGTCATAATTCTTCTGTATGTATGCATTTTAAACGAAAGGCAAAAATTATTAAAATATCGCGGTTTGATTTTCAAGGAAAAAATGTCAATTTAAGGTCTTTAAGGCGTTATAGTATAACAAAATCCACAGTGTGTTTTTAAGGGACTAAAATGTGTAAAATATTGCCACTTAATGTGTAAAACCTTAAGGCACATCTGTGCTAAAAAAAATGTCTAAAATTCCAAGTTGTGGTTTTCAAAGCACAAAAGGTCAAGAAAGCCTTTTGTGGTTTTAAAAAAACAAAAGCGTCAAATGTTTAGTTGTGTAATTTAAAGAAAAAGTAACAGGTATTCGGTTTCGGTCAAAACAAAGTAATAAATGTCACCTTTTTGTATAAAACAGGCCTCGAAAATTCTACATTGTGGATTTAAATTATAAAAACCTAATTAATGCCAGTTTCAAAGCTGTTCGGCACAGATGTTTCAAAATGCCAATTATGGTCTAAATGACTAAAAAGTTTAAAATGTAACACTCTTGACATGGTATTTTCATATATGGTATATATTTGTACAAAAAAATCAAGAATACTACTGTTATATTTTGATTTTAAAGAGTGAGATTGTCAAAAAAACCACTTTCTTAAAAATGTTAAAAAAACAAACGTTCAGGGCAAAAAAATCATAAAGATGCAATATTAAATTTCTTAAAGGCTCAGAAGTCTAACTGTGCCAAAAATGTCATATTTTCTTTTAAAAGGCACAAAAAAGGATTAAATGTCTTATCTTTTGTTCTAACGGACATAGAATTGTAAAAAATACCATTTTGTTATCTTTCTTGCCAAAAGGCTTAGAATACTACTTAGTGTGGGATTAAAGGCACATAATTGATACGATTATAACTTTTTGGTCTTAAAGGGACTACGCTTTGTTTTCAGGATCACAATTATTTTGCACAGAAATATGTTTAAAATGACAAATTGTGACTTTGAAACCAACAGAGGATTAATAAATATTACCTTATGGCTTTAATAGCACGAATATGACTTTTTTCTGTTTTTGGTCTAAGCATAATATGTCAAAAAGGTCGCATTATTGTTATAAAGGGAAATACGTTGTTAAATTGCCCCTATGTGGTATTTAAGGACAACGGTCTTGAAAATGCTTCATTGTGGTGATGGAGGGACAAAGTATCAAAGAATCCACCTTGTAGCCTTTAAAGCATTAACGTGTTGCGAATGCGTCATTATGGTCTTAAAGGTACAACATTGTCGCTATTACCCCTCTGTGGTCTTGAGGGCACTAAAATGTTAAAAATTCCACTTTCTGGTATTATTTTAGGGACAAAGGCAGCAAAGTGTCCATTTGTGGCTTAAAGGGGTGTATTTGTACCTAGAATAAGTTAACGGCACTTGATTATCCTAGCCAAAAATATATCCAACGAATAAAAGTTTTATCAGGTTTTTAAAAACTCATTAATTGCTGATGAATAATGTTTTTTCGTTTGAAAAATAGTTTATTATAATACAAAGTATGTTAAGTACTTTCTTTTTAATGGGTTTACTTAAATGGACAAGCAATAACTCAATCAATGCATATTATATTTTATCATCATTTAATGTGGTTATATCATCCTTCAATGGTGAGCTATGGAACAATGTGTCTTAAGTATTTAATCCGATTGAAGTTTCACATAAAATATCAGCTGAAAATTTTGTGTGTGGAACCCACTGTGTACTCTATTATGTGCATCAATAAAATCATTAAATGACAAAAAATGGTTAAGAGAGTATAAACGTCAAAAATGCAATATGTCTGTGAAAGAGACAGATCGAGGAAAACGTATCTGTATCGAGCCATGAGGTGAATGGCCGCGCGGTAACGCACTGGACTTCCGTGTGGAAGCTCGTCGGTTCGAACCCTACCCTCGGATGACACAGATATTTTTCCGCCTAGTATTCGAGGGTATAAGGATATCTATGACTTCGGTCATATTTATTTTTCCATTCAAAAAAATTAAAAAAACATGCCGGTGTGCTCTGATTGTCTCACATCGGAAATACATTCCACGGCACAGTTTCACTTTCTAACTGAATTGACGATGGAATGGCGAGGGGGGGGGGGTTCGACTACGAGGTCCAGTAACGACGACGACGATCTGTATAAAGTGGACCAGATATTTTGAAAGAAGCTAAAATGAGATATTTGAATAATATTGTGTATGAACGTGGAGGAGAAATTTGTGATTGGATAGAAAAGTGTGGGAATCTGCTCTCTCTGCATACTCTGCAATGGACACGGTGCGATGATATGTATATGTGTGATAAAATCATTCATCACACAATTAATCACTTCTCTTGACAGTCGACGTTTCTACATATTTTCTTAACGTTAAACTTAGTCCATATACCGCATATATAGTTTAGTAGATATGTGCTACGTCAGTTGCCAAACATACATATACGGCGTATATATAGGTAGTTTAGTAGATATGTGCTACGTCAGTTGCCAAACATACATATACGGCATATATATAGGTAGTTTAGTAGATATGTGCTACGTCAGTTGCCAAACATACATATACGGCATATAACATATAGTTTAGTAGATACTCGTACTATTTGTGCTACGTCAGTTGCCAAACATACTTATACCGTATATAAATAAACAATATATTTCAATTGGAATAAAAATGTGTATGATACTCATGAAAGTTTTCTTTTTAAAGTCCCAGTCTGGAAAAATGAGATCGTCAAGTAACAATACTGACGACCTCCATGGCCTAGTTGGTAAGACGCTTGTCTCCCAATCCGAAGGTTGCGGGTTGTCGATTCCCGTTGGAACCCAGATGTTTCCAAAAAGATTTCAGTCTGGTTTTCACTTATGGCCTCTATAACAGCATCTTGTCGGCCATCAGTGCGAGTTCGTCGAGGGAGGCAGTCTTGGAGATCGTATGGCTGATCGCCAGGACTGACCTCACATGGGCTGGCATCAAGTTCGTCCACATCAGATGTAGTGTTGTATCTGGGTGACGGCTTGGGTGCCCTTGCTGACGGCGTGCTTGGCCAACTCGCCGGGGAGTAGGATCCTGACGGCGGTCTGGATCTCCCTGCTGGTGATGGTGCTTTTCTTGTTGTAGTGGGCTAGGCGGGAGGTGGCGATGCGCTCGAAGATGTCGTTGACGAAACTGTTCATGATGCTCATCGCCTTGCTGCTGATGCCGGTGTCGGGTTGCACCTGTACGGTGTTTATCGAGTTGGCAATATTCGTTATAGTCGAAATCTGCGTTCAATTTGCGTTCGGAGTCACCACTTTAGGGATATGTCCTTAAGGGAAGAGATGATGATGATTTGTTGATAAATAAAACTCGTTAGATCGCAATGCGGAAAGAGAGGAATTTTATTAGTAACGTGGGTATTTATATCATTTTAGAATGTGCGCGGGAATGCGCTCGCGATATGCCTACGTCTCGTTTCTGCGAATGCAAAAACGATTAATGTTGTATGTAGGTATCATTCAAATACGGAACTGGCGAGACAAGCGTGGTGCGTTCTCGCTCTAATATGGGATGCGGTCCGCTCCGGGCTATGAGTTGAATGGCCGGCGTGTGAACTTTGGACTTGTTTATTTAGGTTTGTCGAGGAATGCAAAGGTCACTTCATCGGTCATTGACCGTGTGTATGGATGCCCACAGTGTTCCGAGTGTGCGACGACCGCCACAGTTGGTTGGAAGATATTTCCACGTGGCAATAAATTCGCCAGATTTTATTGTATATAACGAAAGTGTAATATAATACAACAGTCAATACTCGCACGCGCCGAGTATGTGTGCGAGTGCTGCAACGACGAACCGCGATTTCCGTGCATACTCCAGGGGTTCTAAACCCGAAGGCTCGATTACTGGGACTGAAGACAATACTATATTCATTTGTAATATAATCAAAAAAATTAATACAGTCATATCTTGATTAGTATTTTGTAATAATGAATTAAAAAAATAATACAAGTAAATTAAAACTCGAAACACAAATAAACGTGAAACCTTGGATGAACTGTGGCCTATTTGGTAAAACGTCTGTTTTCTTTATTACTCACGGTTTTAAAAAAGTTCCATCCTGTCTTTCACCTAAGACTTGTTTAACATATTTCTGGTTGGTTGGGAGAGATTGCTACTAGGAAATAAGCCCATCAGGTTGTACTGTATACAACGAAAGTTTAATGCAATACAACATTAACGACCAATCAACACCAAACCCAGAAAACAAAAACAAAAATTGCTTTGAGCCATTATTACACTTGAAGACGTCGCCATGCCATCATATGGTAATTTCATTTTATGATCTTATTACGTCGGCAAATTTTTTTTCAACAGCAAAAAGTTTGAAACAAATTAATGCTTCAGTTTTTTTAATATTATCATACTAAATGAATGACAACTGCAAAATATTGTCTATGTGTAATTAAAAATTAGGAATCTATAGTTTTCAGTTACATAATATATAACTATAATACATGCCTAATCTGTTTATGCACATGGGCTATTGTTTTTGAAGGGTGACGTCACGATCTACCAGTGTACAGGAAAAATGTTTTGATATTTCACGTTTAAAACACAATTTATTCAAATTGTTTCTGTTCGTCGTATTTCTTGATGGAATCAAGTGATGGTGATCGACTACAAGTAAATTATTTGATGAAAAACTAGAAATAAAATCTATGGTCATCACTTGATACTAGTGTAAACTCCTTTATATACGAGGGTCATCCAGAAACTAAGGTTACAAGGGCTCCTGAGGCCGGGGGAATTTTTTTGTTTCAAAGTTAGTGCACCTGGCGTGTAGGGGGGATCCTAACGGTCAGTTAATTTGGTCCCGCGTGTTTGTCGGCCATTTTGTTCAGTCACAATAAATTCTTCCGATGGAGAGGTCGTCGTGCGCTCCTGTCAACTCTCGTCCGTGCGAGACCCGCGCGGTCATCAGTTTTTTGACTTTGCAGAACAATACCGCCGCGAATATCCATCGGAAGCTCGTGAAAGTTTATGGTAGTGATGTGATGAGTCGACAACATGTCACGAAGTGGGTTAGGTTGTTCAGAGAAGGCCGTACTGATACTCACGACGAGGCAAGGCAGTGATTTCTGACGAATTTGTGAAAAAAATTGAAGAACAAGTGCGAAATGACCGCCGTGTGACGCTTGACGACCTTTACGAAGAATTTCCTGACATTTTTCAAAGTCTCCTTGGTAATATTGCGTCGGAAAAACTTGATTACAAGAAGTTGTGTGAGAGATGGGTGCCCAGAATGCTCATAGGAGCACCGTCAAAATCGCGTGAACGCCGCGCGTGAATTTTTGGATCGTTTTGCACAGGAGGGAGAAGCTTTTCTGGACTTCATTGTGACGGGGGATGAGACGTGGGTATGTCACTACCCCCCAAAAAAATTTTCAACGATCAGGAGGTCGAGGAAGCTGTGAAAAAGTGGCTGAAAGGGCTGGCGGCGGAGGTCTATGACACTGGCATACAAAAGCTGGTGCCTCGACTACAGAAATGTTTCGATCTCGACGGCTATTACGTTGAAAAATAGTTTAATATATTTGTGAAGTATCCTGTGAGTTTCAATTAAATACAAGCATTTTTCGATCCTACATAAATGTTGTAACCTTACTTTCTGGATGACCCTCGTATATAGGAGTTCACGGCCATTATTCTACAATAAGAAAATCTATGGGTTCTCTTATAATTACAGTACATATCTGGTCGTCATTTGACACTCCTTCGTTCACGGAATCATTTGACACTGGCGTATAGTCCATATATAAGAGTTCACGGTCATCATCCAAGAAGAAGTTCACGGCCATTATTCGAGAAAAATAAGAAAATCTATGGTATCGTGTGTTTTTCACGGATTTCCTTCGTTATTCTTTAGTTAAAAGAAGCACATTTTGTTGTTATCTTAGTTCTTTGTTTTATGGATCACATTTTTTGTGATAGTAATTTTTATGTGTATTCCAGAGTTTATAATCGTTATTAGTTTTATATCTAACACAATTCATTATTTTAACAAAATAAATCAACCAAACTTTGAGTATTGAATTAATGCATTTTTACCTTATCCATTTTTAAGGGTTAAAAATATTAAATGTTAAAACTAGATTCTATTATTAGATTCTCCAACGGGGCGTTCGTCCAAAAAGGTTGGGAAGCCCTGTGTTATATGCATATCTGCTGTAATTTGAAGAATATAATGAAAGCTGTTGATTTTATTAATTTATCTTATATTTATATCACAGCATCTGACAAGATAAAATATGAAAATATCATATATTTATATCACAGCATCTGATAAGATAAAATATTAATATATCTTATATTTATATCACAGTATCTGACAAAATAAAATATTAATCTAACTTATATTTATATCACAGCATCTGACAAGACAAAATATTTTTGTTTAACATTTTCATTTCTTGTTAAATATTCATTAGTTTTTTGTATCGAATGTTAAATTGGATTTCGCAAAATGTTAAATTTGTTAATTTTTAATTTAAATTCGCAACCACCAAGTTGAGGGACTCGAGAGATACAAGATATTAATATTTGTATATTCATAGGTTCTCTGTATTCCTTTCATATGTTATTCCTAAAAATATATACGTTTTAGAAAATTTCTAACAAACTTTAACCCACTGGATGCTAGAATTGATTCAAATTAGAATCGGTATGTCAAAAATAGTAAGTCTGAAGGATGTTGACGAGTTGGCGGACCAATATTGAGATGGAAGGAGAACGTTTCAACAAACATCTCCAAGGACCGAGGTAAGTGGAGTTGGATCTTGGAGGATTTAATTGTAGCATCAAAGATGGTGATGATTTAAAAAAAATCCAATACTTACTTTGATATATTTGAATTAATATATGGTACATTCAAAATGAACAGGGTTATTTGGAATGTTTAATTTTAAGTCTGAATTTTGATCATAAATGATTTATTGTGACGTAAAAATGACAAAGGTGTTTTTAAATCGGAATTGATTACTCATTTCGATACAAAACAATTTTTCATGTGGAAATTGCCTTTTTAAGAAATCGGGAGTAATTAATAATATCATACAATATTTATGGTTACAGGACAATTTATATAGCGCTGTTTAAATAGTAGCATTTCAAGGGCGCTCTTACTTGGAAATCGAATAAAAAAATTGACAGATTAAAATTTTTACAAAAAAAAATGTTGATTGTAAGGATAGGAAAATGTGGTTGCGGCCATTAGATTAGAAACTTCCCCACATTTGCGTACGTTTAAAAAAAAGTTTATGGAAGTGAAGCGTGCATGGAAGGGACGCGTGTACAGGAATGACACGTGTATAGAAGGGACGCGTGCAATAAGCAATAAATAAACGACACAATGTTTCGATAACAATAATAATAAATTACATTTTATACAATGCAGTTTAGAGAGAAGGCTCTCCTGAAGGTTCTAACTAGTTTCAACCCATTTTTATTGACATATTAAAAATGTTACAAAATAAATGTATATAAGTAGAGTATAATGATAGGAAGGTGGTAGCTGCAGCCATTAGTTAGATTAGGTACTTTCCCGCATATGTATGTGTTAAGAAAAACAAATTTGATATGAAAATCGCAGAAGACTTACTAAAGGAAGACGAACTACAAAAAAATACCTTTGTAGATCTTCCGATATGTGATAGAAACACATTCGGCTTTAGGTGTAGTGTGTGTGTGTAGTGTTCATATAAAATAATTCATTTTAATAAGATTTCCCAAGAAAGCAGATATTGAATATTTAAGATTAAAAAAGGTGCTGTATAAGAAGCTCATGCGATTCATCTTCTTCTTCATGAAATTATTTAAAAAATGGATATTTAACAGTAGCATATGTTACATGTTGGTAGGGCCAAATTAAGACCTTTAGAGGCTAAGCACTAAAAAAATCGCAGGAATTGTATGAGAAGGTATATGGATGCAGAAGAGGCGAAAGACGTATCGAGATAGTAAAGTCTGGAGCTCTGTTCTCTCTATCTTCTCCAACAATGAAATGGCGTGATAGTATGTATGCACTTTTAACCAAAAAAAAAAAAAACTAAATATAATTTTCGAGTGTTGGTGCAAAATACTTCGAGGCCGATTTCAGCAATCGCTTCAAGTTGTCAAAAACAAGCAAATAAACTGTATAGAATCGTTTTGTATTAAAATATGAAATCGAGATCGCATTGTTTTTGGATTTATAAAAGGTGCCTTATTCGCGCTACTAAATTAATTCATGTGAAAGGTTGTCTGGAAGTATGTTTGAAACCGGGATTTCAATCATGAATATTTATATCACTATTCTCCAGCATATTAGCAATGGTAATTGCCACCACTAATGTTTGATTAGATTATTACATTATTACGACATAATGATGACATGGAATGATAAATCAAATGGGGCTAACATTAAAATCCCGAAGACATTTTTAAATAATTATGTTCAATCATTAAAAATAATTAAATTTATTTATAGCAAAAAACAACTCAACACAAGAAAAGAAAAATATTAATAAACAGGGTGTCTCAAAAAGATGTATACACACTTTCATGCCGTGCCGTTTACCTGAACTTGATGGAGAAATTTGTCATACTGCGCATTCGTGAAGAGCTTAGGGATGAGGAGGACTCTTATTTCCAGTAAGATGATGTACCTCTCCACTACCGTCGGGATGTGAGAGTTTATCTTGATAAAAAATTGCTAAACAGATGGATTGGGCGTAGAGGTAGCATTGAATACCCACCGCACTCCCCAAACCTAACATCAATGAACTTTTTTTAATGAAGACTCATCAAGAATAAAGTAAATGGCATAACACCTACAACAGTTAATGAATTGAGAGCGATCATTGAAAGAGAAATCAGCCAAATAACAAAAAGAATCGTTCGTGAAGTTTGTGATTCCACGTTATCAGCAGTATGTTACATGCCAGAAAAGCCATAATTAGAGCATTTGTGACAAATTAAAACCAGAAATGCGTTTATCTTCTTTAATTTGATTTAGTAATAAATATAGCTTAATAAATGCTGAATTTTCAATAATTTGAAATGTGTGTATATTTTTTTGAGATACCCTCTAGGTTTCATTTCACACGATTCATATAAGAAACCGATGCTATTAAAGAGTCTGGGCTCGTTTTGTACCACCCTCCAGATCAGGCATCACCCCCGTGTGGTTGAAAATGGTTGGTAAAATTGAGTAAGTGTCTTTATATACTTTGGATGTTATTTGAATGAACACCAAGTGTCCATTATAAAGTCTTTATATTCAAATATCATTAAAAAATGTAATATTCTTTAATCCACTTGAAAACGTTAATAATTAAGTTTTCAAGTGGATTAAAGAATATTACATTTTTTAATGATATTTGAATATAAAGACTTTATAATGGACACTTGGTGTTCATTCAAATAACATCCAAAGTATATAAAGACACTTACTCAATTTTACCAACCATTTTCTTGTATTAAACATTCGTTTACAGTACAGCTTGGCGGATTTATTGTCACCAGATTGTCTATTCCTAGAAACCAGAAATATTTTGGCACTAATATATTGGTACATAAAATACACTTTTTATTTATGGTAATACTTCTTAAAATATATCAAATTAAGATCTATGGAAATTGAGATAGTTTGGCCGCATATGAATAATGAATGATGAAAGATTACCAAAAAATAATTTATTGTATGATATATATAGTAAAGAAGATTGGGAAGATTCACAAAATACGAGGGTGGATCAAATATAAACGAGACTTTTGTTTTAGAGCGCGTAACTGTAAACGGAGCGCTCGGCCGCCTCGAGTAGTATTGAGCGGGGATATCAGGCTCGGCAGATTCCGTAATTATTATGGCACACGATGTCTGAGAAAGAGGTGCACCCGTCGATTGCGCAACGGTTTCCGAAATTTGTTCTAAGATGGGAATAGAAAAAAAATACCGAACTGTTGGGTTAAATGCATTTCTAAGAAAAAATATTTGTATTGTATTTCACTTTCGTCGGATACTGTACAGCCTGGCGGGTGTATTGCCTTCTGGCTCTCAACCAAGGAATGTGGTAAAAAGGTATAAAGGGTAAACCAGAACGCAACAGTTTTAAAAAAGCACTTCCGGCACTGGCCGCAGAATCAGGTAGATTTTACCTGTGTGTTAAAGGGAAGGTTATTATTTCTCGTTTATGGGATCCTGTAGGTACTCGACTAAAGTGTTGTGATATTTTCCGGACGTTGCGATATGGACCTTCTGCAATAGATAATATTTCTCTCGAAATCTACCTAAAAAATTGACTACCAACGGGAATCGAACCCACACCTACAAGATTGGAAGACGAACGTTTTACGACAAGTCACAGAGATCGTCATTATTTAATTCAATTTCGATGAATACATTACCCGCACAAATTTGCAACGTTCATTTTGAACAGTATTACACTAAACATGCATTTTCAATATTTTAGTGTTTTAATACCCAATGAATGTTGCGTTTCTTCTTTCTTTGTGGAACATTTCCACTATAGATCGATTGTTAAATTTTTGAAGCTTAATCAATTAAAACTTTAAAAAGTCTAGAATTGATTTTATTTAAATAAAATTGTTTTATTATATTGACTCATATAATTGCAATATTACTTGAATTTGATGGCACAAATCATCATAGTTTGGGCGATTACCAATTTAAAAAAAAGACTCATTTTAATTTTATACATTTTTCATTTGTGAAACTTCATCCAACACCATAGAACTGTTTTGTGCAACGGTCGTTATCTTTGACAAGAAATGTAGGTTAACATTTTAGTCTTTCAAAAGATTTTCTTTCTCAGTATTTTACGAAATTCCCAAAGTTGTGCGACCCGCATGTACAACATCTAAGAATATTCCTTTATCCATCATGCAGCGTGTAAGTATGAGCGTGCGGTGCATACAACTAGAAGAGTTAAAGAGGAGTGGCACTTCGGAGTGGCAGGAATGGATGCAGGAAAAGGGGATGTTTTGAGGTGCAACCATGCGTGAACTGCAGGCACTTGTTAACGCCATCGAGGAGGAAGTCGTTGCGCTAGCGGAGCGTTAAAAGAACTCTGAAGATTTTATGAATTCAGCCTTCCATTATATCAAATTTGACTTTCAAATTCGCGGATTTCAATTAACGCTTTAAGACCCCATCGAAATCAAAGCAAGCTTTTCCAGTGCCTGACTTATTTTTGAGGAATTCTGATTTTTGTGAAGGGTTTAATAAAACTTATACGTTTCAGTTAATTTTAAGAATAATGTAATGACACTTTGTGTATTTGTTTAAAATATTTTAGTAATTTAGTTAAGTATAGTATGTTAATTCTACCAACATTCTTCTTTGTGGAGAGCTACATCACACTCCTTACATATGTACCAAGTCTTACTTCCCTTCTTATACTTAGTGCATACCTTGCAAGTTCAACAGAGTTTTTATTTTGCGTCAGTTGATGGAATACATATCAACACATGTTAAGACACGCTTTTTAACAACCTGTTTGGAAGATACTGCAAATTCATTACCATATTTGGACCCGGAGATTGTAGTTGGTTTCTAGATTTGTATATCAAAATCTTTAAGATCTTACAGTTCAATGCACACTGATGACTTGATGTCAGAATATCCACCATAAATCAATTATGCAACTTTTCATTATTGAGGGTATTGTCTATGCTAAGGAATTGCCTATCATCGTAATCTTCATGTACATAAAAAAAACTTTCACACCGATCATTCATTACCCCCATCTCATCCCTTTCTTCTTCAATTTATTATATCGTAATTTTAATCTTATTTATATTGTTTATGCAATTTATTTATTTATTAATTTACGGTCGATTTCAATAATGAAATTTTGGTCAGTGTGAAAGAAATATAAGATACTAAAATAATATAAACAAAATGACCGCGCGGTAACCCAATGAACTTCGGTGCGAAAGGTCGCCGATTCGAACCCCGTGCTATGTCACTCCTCTCGAATGACACAGGTATTTTTTTCGGCTAGTATTCGAGGGCATAGTAATACCTATGATTTCGGTCACATATATTCTTTTAAAATAAAATAAATACACTTACAGGATTAAAAAAATCTACTGTCGTAAATGACTGCATACGAGAGCGTACGAGTATTTTGATAGATTGTTTTTCAATATAGAGTTAAATTAATAAATTGGCTTGTCAGATTTCACGCTAATCATTTTATTTTGTAAAACGTGTATATCGAGGGATGTCTCTAGGATTTTGTACACTTTGTTTATCTGGTGAATAGTTGTTCGGGCAAGTATCTTTCCGTGATAATGCATCGTAGCGTATACTATGGCAGGGCAGACGTCACTCATCATTGAGTGTCAACGCCTTAACAGGGCCGGTATTATTTTTGCAGCATTCTATTATTATGTATTACCAATCCAGGAGAAGAGTAGTTAAATTTTTATTTGGAGTGGGAAAGGATTTGTAGACAACGTTAAATTTTTATTTGGAGTAGGAAAGGATTTGTAGACAATGTTAAATTTTTATTTGGAGTGGGAAAGGATTTGTAGACAATGTTAAATTTTTATTAGGAGTGGGAAAGGATTTTTAGACAATGTTTTGAGTGAAATATATGTGGAGTGCTTTAGGCCAAAAAAGGTATAAATTAATTCATGGTTGATTTCTTGTTCCAAAGTGTCTTTTGTAAATCTTAAATTATGTAGCCTCGAACTATTTATCAACCATTGTATTGTATTACAGTTTCGTTGTATAAAATACAACCTGGTGTGTTTGTTGACAAGTACCAATCTATTTTGATTCCAAGATTTGAGAAGTTGTGTGGTGAACAACAAGCTCACCCATGCCATTGATTGAAAAGTTTTATTAGGGTGTCGTAAAATATGTTTATATGAAACGAATAAGTATGAAAACGTGAATGGAAGACGACTGTACGTGTATTGATTTATTAAGTCCAAATTGTTGTACCTACACCAATCACAAATTCTTGACATATTGAAACCAAAGTTAGCAAGATAGCGATATCAAGCAGATTAGACTTCTAAGACGGTTTGACAGGTTTATTCTGCTGCAGGATTTCATTAGACAGAGTTTCATATACAAACTAGTCTGAAAGTAAATCGCCAAAAATTGAACCTGGATGTCGCATTATTAGTGTGAATGCTAACCGGTCACCAAAATGAATCAGAATAATTATAACACACGAGACCATTTAAATATTGATAATGAGTGTGTGTATAGATTCCTCAGTAACAGTATTCCTGATTTATATAATATTCTCGTGTAGTCAGAACTAAATAATACAATAAATACTATTTACCAAATGATTGTTGAGAGGGTTGTTAATCAGACTCGATCGGGTAGATGTTCAAATAAGTAACCCTTGTGATGAAGCTGGGTTACAAGGGTATATTAAATAGACAGAAATAGTACAGAAAATCTAGTCATGGATTAAATTACTACGACCTCATCAGAGGCATTTTTTTCTTCCATTTAATTGATTTGACGACCTCCATAGTCTAAATGACTTCAAGTCACAATGGAACCAAAAAACTCTGTACCAGAAGGATTTTTTTTTAAAACATTTTGTTGTTTGATTGAAAGAAATTTACATTGGTAGTTCAGTTCAGTTTGATCCCACCACCACCACCACCTACGCTGTTATGGGATATAAAATAAGCCCATATCCAGCGCGATCTGCACTAGAAGATCAAAATCTTCCCAATTTTCTTTTATGAGCGCGACGTCACGAAGTGACGAAGACGTAACTGCCTAAAGAAAATCCTTCTCCGATGGTGATACATCTGAGTGTTAAAAAAATACGGTGGACTTCCGATATCACGGTAGATGTAAAATGACTCACAGAGCAGAAAATATACTTATAAAGTGACAAAGTCTGAAGTTAAAATAGCCTAGCAATTTGCCAGTACTTGCAATGAAAATGTCAAAACCAGCAAAACTATACTTTGACGCCACTACATCCAAATAGCCAATCGGTCTGAAAATGAACAGCTGTGTGAGGATCCCTTCGGAAATTATTGACTCGATCATCATCGCAATTCCTCAGAATGTGATCTGCGGATTAATCTAGATTTCCATTGGCAATAACCAGGTACATTTACAATACAACGAAAGTGTAATATAATAGATTTATTTAAATCGAATGGTAGTATTAAATAGCGTTACCAGGAGATATTGAGAGATTTTTTTCATAGGCTACGTTAATTAAGTCATTGAAATTGAAGACCGTTGAAGCTCGCTAGTATTTAGCTGTCCGCCTTCGAACGTGTTATCTATACTACTGCACACCGAGAGGAAATAATAGCCTTATTATAGACATTTAGAAAATTCTGCGTTCTTCTTTGAGTGTTTTTTTTTTCGATAACTTGATAAAATGTTGTTTTCCGATCATAAAGATCACTTTCAAGATCACTTCCTAACTAGTTCAGTCTATTAACTTGAAGGTGCACAGAAGACAAGCAACTTTTCAAATCTACCGAGAACTTCACCAATTCGGAGATTGGCCAGAAAGATCAGAAAATTGTTTCATGGAAGAGATCCTGCGACTTGAAACATCCTGTCGAAATATTCAGGTATTCTTCGAATACCTAAATATTTCGAAATACTCGTATGTCGAAATATTTAGGTACTCTTCAAGAAATTGTATTGCATTATATTTTCATTGTTTACAGTAAAACCAGTTAAGTTTACTGCAATTTGGTAATCTCTTTCAACCAGCAAGAAAATAATGTAGATAATCTTAAGTGACAAGAGACTGGACATTATTTTTTAAACATTTAGGTACAAACAGGAATCAAACCCGAAGACTCGCATTTTACCAATTAAATCACGAAGGTCGTTAATTGATACACAGTGAGGAATAGGTAATAAAGTGTTTGTTAAGAAATTAGAATTTTATTAATGGTCTAATCATACGAAAAAATGTTTAAAGTGGTATAGTACCATAGTAGAGGTTATCCTTATCGATCCATTTGCGGCCATTTCATGTTCATATTTTATTATTTGTCGTAACAAAAAAATACGAGCTTTTTTATATCTCTTTCCTTGAAAGTCACCAAACCAAATTTTCGTCGCAAGTATCTAAAGGCACGTCCACAAAATGTATGTATGTGCTAATGTTAAGGATAGTGCAGAGTAGGGATAGTGTGTAGGAGAAGAAGCTCTCGTCTGATAGGGCCATAAATAGTCCCCGGGAGACAACAGTGAAGTGGAGAGCGGCGCTAATAGCCCTTAAGCTGCGCCGCTAAACAGGTTTAATGGCTGTACTTTTATTTATTCGGGCCGCACCTGAGCCTCGGCCCCGCGCCGCCCCTGCCAGGGAGCGGAACCCGCCACAACAGACCCTCCGTTATGACTATTTCAAAGGTACGATGTCGCTGAAAAGTGATTTTTAGCAATTGTTTTCACAGACAGTTGAGGAGTGAAGGTTGCATAATAATTTAAGGAATGACATTGTGTTCATTAGGGGTAGGCAGATAGAAAAAAAAAACTCCAAACTTTTCTATCCAAATGCACGACTTTCGCCTCTTCTATATTCATAGATCTCGTCAAGCAATCTTCAATTTTTCATACTTTTTACTTTCCTCCTTTTAAAATATCTATGCACATCTTACACTTTTGACATGTACACTCTCTTGGTCATTCATTCATTATTCATTCTCTCCACATGTCAAAATCATCATAAAGCTCCTTTCTTCATCTTACTGAAAACAATAATTTTAGCAGAGTATCAATTTCTAATGTCTTCATTCCACCTTCTTTCATACATTGACACAACATTTTTTTCTATGTACAGTCTATGGCATTTACCTTACTTTTATCCTTCTGCTGCCAAGTCCAAGTTTCTCTTCTATACCTCAAGGTGTGCACCAACACTATATTGCCATATTTGCTATTGGGTGTTAACATAAGTTGTGTCCGTTTTTTTTTCAATTTAAAAATGACCACCAAAAGTAAAACAAAATGGTAAATGTTATACGTCATTCGAAAGAAAATTTTCTGCTCTACAAGATATTGTGTTTGCTTTTACGTTACATATATTATTTTATTTGATTACAAGCCTTTAAAATGGAATGTCAAGTAGACGAAAGTGAGCATTTTCGACACCTCCTTCTGTTCGCGTTCAATCGAGGGAATAAAGCTCCTAAAGCTGCTCGCGATATTTGCAAAGTGTACGGTGAAGATGCTATGAATGAAAGGACAGCTCGTCGATGGTTTGTGCCTTTCAAAGACGGCAATTTCGACCTGAAAGACATGGAGCGTTCCGGACGACCAGTGGACTTCGATGAGGACCGAGGATAATCTTTCAATACTTCCTATAATTTGTGTCTTCTTATACAATCTTATGTTTTCTCTAAGTCTAGAAATGCACAAAAAAACTTTTTCTCTTTTTCAATAGAGACGTACGAAAGTTCCAACATCGTCTTCCTTCCCCTGTTAAATAACTACCGTGTTTCATATTTATTTTACATTTGAAGGCGCTATATTACTAAAACTACACTTTTCCTTCAGGAATGTATTGAAATTCTTGACGTAT
This sequence comes from Odontocerum albicorne, assembly GCA_949825065.1. Classification (NCBI taxonomy): domain Eukaryota; kingdom Metazoa; phylum Arthropoda; class Insecta; order Trichoptera; family Odontoceridae; genus Odontocerum; species Odontocerum albicorne. Next base: position 11,616,427 of record OX463848.1, read on the forward strand.
ATTCCTCCCCTCCAAAATATGTATGGACGCAAAGGATTGGAACCAGATTTAGTGTATCGTTTCTTATTCCATGACTGCGCTCTAACATGTATTTATCAGAAAATGATTAATATATGTAATGATTTATTCAATTATTTATTTAATGAACATGGACATAACGATATTGCGGGGGTAGGAAGAAGAATACTAAAAGTAGAGGCAAGCATTCCCTCTTTCATCAAAAACCATTAATTATCTTTGGTTAGCGCGAAATGTATCCGTGTATGCGGTTCGACATTACGCGACGCGGTCTGCGAGTGAATTTTCGTGTGAAGCTAGGTGATGTCGCATAGTGTCGACGCTGGCGGCTCGCAATAAGTGTCGCCCTCACGCTCTTGCCCCTGATAGTTGTAACTGTGAAGTTCCTGGCTCCTGCCCTGGAAGGAATATCTTTATCTTAGAGTGCTGACGTCGCTGCTTAGGAAAATTTAATACAAATAAATGTATGAAATGTTTCTTGTAAGTATCGATATGAAAACTTAGATATTGTTTTGCCTTTTAAGTTATTTTATTAGTTTACATGACTAATAAAATGGCTGGGACCAAAAGCTGTTACCTCATTTTGTTTTCGCCTAAGGCCTCTTTAAGAACTTTCTGGGTGGCTAAAAATATTGTCATGTGGGTATAAATCCGCCAGGTTGTACTGTATACAATATAAATTTTACCCAATACTAGTTCTTCATGAAAATATTAAACTCAGAACTAGGAGTTCTTAAACTATTGCCCCTTGGGATATCAATTTAAGATTCTGGATATCGCATAAAATTTTATTTAATTTATTGCTAAATTATTAAAAGTAAATTAAATTTATTGCTAAATTATAAAACTACCGGTTTATTTAGTTTTTGTTACATCTGCTTGAATATATAAGTGTAAGAATTAAAACATCTTAAAGATAAAACTACGAATTGGTTGCTAATAAATTGTTTAGTGAATAAGAATTCGCCAAAGACCACAGAAATCCTCTAATTGCTGCCCTGGGGGCTTACGAGACTTAGTTCGACTTACCATTCCGTTATAAGGACAGGCTTCCGAAGCATCGTCTGTTACCTGATCAGTCCACCTACAGTTTTAGTAGGGAGAACCAAGGTCTGAGTGAATGTGATGAAATACAAGTAGCCTGAACGAGTGGCTATGTATGTGCTGAAATAATTAGTATTAAAATAGTTTGTTGTAAGAATCTAGTTATAAGTTAAGTTAGATTAACTATTTGTAAGAAATTAAATATAAAAATTACTAAAAATAAAAATTACACGAAGAAAATTAAAATTAACTTAGTCCATTATAAATTATATTAGCTCTTAAGATATTATGTAATTTGAATAAACGTATAGCCATTGGCAAATTTTTGTATTATAGATTGATTTACTAAATGAAAAAGAAATTTTATACGCCGAAAATTGTAATAACAAAAATGTACGCCTATTAAAAACGTTTTAGAATCTTGACGCTAAATGACAAATCCTATGTAAAAATATGTGATCTAATATAATATGCGATCCATTAAAATTATATGTCCAAATCAAATTACCTGTTGTTTTTTTCTCAAATTGTGTATATTTCTTGTCATGTGTAATAATAATAATAATAATAATAATACTAAGTACTAGATCACATACTTTTCGATCTAGAGTCTTTATTTAATTAATTATTTTAATCAATGTGTTTATGTATATAGAAAACTAAAATGAGAAACATTTTTTAACAGATCACATATCTTTTGATCTCGAGTTTTCATTTAATTAATTATTTTAATCAATTTGTTTATGTTTATAGAAGACTACAATTATTATTATTATTATTATTATTATTATTATTATTACACATGACAAGAAATATACACAATTTGAGAAAAAACAACAGGTAATTTGATTTGGACATATAATTTTAATGGATCTGGGTTTGTTGCCTTTCATTTGTCGTATCCCCAGTAAACTAGGCTTTTGCCTGTATCTCACTGAGGATATAAGACACATGTTTTATATAATATACAAGTTGACTCGTATTATAAAAAAATGCAATGCCCGTGCGTAATATTATTTGATTTATTTTTTAATTTAAAAAAAAATTATTCATGAAATTATAATTCACTTGATTAATGAAGTGATGAGTCACAGAAAACTATATTTTGTATTTAAACCTCATTGCACATTGTATAATATGGCGGCTTTATTTTCAAGTGGAAATATCTTCCAAATAATTCACTTGATTAATGAAGTGATGAGTCACAGAAAACTATATTTTGTATTTAAACCTCATTGCACATTGTATAATATGGCGGCTTTATTTTCAAGTGGAAATATCTTCCAAATAATTCACTTGATTAATGAAGTGATGAGTCACAGAAAACTATATTTTGTATTTAAACCTCATTGCACATTGTATAATATGGCGGCTTTATTTTCAAGTGGAAATATCTTCCAAATAATAAAATTGTTTTAAAAAGCTTCGAGTGAAAGGTAGGAGATTTACATTATTGATGTAGAAAAAAATTGTAATATCAAAAAAAAAAAAATTAACAATTATAAAATAATACGAATTTAATAAATACCACACGGAGAAAAAAAAATGTTATGGCTAAAGAAACATGGATAGATTGGTAGAATTTTTTTTAAGTACTCATTTATGGTACAGTCTGTCAGAATTCATTTGTCAACATAATTTTCTTTCAACCCACTAACATGGATCATTTGAGTATCGCAATGGCTGAAAAAAAAAATAATAAATTTAGTATTATGTATTTATGTTATGCATGGTGCAGTTGATTGTGTGTGTTTCTGTGCTAATGAAGACCTCCGTAGCCTAGAGATGTCTGTCTCCCAACATGAGGGTTTGCGGGTTCGATTCTCGTTGGTTACCAGATTTTTAAAAAAAGACGAGTTCCAGTCTGGTTTTCACTTAATGCTTGTTTAACATCTTTCATAGTTTATAACATGGCCATAAACCAACTAGGTTGTACTGTATTCAACGAAAGCGAAATAGATACAATTTTGTTTTTACAGAAAGAATCCGAGTTTCGAAACAAACTCTAATTGATTAGGTATAATAAGACAGCGAAGAAACCTCCAAGTTCTCTCGACCTTATTTTGTGAGCTTAACATTCTTAATCCTTCTTCATATTTTTGTGAAAAAATTCACATTCTTTCAGATCACGAAAGTTTGTTTCGATTGGACGATGACAGACTTCTTTTATGTACCAACATAACATACTACACTTCATTTTACACATCTTCATTTGCGTTTTACACATGTTCATTCAGCGCGACTGTTATTCGAACTTCCAACAGTTACAGGTAGGCATCAACCTTAATCACGTTTAAGAGAGAAATAAAAAAATATTATATTACCTAGAATACTTTTTCATTTCCTTAATGAATTCGTTTCCTCTAGTCCTGTCATTATTTTTCAGAAAGTAGCATTTTTTATTTGAATTTAAATAAATTATTTCTTTACTTCGTGAAATATGTCATGAATTAAAACAACTGTACGTTTATAAGATAAGCTAGTTTATTGGAAAAAATGTTATATAACTATAAGTCTATTACATATACCACGTATAATTATGTACACAAAAATTTTTTTTGCACATGTTTATACAAGTACGAGTACATATTGCACCCGAAGTATTTTTACCTAGCCTCTGATGTTGAGGGGATGGGGTGTTATATCCGCAGTACTTTTCTCTCAATGCCCACGCTTTAGGCAGTGGGAATGTGCTCTCAGAACACCTCACTCCCAAGTTCTGACTATAGTGGGGATATGTGATGCACCCAGAGCATTCGTCTCCCCTTGTTCAGGTTACCGGGGGGACTTACGGGGGTGCAACACAACCCGTCCTCACCCCATAACGACGACTGAGAGAGAAGTCCACCCCACGAGGACCATCCATCTCGGCGCTCTCATTAATTAATTAAGGCTGTCACCTTAATTTATGGGAATGTCTGTGGCTCCGACTACTAGTTCTAGCAGCTACACCAAATCGCCATACCAATGTGCACGGTGAGTTGGACGTGCGTGTATTTCATAGTTTACGTACATTTATCAAATTGAAAATGAATATTAAATAAAGAATAAGGGGTTTTTACATTACACTTTTTTACATAACCTGGAGGATTTATTGACCTGTGGCCATCTTTTACGATCAACCAGAAAAAATATTAAAGAGTAAACCAGAATGATATCCGGTTTAAAATATGGTTACTTACAGAAAATGACACCGCAATTTTCGGTTCGTAAAACAGGTATATTACCAACTAAACCAAGAAAATCATCTATTTATGAGGTAGAAATATGTGCATTAACAACACTAATTGTAAGTTCTATATTAATTATATACCTAGTAAAAAAATTAGTTTATTAAAATCCTACTTTTTCATTTTATTTTCGTGTCAATGCATTTTCAGTAAATATATGACATGTGAATTCCCAAAGTTCCCTTGAATAAATATAAAATAGCTTTATATCTAGTGATAAGTTATTATGTAGACGTTAACTATATCTAAGAAATTTAGTATTAGGATTAATAAAAATTACATATAGGAAATTAAAATTAAGTAAATTTAATATAAAAATAAGATTAGTATTTCAGTTATTAATTTTTTTTTAATCCACTTTGCACGGATTTATCCTGTTACACAAAGAGGGTATGCTTCTAGCGTTAGCTTATTCGTTAGGAAGAATATCAGCCAGGATTCTTCTCATACTGCTAGACGGTACCGAGAATATATCAACCGTGTCATTCAGTTGGTTCAATATCTCTATACCACGCGTGACTGAGTGTTTAGCCATAATATTCGTCCTGTAAGTTGGTATGTAGAACAGAGGGTGATTCCTTGCACGGCTATATTTATTGGGTACATATAAACTTAGTGCTTCTAGAATCGCGGGACAGTTAAAGGAACATTGGAAAACCTTTATTAGGAATATCGCAATGGATTCTTGCCTTCTTGTTTCGAGGCTTCTATAGTTACTTCTCTAGTTCTATAGTTACACACAGTGAGAAGTTCGGCATAGTGAGCATATTTTGAGCAATCGCCCTTTGTTCTGTACCATAGATATCTGAGGAATGTTTTTGTATTTGTTCTCTATTGTTTTTATATTTAAGCTGATGAGGAGTCCAAATCGTAGATGGATATTCTAATTTGGTTCTAATTAGATAATTATATAAGTTTCGGAGGATATCGGTGCTGTTAAATTCTCTTGATATTCTCATTATAAAACCGAGTAGTTTGTAACAGTCCGATATCAAACGTGAGACATGGTTAACGAACGTGAGTCCGACATCGAAGGTTACGCCCAAATCCTTGAATTCAGAAACTCTGTTTAGTGCCACTCCCTGTATAGTATACTGCTGGTGGATTGGTGAAAACGATCGACTATAAGATACACAGACACATTTATTAATGTTGAACAGAAGATGATTTTGCTCACTCCAGGAGACTAGGGAGTCTAGGTCCTGTTGTAACTGTGCACAGTCGTGAGGTGAATTGACAGGTAAAGCCTTTGACAAATGTTTGTATTATAAATAACTTCATTAAATTAATTTAAAAAACTTCGAACAGTGTTTTGTTGATTCGAATTATTTTGTGAATGTTTTTCAATATATTTTGTAAAATAAGTTTTCCGACAAGGCCTTCTGGGTTACTGGACCTGTTCTGTATATATATGTGGAGCTTCTAATAAGTCAAAATCTGGAGAATTTGTGAAGATAATTGAATGATGACGCTCTTGAATTGATTAACTAATATTAAAACTCTCTTCTATTGTAGTATGATTGTTTTTCTTACGACTGTTTTACGAATGTATCTTTAATTTCTTGTTTAGTTTTATGAAACCTCCCTGCATAAAAAATGCACTTCTTTTGGTTCGATAGAAGACTTTATGCATAAAATGAATAAAACGAGCATCGAGATTGTTGGTAAAAGTGAAAATATATGTTGGAAGATTTTCAAATAAAATAATTCAAATAGTAGAAAAGAAACTAGAATTTCGGAAAAACCTAGACAAACATGGCACAACCCTTGAATCTAATTCTGTAAGAAGAAAAAAGTCTTAGAATTAAAAGAGGATGCATAACAACAAGATGAAGAATTTGGAAATTAGAGTCAACATTCCTTGTGCTAATGGTATTATTCAGAGGCTTTCAAAGTATGTGCCTCGGTGCCCAGGGGTACAACGATTAATACCCCAATATTCGAAAATTTTGAAAATTTCAGCTATTAGTACGACAAAAACAAAAATTGTCAATGTGGAATGGCTATATTTTTGGATATAAGTATAAGGTGACTATCTTTTGGATATCAGTATAAGGTGACTATCTTTTGGATATCAGTATAAGGTGACTATTTTTTGGATATCAGTATAAGGTATCTTATACTGATATCCAAAAAATAGTCTATAATAACTATCTTTTGCTGATTGTTAAAAAAGCTCTGTGAATCCTGGTTCCCCATCCAACGACTTACCTCTGCGAAGCTAAGCTATCGGTAGCTGTAATGTAATGATAACAAAATATCTCTCAAAATCAACGCGCAATATGAAACTGAGACTTAAAATTATTATTCTCCTGTTTGATTATTTTTCATTTAGTAAACTTTCTTGGCTTAAAGCAGGTTATTATTACCAAAACGCAATATTTCTATTGGGTTAGGATCAGATAACAAACTTCCTTTTCATTCTTTCCTGGCACGCATTTATGTTTTTTATTATTATTTTACACCTTCCTCGTAAAAAGTTGCCTATTTTTTATACATAAAAAGAGTTTCACATTTGTATATCAAAATAAAATAAAATTTGTCCACATCTGGATGAGATACCTTAATTTTATCTTCAATTCGATTTTGCTAATAATTATACTCCTGAGTGATGCTAGGGTGGTAGTTAATTCCCTTTCCTAAATAATTAATGGCCTTAATGGCGTCCGTAGACCCTTCTTACAATATTTTAAAATCAATCGAGTGAATTTTTTATAAGGCAAAAATCAAAGTGCTTATAAACAAGCTTTGAAATTTAACCTAAAAATGCCATTTTGGTGAATTCGTTTTATTTTTTTTCTAAAATAAATATATTAGCAAATTAATATATTTTCTTATGCAATTAATATTCATTTTATTTGTCATTAGGAGAAGAGTGTTTTTATTGGTAAAAATATCCCGTAGCTTATTATTTTAGTTTCTGTACAAACTCTGTGGTTTCGAGTTCGATTTTTAATAGTATCAATAAAAATATTACCTGTTTAATTAAAGTGTTGTTCTGGTAATAATACGTCTTACATGCGCAAGACAAATGCGAGTATTGTTGCCTTTTAACATGCAGCAGTATTGACAACAAGTAGGGTGATGATCTACAACTAACTTGCGTACTCTAGTACTTAGTCACCCGAAGGCAGTAGTTTTATTTTTCTCAAAATATTCCTCGGCCTTAACTACCCTTCCCACACGGTTCCTATATTTGTTAATTTTTCCAAATATTGTTTTCATACACTAAGTTTAAGGCATGGCCATGGACACTGATAATAGTTATGAAACAAAAACTTAATTAGTATCAATTTCTTTAAAGTAATCAATCTGCTAGATGTATGTATGCGAAAGTATTAAATAAATAATAATTAAAATACTAAAAAAGATTTTGTTGAATGAAATTAAGCACTGATTAGATTGTTTTGTTCAATTTTCTTTCCTAAATATTGAACAAATTAACTAGTTATCTTGATTAAACCAAGTTCAAAAAATTTACATAAGAAAGTGAAGAAAAACAAAATTCTAAAACAATGAAACAATTTCCAGAAGTTGTGTCGTTTAATCAAGCCTAAAGCATTTAGTGCTGCTGTAAAATTTGAAAGGCCGTCAAAACTAATGATCCCGGCCAATCTAGAAAGGGATGGGACAAAGGAAAGGGGTTGTATGTTTAGGGGCTACCAGGATAGAACCTCATACCACCCTCCTATTAAATGGTTTAGAATCTCACAGGGTTGAAATCTTGTTTTTTTTTAAATAAATCCGGGTTCTGGGAGTGGCGAGAAATCATGTCTACAATAGAAGACTCTGGAGAGAGAAGACTCAACAATTCAACCCCATGTTGTGAGGTGGAGCTAGATGGAAGATAAATAAATCAAGCATTTATCTTGGAAAAGGTGAAAAATATTCCTGAAATCATAAGCCTCCTTAATCTTCTTAAAACATCATCACAATCCTTGACAGCTTGGCTCTTTCAACTTCAGCCTGAAATATTACTATTTTCCAGAGTTCTTTTCCGTTGGAAAGTCGTTCTATGATTTCCAGGTCCCATTTTTTTAAAGACCTTGGCATCCATATTTTCGAAGACTTATACGATATTTTTTAAGCTTTGATGACTTTCTTTTACACTAAAGAGATCAATCAAGTACTTTTGCATAAAATAGAGAAATTACTTCTGAGAATTGACACCAAATATGCAGTGTCCGAGGGAAAAGATAAAAAAATTATATTATCGACATAAATTATATTTTTGTCGTGTAACTGTTAAACGATATTATATAAATGAATTTCAATTTTACTTTTTCGAGCTTTTGAGATAAACATTGAGTTGTATTTGGAGAAAAGACGTAGTTATTTAATCCACAATATGGAAATTATTAGATTACTCCGACGTCAGCGTGCAACAGGGCAGACAAAAATAACACTGATACGAAAATGTTAAAATATTTAATATGTCTTTCTTCAAAACAATATCACTTTTTACATAAGCTCTGCTTCAATCTCTTTAGCCATTTTCCCAGTATATTTATTTAGTGGTAAATAATTTCTTTCTTCTATGGATCTTTACTCCTGATTTGCTGCTAACATTTTTACTTTTTGAAGCAGTGGGTCATGACACGATTGTTTATAGGGCTGATTCCATCGTGTTGTGGAGTAGATTATTTTCTTTCCACGCTCTTAATTAGTTAAGGTTGTCTTTCTAGTCAACAAGTTAATTTAAATCTTTTTAAATTCACATATTTTTTAAGAATTATTTCTCTCGATTGTAATTTTTCCGTAAATGTGGTGTGATGATTAATTTATTTATTCTGGTTTGATATTCTTTAACTTAATTTATAACTTTTTTTATATTCGCACTAAAGGTCTCACGATCCTACATCAAAATAAAATACATTACAAATATTATAAATGAAACAGAGCATTTGACTTCTAAAGTGAACATTTTTGATATTGAATCGATGGAGAAAGGTAGAAGGAGATGAACCCAGACCTTGATACTATTCTCTCTTAAATTTATTTATTTATCTTGAGAGATGTATGAGCGATTTCGATATGTATTTATATATGTATTATATATACTATATTGCTATCAATATCCCATATTTATAATTGAACTAAAAAAAAGTAGCTTGGTTTTTGCCACCAATAAGTACGAGGCGTATACAGAAAGTAAGTGTACTGAGGCTCTCACGACCGGATGGATTTTATTTTCGACATGTTGGCTACACTTCCATGTAGCCTGACCCTTTCCCTCCGCAACGGGACAGGTTCGAGGTCAGTACGTTGAGAAGTGTCGACGCGACAACACGTTTCGTGAAAAATGTAAATCCAATCTCCCGCCAAGTGCGAAATACGCGGCGTCATCCGTTATCTCGTTTGGAAGGGAAAACCTCCGGTTAAGGTTTATAATGAGGTGAAAACTGCATATGGTGATAAAGCTATGAATCGTACGAGTACGTACAAGTGGTGTCGCGAGTTTAAAAACGGTCGTACCTCTGTGCATGATGATCAGAGGAGCGGACGAGCTTTAATTGTGACTGACGAAATTGTGGAAAAAATAAAAAATGCGCTCCGTGACGATCGCAGATTGAATATATGCCTCAAGAGGAGATCATCAACTCTGCAAGATACTGTGAGACCCTAAAAAAATTGCGGAGGGCGATTCAGAACAAGAGGAGAGGCATGCTGACAAAGGGAGTCTGCCTGCTGCACGACAATGCCAGACCACACACGGCCAACGCCACGAAGGAACTGCTCGCCTCGTTTAAATGGGATGTCCTGAACCATCCCGCGCATTCCCCTGACCTAGCACCTTCAGATTACTATCTCTTTACCTCCCTGAAGCTGCACATGGGTGGAAAAAGGTTTTCAACCGACGAGGAGGTAAAGGAGGAGATGTAGAAGTGGACGGAGGGGTTGGCGGGAAACTACTTCGAGGAAGGCATCAAAAAGTTGATACCCCGCTTCACCACCTGCATTGAGAGGAATGGCGACTATGTCGAAAAATAGCTTACATATGTACTACGGTAACCACGTAATTTTTTTGTTTAAATAAAAAAAATTGTAACCTACAAAAATTCAGTACACTTACTTTCTGGACTTACCTAGTACAATGCTCAATTTATTTACTTTAGAAAAGTAATGCGAGAGAACCACTCATTTTGATACTCCGTTTTGTGGTTTCCTTGCTCCATTAAATAATAAATATTCACATACTTTATTTGAAGGTGACACCCCTGATGTAGTGAGTAACGCCATTTATTTGTCGAATATCACAATACATCTCAACGGAATGTCGGACATCCTAATAAAACATCGTTCAAGCTAAAGGACCACTACCAGGAGCGGACCGAGGATTAGGCCCTAAACCGAAACATTTACTTTCTTTATGAAAAATATTATTTTTTTAACATTTGTTTTAGAAGTATTTCTCATTAAGAAAAATTGGAATGTATTAAAGTAAAAATTCTTTAAATAATTAGTCTCAGGCTCTAAACAATAAGATCAGGTTCTAAGTTGAATGATTAACAACAACGTGTTAATCATTCAACTTAGCACATGCATACGAGTATGATAGCTATATTTGAAAACTTGATCGTCATAAAAAAAATGTGTTTTCTCTACATTTTTTTGATAAGTTATATATTTGTTTTTTTATCATTTAGGTATATAATTTTTCAGGATATTTTTTTTGTCATACGTTTTTTATTTTACACTTAACATTTGCAAACAATACATCGTGACCTATTAAGTCTCACGTGTCTTTTCAGTAGGGCAATAAAAAATATTGATTCCTCAAATGAAGTCAGCAATTAATTACAAAAACAAATTTGGACTATTTTAATGTATATTTATGAACTACCCTTCAGCAAGTTTAACAAGAAGTGAATAATATTTTATTAACAAGTGGCTTGTTTCAAAGAAGAAATATATTAAGAGTACTAGGAGGTTTTATACCATGCAACGATAATACTTGTTTCATTGTTTGCAATGTGGGGTTGAATTATCGATTAATGTAAGTTAAGTATGAGTTTTAGAATATATTGTCTAAAACGGGTTTTGTTACTAGACAACTCATTTATCTCAAAGCGCGTTCCACAAACATCCTTAAGACTTAGCTGAATCCAGCCCTGCTTCCAGACTTGGAGTTATGGCTTTAAGTTGGCAAAATGTAACTTGAACAAAGTTAGTCAATGATAATTGAGAGCATTTGAGGATAATAAAGGATGGAGAGGGAGGAAGGTGGCATATTCACTAATAAACCCCGTCACTCCTTCCTGCTGGGGCTCTTTAACTCGTGTTTACCGGAAATATAGTACAGTTTAGCAAGAACACTGCATCAATTATTTATTTCAAAACAAAATTTAATTCTGGAATGTTCCTGAATATACACATAGTGTTAATTTAGTTATTTGGTATGTATGTTATTTTGCTATAGCCTTTAACACGAATATTGCAATGGCTTTGAAACGTCCGTTTTCAACTAAATACGGCAACAAATTCGTAAAATCCCTTGACCGTAAACAATAGCTGCTATAATATTCACATATTGTTATTTGAATTGTTGTTACATTATGATTATAAAAAATGGGTAAACAAAACAATGCACAACCATACCGTGGTGGACATATTGTCAGGCTTATTTATTTTATTGAATTGTTGTTACATTATGATTATAAACAATGGGTAAACAAAACAATGCACAACCATACCGTGGTGGACATATTGTCAGGCTTATTTATTTTTTTGGTAAAATGTTATTGTTTCAATTTGTTTTATTGGATAAAAGCAGGTATGGACATTTATATGAGTTGTAGTAAGAATGTTCAATGTGTAGCGACCATGCGTGCGGTCACTAAACCCATTGAGGCGACCCTTGGCCGCTCGGTCATTGAATTCGCATTGTAAGGAATGCGAGACAAGCACTGGGCGAAGGTCGCCTGCTCGGTCATTGAACTCACTATTAGCGGAGAACGGGACAGCGACATATCTTCCGCGCTGTCCTACAAAACAATGAATACCCTACGTGATGACAATAAATATATTGTGAGGCGGAGACGAGACGGCGACATATCTCTTGCGCCGTCTCGCGCACATTCCAAATATTATAAATACCGACGATTATCAATAAAATACCTTTTTGCATATTCCGATTTCAAACAAGTTTTATCAAACCAACGATCATCCTCATCTCTCCATTAAGGAACAGCCGTTCCTAAAAATCCTTTGTTTTCGCAAGCAGTCTGGACATTAATGCATTTCCGTGTTCGGACCTTTAATTATGTTTCATATAGGAAGCAACAGGGATCGTTTAGCCTCGATCAAGTCTTAGCCTGAACGTTTAGTCCTGATGTTCAGACTAACTAGCATATGTTGTGAGTCCTGTATAGCCCCACAATCATATTCATAGCTACTTTCATTCAAGAAACTCATATCCGTAAGTTCACTTAGCTTCTAGTTTCCCCTAATCGTAGTTTTTTAAAGGTGCTGCAAGTAGGCTAAGGCAGTTGGTCTCTAGGTGCTATATTTTCCAATAGCTCCATCCAGTTTTGAGGTGTTTTGTCTTTCGACTTCAAAAAGGCACTTTGTCTGGAGGAATCGTCAGTTCTTGCGTTATTTTTATGAAATATATGTCAGTTCTTGCGCTCTCTACATGATATACTTTATGAGTCAGTGCTTCTCAAACGTGACTCATATAGTTTTATCAGACAAAAAAAAAAAGGTTTTTAGAAAGAAATAATATTTTTATTTATAATAATAACAAATAAAATTACATTAAAATGATGAGAATGACGTCCGGCGCCTGTAGTAACTTTATGAAAGTGGTACATTTATGTTATCTCCGGTTTATACTGAGGAATTAATATTTTCATATACGAGTATGTTACTTTTATATAATAAAAGCACATTTCAAAAATTTTTCGTGACCCAAAATTTCAGAAACGCTACTAATTTAATAATTTAGTTTAAATCGGTAACGCCCTACCCAAGGTCCGTGGTTGTGTTGCAGCTGAAATAGAAAGAACTAAACAAGTCCCTTATATGGCCACTAGCCAGCAATATCGAGATTGAAATTCTGTAATTGTTTCATGAAAAGGACAACTCGATGTCAGCATTATTTACCTACCCCAGTGCTTCATTATGCAGGCTCTATGGCTGCAAGTGTCAAGAACAACGTTTCCATTCCAATTATATAATTAGCTCTTTGTGCTAGTTATCCTTAACCCTTGTAAATTTCACTGGCTATGCACATGGATTTCGTTTCTACAGTGTCATCGTGTTCTCGACTCGAATGCAATATTTCTTAAACTCTCACGCTTTCTCAAGAAAAATTAAATTTTAAAATCAGAAAATTTTACAAGAGAGGCAAATTTATTTTCTTGAGAGTTAGATTATAATCATCATAGAATGAATGAATGCGCATTATCCGTGACGAGTATAATATATGATACAATACAAAGCGAGGATTAAGTTAACTTGTCGATATTCCACCGGAGATAAATTTGTAAGCCAATTTGTGGTCGATATATACTGTTGTATGTAGTGCAAGGAGCTTCAATATTTGCAGCTTATCTTTGTCTTCTTTCTCCATTGGGTCTATGATAACAAGCAACAATTCAGTGCCATTTGGCTCAATTTGCTGATCTATGCTCCCATTTATGCAGATAATTTATGTTTATAAGCGTTTCATGCAGTACATTCTTATATCTCTTGCGCTACCCACCAGGCGTTCTTCTACCCTCCATCAGCTCACCAAAAAGAATATTTTTTGGATAGCCTTCATAGAGCAGGCTGCTAGCCTTGTTGAATGTGTAATTTATATAAATATCATTGATGTGAAGTATTCAATGACATAAATAGCAACTAACGATCAAGTAGTATGTTCTATATAATTATAATTTATGTTAAAACCTAGCATATTTCCATTTAAAAGCTTTACAAGCTGTGACTATTATATTTTTTTTGCAAAAGTGCGATATCTACTTCAAAAGGACAACTAATACAACTTTTAACAAAGTAAAAGCTCAATAAAACTAAATCATAATTTTACTTTAACCAGATAACAGTCTTTTGTTGTAGTTGCAAGTTGCTCCAAATGCAATTAGTGAGACAGTGGCTGTTAATCGGAACTGGGGGTTGATATTATTTGACTCTGAGTGGGGTATGTGGCTGTAACTGGAATTCATCTTTACCTTTAATTATATATAATATATATCCCTTCTCATGGGGGCAGTAAACTACACAGTAATGCCTATTTCATATTTTTTAATCCTTTTTAAAAGTAAATCATAAAAAAAAGATCTGTTGTTGTTTATGTTTCAACATATAAGAAATTAGTTATAATAGATAATTTGGGACAGTTATTTTACAGATTTAAACTCAAATTATAATTTATCTTTATGATGCTCCTTAATATTGGTGATTCGAATATGCGAACACGTTTCATCAGGAACATAAAGATGCCACAAAACACCTTCATCTAAGTCGGCCCCCAACAATAGAGAACTGCACGTCTTATATTTATTAGTCGATTAACCACACCATTTGTCAAATTATATAGATTATTAATAGCATATGCAAAATTATATAGATCATTAATAGTATGTACAAAATTATATAGATTATTAACAGTATATGCAAAATTATATACATCGTTAATAGTATATGCAAAATACAAATTTCATAGTTTTTTGTGTGTTACATGATTTGCGTCTAATCGTATTCACACTTGAGTTCACAAGTATTTATTTTTCATAGAATAGCGAAATAATTCTACTAGACAAATTTCGAGTTAGCGACAGATCTGTTACTTAGGTTTGATATGCAGAATTGTAATTAAACATATTTGCACATATCATGTTAAATTTTTATTTTATTTTATTTCAACGGTCAAACGACTATTTTGATACCATGCATCGTCGGAAGACTCATACCTATCAACCGTTCATACATGTTGGTCCAACGGTCGTATAATCTAAGGTTGCATTATTCTCCAAGGAAACGTACATTGTACAGTGGAAGTTACAAGTTACATAATCTTATCAAGTCAGAAAAGCATATTAAAAATCCTATAACAGAAAAGTATTATTTTGTTAAGTCTTTAAAGGGTTAATACAAAATCTTTATTGAAAATCGGAATTAGCGTGACAGTTAATTTGAGGAATAAATAGTTTTAAGTAACAGAACACAAAAGGATTACAAGTGGTAAGGGCTGATCGTGCTCATACGTTACAGAACATGTCGACCGGGGATTAGTAGGGCTTAGCGCAACGCATAAACTAGACGCGGACCCCTATAACCCCTAATTGGCAAACCCCGCGTTACATCTTATCCAAAATCATATCCATTATACTTATAGTATAATAAGTATATAGTTGTAATTTGAAACCAGTCTTAAATTCAATTATTCGTTCATCTGCAATATGTGTACGAAGATTTTCATGGTGATTGCGTATTACATTATTGACAACCTTCGTGACCTAGTTGGTAAGACACTAATTTTCCATCCCGGGGGTTACGGGTTAAATTCCTGGTGATACCCAGATATTTCAAAAAGAGTTCCAGTCAGGATTGTTAAAATATATTTCTAGTTGATCTGAAGAGATTGCCACATCAGCCCACCTGGTTTCACAGTATACAACGAAAGTTTATACTATATTTATTATTTTCAGATGTATTGATGGGTTTCTTTGGGTTCGATAATAGTGGTTGTTTCACACTTAGTAATGTTTTATTAACATTGTCTCGCGAATGAAAACTGCAACGTTTTCGAAGCATCGGTCATCTTCAAAGTCAACCAAAACGGAAACCTGCTCACCGGATGGCAATATTTATTGTACATAATTATTTGATTATTATGGATTACGTCTCGGTTATATAATAAACAACCTAGTGGGCATATTGCCGCGTTATAATTTTATTCATCAAAATAGAAAGGTTTTAAAAGACTAATTTGATTAAACGAAAAGAGATATTAAAAGGTTTATTGTGATAATAAACTTGAGTAATTCAGCAATCTTGATATTCGTCAAAACATGATAAGTATTATTACCGGTAACAAAACATGATAAGTATTATTACCAGTAACAAAACATGATAAGTATTATTACCGGTAACAAAACATGATAAGTATTATTACCGGTAACATTGGTCTAGTGAAAATTAGTTATATTCACATCCAACGTCACCTATTTACGTTCAGACTTCGTCCCATGAGAATTATAGAGATTAAATCGCACGGAGATATATTTTTATACTTTACATATTTATTATTCTTGTTATGACTAAAGTTTGGTGAATAGGTCGCTTGTTTGAGGTAATTATATGTTTATTTAATATTGACATCCCTATTGACAATAATTCTATTTTTGGTAACTATGTAAAATTTCTTAAATGCCACATTGTAGTCCTTTACACGATGAGTGTCAGAAATAAAAAAATGTGGAATTTAATAAACAAAATTATCAATACTTATATACTATGGGTTTTAACTGAAACATAGAAAAAATAAATAAAAAAAAGATTCAGAAAAACTGGCGTTCTGAAATTTTCAACACGTAAGGTTGTTTGTTATTTTAAGGTTTTGTTAGTTTGTAGTCAAATTCACCGATATAAAAACATTTTTAGTTTACTATACAAGCTTGAAAAGCGAGTTATTAAACACAGTTTAAAAATATAGAGCGGAGCGTATCGTAGAGCGGAACGTATCTATCGTAATCGTAGAGCGGAATAGGTATATTACTGACTTCAAATATACGTTGTGTTGACGTGTATATTGCTTGAGCTTTTGATTGACTGATAAAAACAAACCAGGGATGGCTTAAGTCCTTTAAAGATTAACTAATAAACATTTATTCGACATGATCGTCGACTAATCGACGAGGATGGATCAATGGGCTGATATGGATGTCGAATGAATCTAAGCAAGCGCGTCAACAGCCTTATTCTAAGGGATTCCAATATCTGAGTGATACTCGTACCTTCTGCATTGCGTTCTGAGATTCTCCCATCTTCTACATGACTTCCTTAATAGCCGTTCAGTTCTCGGCATCATAGGCCAACGACACTAAAACACATTTAAAACTCTCCGAACTGTTTAAAGATTCGCATTTTCAGGCTTTGGGGTTTATTTAATTTGAAGACATATTGTGTGTACGCTAGGTTTCCGAAATGAATCCATCTTGATAATGCTTTTATCTGTTTTTCCTTTTCAAATAAGAAACATTGCCTTAGATAAACATTTATTTTCCTTCACGGGTTTTATTTGTGTTTCTTTAACGTAGGTAAAATCTACGTGGATATTTGGCATTATTTAGTTTAATACATGTTTATCTGTAGGCTTATCTGAAGAGAAGCGTTATTTTATTTACTTACTTATTTTATTCACTAAACATGCTTAGCTCAATTGTAAAATAATTTTCAATACTTCTTTACATAAATTCATATTAAAAAATATTGAACAAATATAAATTAAAGATTAAAAATCACGTAGCAGACTTTCCCTCCCCTTATCTTGTCGGCTGAGGGTGGTTAAAGGAGAGAAAGTCCAAATAGGGCTGCTTTTCTACAACAGGGAGACTTGGCTTAAGTCTGCTACACAAGGAGCCCGGAGTTATGCAGTTAAATGTTTATAATATTTCTTTGCAATATTCACGTGTTCAAAGATATACAAAACTAATTACAAAATAAACATAGTGTAGTATTCTATAGAAATTGATGGAAATATTAACTAGTTACATTTAATATACTCCGTAGCTTTGTTGGTGAGATTTTCAACTCGGTGATATGGCATTGATACCCGTCAGAATTCAATTTATTTTAAAATGGGTTTCAGACATGATTTTACTTAAGGCATTTTTAATATCTTTCTAGTTGGTTAGAAGAGAGATAGTTACGAACACAGCCTTAGATGGAGTGTGGTGTATGTACGCAGTGTTCATATTTAATCATATGTTGAAATAAGATGCCCCAAAAAGGGTTGTCTTCAAGTGCTTCCTAAAGCTGCACATGCCCCCATATCTAGAACTATTTGAGGCAGACAATTACACACCATAGAACTAGTAACGACAAAAGCCCTGTCGTAATAACCCACCCATAGATTGATTGATAAAAAAAACAATTAATTAAATTTGGTATCATTGAGAACTTGAGAATCAAATAACATGTACACATATATACGAGTATTACTAAAATGAATGGAGAACTGGAAAGAAGCAGATCGAATAAAGGACGGAAACAGATAGTTGAAAAATGTAATTTAGGGAAGGCATGAAGTATACTAACATAAGGATATGAGTGATGATTTGTTTGTATGTGGACGATGCAAAAGCTCTGTGCGCCGATAAAAAGTGATATGGCGTGATGATATGTATGGACACCGATATATAAAAATATAGGTTAATACTGTGACGTAGGGCTCTAAAAAGAGATAAAACAGCGCTGGGCCCGACTTAGGAAAGTCAATGGAGAAAAGGTCTACCTTTGGGTGGTAGAAGGAGAGTGAGTTTAACTCCGGGTGGCTAAGGTGAATAGGTCACATTGCCAGCTGAAAACTATTGAAGAGGGGATAAATACTTGGCTTCAGGTATTGGTGCCGCGTCTCCGGTACCGAGCCACTTCCGCTGTACGCCGTCGGGCCGGAAGTGTGGACATGTGTGCGCTAGAAATCGGAAGTTGAGGAGCCTTTTAGCCTCACCTTTTTTGTCATACCTACTACAGAGGACAGATTCAACGAGGATCAAGCGAGGATATTTAAACTTCCGCTATGTCAAACGGGAAATATGAACATGATAATTATTTACAATGATGTCATTTTCAATAATTTCTTTTGGTTATTTAGCGCCAGTGGTTTAAATAGTTTCACTACCTGATTTGACTTATAATTGTTATTTATGATCTTAAAAATATAACATAGTATATCAATAAATAGTTGGACTTGCTTGACCTTTTCTTTATGAAATTTATCTCTCAAATCAGAAGAAAATGTGTTGATTCAAAAAGCAAAATTTTAAGATGTAAAAAGGAGTTTCGCTGCAATTTGAAATTATCAGAAATAAAAACAAAAATTCAATGAGATTCTTTACATTAGTTTACTCAAATTGGTCAGATAGTATAAAACCATCAGGACAGAGGAAAACGACAATTGTGTTACAATTTTGTTGTGTATAGTATGCATAATTTGGCGGGCTAATCTCTTTCAATCAACCAGAAAGATCATAAAGTAGTTTTAAGTAAAAATCAGATTGAATACCTTTTTTTTTAAATCTGTTCCGACGGGAATCGAATAAACGACATCTTGACTGGAAGACAGGCGTTTGACCAACTAGGCTACAAGGACTAGACAATAGTACTCGCTGAACTTCACTCCTGCAACACTTCAGCTAGTAACTGGTGGATCTCTGGGATGATTGACAGGTTTATATACTACAGTGAGCTGTTCCTGGTTCCGTACCCTGATGCATAAGACCTGACGTTAATAACACTACCGAATATATTTTGAGTGATGGCGTGAATAAAATCGAAGTTGCTTCTAGTGATATGCTGAAATTACTTCGAGGACCGTTCGGTTCGTTTATCAAGTCACTTGTAGGTGATTGCATTGCGATACGTGTGTGCGCTATGGAAGACGTTAAGTTCTACGGAGCTACTGTATTGAGCCTTTTCAGTGAGTCGTTCGATTGTAAGGGCCGAAGACAATGTTGTCTTCCGATCCGACTCACTATTTCAGATGTATTGAAGAGTACCATATTAATAAATAAATAATGAAGTTTTTTTTGGCAGAAGAGAAACGTCAAACCATTGAAATAATAAAATCATTTATGAGGGTGTCGGTAAAACGAAATGTAACCGACGGGACATAAAACCGCAATTCCTCCGTTCCTTCCTTAGAGACGGGTGTATTTGTAGGATGCTGGGTTATTGGTAAAAATATATATCGTTCATGAAAAAAAGAAACAAAAATGTATTCAATTTGGAAACATTTTATTTTTCGGAGAGGTTTTCAGTATTGTGCACTTGTCACATTTTCCAGTTCTTCGGTCACATTTGGAGGGTCGCAGGAGCAGAAGTAGAACACCTATGCGCTGAAACAACAAGGTGAAGAGTGGAATGGGTCTGTTTTTGCCACAAGCTCTTTGGAAAGTGGATTGCCGAGAGGACTGGAGAAGAATGTGCGGTCAGTATAGGTTACGTTCCTCAGCATCGAGGTCATGCAGAAGTTCCACAACATTCCTTTAACATACCTTTGATGGTCACCTCGATGGTCTATTGCCTTTTCTTTCAAAGAGTCTCTCTAGCCGATACTTTCTAGGGTTTTGATTTTAGGATCTTTGTTATCTCAGATGTGTTGTCATGTTCTTCCAAGAGGTCTGTTTCTAACGGTCTAGCTTAAAAGATAGTTTTATTGGCCTTTAATGGATCTTGGGACTTGGAGAGAATTTATTAATAGTTCCCAATCCTCCATATATTATTTTGTATTACTTATTCTGTCTACAGTACAATCTGGTGAGCTTAAGACATTTCTTTAAACCAACTAGAAATATTAAAAAGACCTTAATTGAAAAACCAGACTAGAATTCTTTTTCAAAAATCTGAGTTCCAACGGGAATCCAACCCGCAACTCACAGACTGAAAGCATGCGTCTTATCGACTAGGTCACGGAGATCGTCGTAGATCCTAGGATTCTATTTTCTTACCAAAAGATTTGATACTTGTCTTTGATTGTTCGAGTCAAGAATTCTGATCCTGTTAGGGTAGATGTCCCAAATATCGCCTACCCTAACTATTTATCTGTATCTCAGCCTCCTGGATTAGGAAATCAAGCTGGAAACCAAATTAATATCATTAGGTGATATCCTTCTTTGGTTTCCAGGAATCAAATCGCTTTTCAACCTACGCTGGTTTATGTTAACTAGCAACATTTCAAAAAAATCCCAAGGAAATTTTTCAAGATTGGGTTCATAATATCGCCTACCCCTGTTCCTATTACCGACATTAGGAGCACCCGTTAAAAACGAGTTGCTAGTAAAGCACACATACCTTTTGTAAACTAATTTCAAACTTTTCCTGAAAAAAAAAGACAAATTAAAAACAAGAACAAAAACAAATGCTTCATAATTTATTAGAAAGAAAAAAAACGTTCATCACAGCCTCAAACACCAGACGCAAAAATGTTTTTGCTGTCACTCATAGAAAGCTTGCCGCTGGCGCTACGTGTGGCAAACCCCTAAACCGTCAAGGTAACTATACAAACTCATTAATAGTGCGTATAGTAGCTTGTAAACACAAGTAGGCGATATTAGGCACAGGGGCAATATTTGGGAGACCTAACCATTATACATTATAACTAGAAATACAAAAGCAATATCGAAGACAATGTTGTCAAATTCGGATATTTTAGGATAGACTTAAATAAATAAAAAAAACGTTTAACTTTGAACGTCGGCAAAAATAACTTTTAATTAAATGTAAGAATCAAGTTATTTTCCTAACGCCGACACATTTCTATGGTTACATTTGGGAGACCACAGAGGAAGGTTTTACACGGAGGCAAAGTTGGCACCACCTGCTTTCAACTTGTGGCTAACTTCATTAGTAAACATGAAGCGACTCCTTCAAGAAGAACTCGCAAGAACAGAACGAACTGGTAGCGGACTCAAAGGATATTTTTAAGGCAGACGGTGCCCGCTGGCAAACTTTGTTTCAACTCTAGTAAATTAAAGGTTTTTGTTTGAGTACTTTTCTACCACCCTTGACCCTCCCACGACATGGTAAGCTTCCCCGACACATCTTAATGAAGGTCTCGCTTTTTGGATACTTGACAATACAATTTTATGATTTGGTTACGAATAAAGGAGATAAATATTTTGCAAACAAATCTATTCGAGTAGAATATAAGGTATGAAAAGTTTGGGAAAACTTAGAAACACTTGATATAATAAAATGTATTTAACACTTTATCGAAAAACAATCTAGCAGACCTATTGCTACGTGACAATTTCTTCCAATCAACCAGCCAAAAGTAAATACAGGAAGTTACATGGTCGTAAAAAATATTTAAATAATTATTCACCCTTACAAAATTTACGAACAATATACATAGTGATAATAAAATGAGATATCATATATTCTAATCACAAGGAGATTTAAGAGCTAAAAGGTTATTTGTTCCATGCCCCAGCAATCCCTCATAGTCATTAGAATATGGACCAATTGATTAGCACACGTTTGTGCACAAAAAATCGAGTAAAAAACCATCTTCGAGACGAGCCCTTTAAAAACAGATCTCTCGGTACCCGAATTCAGTGTTTCCTGATTCATGTGTTAGCAAACCTTGAAAGAGTTGGTAAGACATTATATTGGAGAGAAAAGACAATGCAGTGTCAGAGCTGAAGAGGTATCATCGAGGAGGCCGTTTTATCAGTTTTTTTTCAGGTAGCCATACTCGACCACCTGAGGTAAGCTATGACTAACTGATAAAACTCTCAAGGTAAAGGGCGGTAGAAAGTTGCGGGGATAAAGTGTAAAACGTGATATAATACATTATTTAAAGTTAAGGCATTAAAATTGTGGAGGTTCAAAGACATTATAATTTGTTTTATCAAACACTGTTTAAAAGTGGAATAAACAGTGTTTGATAAAACAAATTATAATTATATAATACAGTTTTATTTAGTTCTATAGTAAATAAATGTAATAAAATTGGATTTAAAAATTGCGAATTTTAATACATTTTGCCAATTTTAAAAGTGTAAACCGCATGATTGAGGTAGATCGTGTAAAGAAGTAATCTTCGTTCAGATTTCATTTCGGAAAACATAAGGGTAGTGAATGGAATTGTAAACATTTTGTTATACTCGTATATTGTACAACCAGGCGGGTTTATTGAGCAATCTCGTCGAATCAACCATGGAGATATTGAGAACACCTTAAGTGAAAACAAATTACATATTATGATCAACTACTAAAATCACATAGAGATAAAATATATTTAAATATATTATTTATAGTTCGGGCATTAATATTGTGGAGGTTTAAATACATTGTAATTTGTTTTATCAAACAATGTCATAAAGTGGAATGAACAGTGTTTGATAAAACAAATTCCAATATATTTAAATATATAAGAAAGACAAAAATAGACTTAAAAAAAAAAGTTAGGCAACATTTGAGATGTCTAAATAATAATAATATTTCGGAGTTCGCTAACCACTTAATCTAAAAAAAAAACAATCGTTTGATATTGATTGTGGTTTGCGGATTCTGCACACGAGCCGGAGGGGATTGCAGATGGACAACTTAGAAATTTTCGAGATTAAAAAAGCATGAAATAAAGTCCCAACATTATAAACAATCAAGTTAATTTCAATAATAGTCCCATGCTAAATATGTTTCCCGTTCAAAAGCCATCCTTTTGCTGCCTACCTACTCCCCTCGTCTTATTAGTCCTCCTCTCCTGTACATATTAAAATTATAAAAAAATATATTTTAGACATAAATTAGTTCCAGTTCACCTGACAAAACAGTCTTTGAAATCGGTAGTGAATTTAAATAAAACAATAGTGAATAAAAAATAAGTGTTTTATTTATTTTATTAAAAATGTATATTTAACCATTTTTATACTAAAGAAAATGTGAAGATAAAGACGCTTTGATCTCTATTTACCCCTCGAGCAAATAGCAAAATGTTTCCTGCTATGCGATGCATTCACAGTACACATGAATCTGTCTGTTGCTCAAATAAGGCCATGCCTTATTGCTCTTTGCTGTTAGCCATCAGAACCGTTTCTACCTTATGTGCAATGTGTGTAGCGCACGCAGGCGGTTAATCAAGGGGACGACAAAAATAACGTAAATTATTGCATTGATTTATTTACTGTTACAATATAAAAAACATACGTAATTCTGTTTTGTCCCTGTCATTTCCCTGTCAAGATAGGTAGAGAGGATAAAGTGGCAGACTTTTCTATCTCGACTCACATTCTTTGCATGTTGTACATCCATACATCATTCACTTGATACAACAATATTTTCTCTGGTCTTCGTCTACCACGCTTTACACTCCCATTTGAATTTATATTGTTACTATTTCTTTAATCAAAATATCTCAGAGTGCTCTTCTTCATCTTATTGAACACACCAGCTTTGAGTTCATATTCATCCCTAATCACTTAATTATGTATCCTACCATATATTGTAACCCCGCGTATTTTTATCAATGCACGCATTTCTACATGTATTCGATTCTTTTTCTACGTTTGCATTTCACTCCCATATATCAAAGTTGGTACTAAAAAAACGAAAATATGATTTAAAAATCAATATAATCACAAAAGCAGTATCATATTGTACAATCTTAATAAATAAATCTAGAAAAATACAAGCCTAACACAAAAAAGCAAACTCATAATTGATCCCGGTAAGAACTATATATTTACTCTTGTAAAGAGTCAAATACATATGGAAGGTCACACAATACCCATATACATTTCCCAAGTTGTGTTGTCTTGTTATACAGACTCGTCTTAAACAAGAAGATAGTGAATTCTAGAGACGCATTTTTTATAATTTTGGTAAATTTTCTGTCGTGCAATATCGAGTTGATATGGTCAGTCTATAAAATAATATTGTAGTAAATTTGGTTTTTCGCTCACGTGCGGCAATCCCCCATAGACGGTACTTTTACATTTGTCAACATGCGATCTGCAAAGGAACTGTGTCAGAAGTCAGGCGTTGCAGGGTGCCAACAGATACATATGTATGTGCTTTCTATGCGCAATGTTGTGACACAAGTTGAAGTGGGGTGCGACTTCTTGATGTTTCCTCGTGTGAACTGTTTCCTCGTTTCTCTTTTCTTTGTGTCAAAACTAGTGTAACGTTGAATGTTATGGTTTTATATAGTTCACATAATTTCAATAGTATTTTATTTCGTTAGTGTGAATTTAAGTACATCATCACCATCATGCCTTATTCCTATTGGAGTGAGAAGATACACCATATATTCACTTAATTTTATCTCGCAGACATATTTCGCTTATGCCACTTTCATATACCTTGTTATGTTTATTCTTCTATTATAAAAGCTTTTCACTCTTTTGCTAGCAGAAATTGATTAATTTGGTCATACCACATTGTTTAGGTCTTCCTAATCTTTCGTACCTTATTTATTGTTGGTATAGATTATTTTTGTATTAATTACCGAACCAATTCAATGCTCCTTTCGAATCTTAAGCAATGTATATTCTTTCTTGAGTCTTTATGCATACATACATTCTGTTTGTAAACATTCTACGCCAACCTTTCATTTCTACCACATTTATCTTACTTTCATCACTTTTTACCACGTTTAAGTTTGATTTTGATTTGATCTAATGTTTGGATCATGATTCCATTATGAGTAGCCAGTTTTGCATTTCTTTATTTTATAATTTTATTTTACATTTAATACAGGTGTTATCCAATTACGTGAAATAATAAGGAAAAAATTAAATAACAAAATCTTAATATAACATAATGAAAACAGGAACAATATTACTTATACTTTCGTGTGAAGTGACTAAGTTATATCTACAAAGTTTATTAAGGAGTTTAATTCTCAATTTATCCACCGCGATGTGGAAGATATCGATATCAGAAAATTCATTTAAAAAATTCATTCCGTGGGCAATACTATAATTCCGTTAGAGTACATGAATAAGGTATAAAAAAATATTTTAATTCACGATGGCGTAAATAATTGCCCAGTACATTAAATCAAAGTTTGTGAATCAACAAATATGCGTAAATCTCATTTTGACGCTTAAGGAGTAATATTCAAGCATACCCTTGTTTAAATTTAGGGTACAGTCTGGTAAAAACCCTTTTCTCTTTGCAATCAAGATATTGCAGAAATCCGTTTCAAGCTCGCTCAACTATCAGGGAATTGTGGATTCCTCTCGGGTTACACATGATTGAGCCGCACTCTAATCTACTTAGAACCAGTGAATTATATAGAAACCTCATAATAGCGCCACTATCAAATGATCTCGAGACTTTTATCACAAATTCTAGTACTTTATTGGCAGATAGACACATACTCTCGTTATGATAATCAAATGTATATTTACTGTTTAAAATTATGCCAAGGTCTTTGGCAATGTCAACACGACTCTTAAAAATTTCCGTCAGTAATAATATTTTATAGCTCGCTATTCTCTCTGTTACTTGCTGCTACATTTTTTCCAATTTGTAGTTGCTGGGCCTCGAAGTCAAGGATCCCCTCATCATTCCAACGTCAATTCAGTTGGAAAGCAAAGCTGTGCCGTGGAGTTTTGCTGTATTTCTTTGGAAAGGGTTGATAATATAAAGTATCTTGGAGTTTTTATTGATCAGTTTCTTCGCTGGGAGGTTCATATTAACGCGTTGAGCATAAAAATCAGAAAACTAGGGTACATACTCGTATTCCGTATGATTCGAAATGTCCTCAGTGAAAATATTCTTTAAAGTATATACTTCGCCTTATGCCAGTCGGCACTTTCTTATCTTATCTTTCTTATCTTGGGGGGATGCACCTTAACACAAAAACACGTACTGCAGGTTTCTCAAAAATTTAATACAAAAATAATTAATAGACTTCCTGCCCGGTATCCCGGAGCTTTTCAGGGAGTATCGGGTCCTGAACATAGCCAATTTGCATTTCGAATCCATTCTCTGGCAATATAATCGAGAGAAGGAGAAGATGCAGACTCAGCAGATACACATGACACGCGTGGCAGCTGATCAAATGTTCACCATCCCTAGAGTTAAATCATCTTTTGCCCAAAGGCAATATACCTATTTGGCTCCCATGACATACAATGGGGTGCCGAATTCAATAAAGGCAAAATAAGGATAACAATTTTGGTAGTCGATCGGAGCGTTGTTGTTATTGCGACAGGAGTTTGAATACTTTGACTTGCAAGAGGAATTACTTTTAGCAAAGGTTTGTGTGGGCTCTTGAGTGTGGTGTTTTTTTTAATTGTTTATAATTATGCACGGTATATTGT
The DNA here is from genome assembly GCA_949825065.1 of Odontocerum albicorne. Lineage (NCBI taxonomy): Eukaryota > Metazoa > Arthropoda > Insecta > Trichoptera > Odontoceridae > Odontocerum > Odontocerum albicorne. Next base: position 11,643,722 of record OX463848.1, read on the forward strand.
GGGTTGGACATTTTGGTTTGTAGAGTAATGAAGTGTGAGGGGTTTGATTCACGTGATGTATACATATGTAATTGAGTGTCACTGTTTATCAGGTTAATGAGAATGTGCAACGGGGTTTTATACCATCAAAAATCGGAAAGAAGTATCGATTTATTTTTTCATGCCATACGTCCTCAGTGAGATACAGGTACAAAACCTAGTTTACTGAGGACCCGACAAATGGAAGGCAACAAACCCAGACCCATTAAAATTGTGTGTCCAAATTAAATTATCTGTGGTTTTTTCGCAAATTGTTACGCAGTGTATTTCGTTTGTATTATGAACATCCAATGCATATTCACATACAACTCTTTTTAACATTTACTTTTATCACAATTTCATTCTCTTGGTCCAACAATTACTTTGTCGTTCGTTCTTTTCCACGATTGCACCTCAGAGTGCCTTTCGTAATTCTTTCCATTGATCTCCTGGTTATCAAATTCAATAGAAGAAAAATAAAATATGCCTCATCTACCTCGCAACCAGTATATTGTAGTGCGGAAATAGAAGGCTATACGTTTCAGAAGGTGGAGCGAAGGCTAAACGTATAAATATAAACTTCAGTTTTTTTATGAACTCTTTAATAGTGAGAATTGATTTTTTGATCATATACTTTTTAAAATTTATTTATGCATCTATTGTATCTAGCATCAAGGACCCGTTATTCTGTTTAAACTAATGCTCAATGTTTAGTACAGCGCTTGTCTCAAGAATGTCTAATGGTATTATGAAGCTTTCTCCAGAGAACAATCATTGTTGTTGGCTCCCTTGGCGGTGCCACATTCCATATCTGTATTCCCGGCTAATTTGCATTCCCAAAGAGCAGTCACATCTCTTGCCGGGAACGGGAGAGAGAAAACACACCCAGGGAGAGAGTGAGGTAGGAAGATAGGGGGACAGAACCTTCTCTTAAGGATAACTAAGTTCATTATGGAAGTTATTATGACAAGTTACTTTTTTAAGTGGTGCTGAAGAACAATTTTTATCGGAAACATTAAGATATTGCGCGTTTAAACTATAATTAATACTTATATCATAACTTAAAATATAAATCTATGGTTGTTGTAACCATAAATATACTCGTATATGTTATATACTAAAAAACAATTTGCTGAGCAGTTATTACTGTTTTATCATAAATTGTAAACAATAAAACCAAATTGCTATGTTAAAACAAAATAAATATTCATGAACCAATAAGTAAAATGTGTATTTATTAAATTGGTGAACACATTCAAATTTAATCCGTATTACAATTTAATTTATATTTACAATTTGTGTGCACAAAATGAATACATTCAAATTTGATTTGTATGAACAAATTACATTTGAATGTGTTCATTCTGTTTCTATTATAAAAAGATAAGCAAATACAATAAGTATATGTTAATGAGCCAATACAATAATATATTAAAAATAAATAAATAAATACAAGGATCGAAAATTCAATATAAATGTACACACAGACAAACATACCATCACGCCCTCTCCCTGTTGGGAGAGGCAGAGAGGATAGAGCACCAGACTTTCCTATCTCGACACTCATCCTTAGAATCCTCCACAGTTGTATATACACCTTCTGATACAACACCTACAATTTATCTGACTTTCTACGTTTATTCTTCTTTCAAAATATCATTCACTTGCTCCAACCACAGTTTCCTTCCTTCCTCTCATACACCTGCTATTCACATTTGCACTATATGTTTGTTTTGTTAGTCTTTCTTCCTTCATTCGTTCTCAGCGCGCCTTTTCTTATCTTCCTCAACACATAAGTCATAAGTTCACATTCATCCCTAATCACTACTATAGTTTTTCTTCGGCTCCTCTCAGTCTTTTTCCACGTCCACGTTTATTATCCATACATTAAAGTTGGTACCAAAATACTATTGTGAACTTTCATCTCAACAGATTTTGATACTATTCGGTTTCGAGTATATATGTTTAAGTGTCCCACTGTCTTTGTTTTCTATCGCTACACGCTGTTCGATATCCCTCTTAATTCTTCCTCATCTGAGAAAACACTACCCAAATATTTCATTATTCACCGATATGTCGCATTTACTTTTCCTATCATACTTTTCTTTCACGGTTACATTGGATTTTGCAATATTCATTCTCAGGTCCTTTTCTTCGCATCTCTCACACAATTTACTTATCAACATTGGCCCACATTAATCGTGCATAAAACTGAAGTAGGCACTAACATGCAGTTTATCGTCATACTATTTGGCCCCAACATTGTATATAGAAAGGTAACAGGAACCTTGTCGAAGAATTTAATAAGGTTGATACCCTTTAATATTTTTTGGTATCATCTTAGAAAATTTACGTCTTACCATTTATCCTACGAAGTACATCAACTTCAATAATAATATATAAATACCTTTACGTTTTTTCCTTGTTGCTGAAGACAAAAAAAAACAGAGGAAACATAAATCTTTCTCCAGACATCTTTTTGTACAACTCCGTTGGTTTTGTGACTTATCATTCCTTCTTTCAAAAATTGAATTCATTCGGTCCATCCCTTCTTTTTTCGGTGCTCCTCTCTCACGACTTCACCTCAGAAAGCTTTTCATGATTTTGTTTACATAATTCCTACCATCAGTTCCCGGTTCATATTCATCCTTAAATACTTCTTTTTGAATTCTGTCGTGAATAACATCACACCGTATATTATTTTATAAGCACGCATTTCCATTATGTATTTTTCAATTAAAAAAAAATTTTTTTCAAGTTCAGATTTACCTTTTTTACCAAAATGTTCACATCAATCAAGGATTTATGTGAGCTCGTGAGTGTGGGTCTCTTCTTGTTGTTTTAATTTTGGTTGTTTTTGTATTTGTGTTTCTGTGTGTTTTTCTTTTTTTCTTCTTTTTTTTTGTTTTGAATTTGTTTTGATTTTTATTTTTATGATTGTGTGCGGTATATTGTGGGATGAATATTTTTGGTCTTTTTGGAGTGATAATGTGTGAGGAGTTGAGTTTCGCAAGATGTTTCCAGTTGTAGTTGAGTGTCACTGTTTGTCAGGTTGATGAGAGCGTGCAACGGTTTTTTTTTGTGTTATCGAAAATCGGAAAGAAGTATCGATTTATTTTTTCATGCTAAATATCCTCAGTGAGATACAGGCAAAAGCCTAGTTTACTGGGGATACGACAAATGAAAGGCAACAAACCCAGATCCATTAAAATTATATGTCCAAATCAAATTACCTGTTGTTTTTTCTCAAATTGTGTATATTTCTTGTCATGTGTAATAATAAATAAAATAAATAAATAAATTTAATGTTATGAACCGTCATCTTGGATAGAATCAATTCACTACTGTGAACCATTATGAACCGTCATCTTGGATAGAATCAATTCACTACTGTGAACCATTATGTTGAATAACATCAACTTACTGTTGTGAATAAACATCTTGGATCACATCAAGTTACTGTTGTAAGCCACCATCAGATTTTGACACTGTAAGTTTTGAATACATTTGATAAAATAATTATTTTCTCAGTCTTCCTTTTCCCCCATACGTTAAAGCTATATATCTGTTTATTTAATATCCCATCACTAATTTAAACTACAATCTCAAACCACCTCAAATTGCTCTTCAATATTATATTGCATTGTATTACACTTTCATTGTATATATCACAACCTGGTAGATACACTGCCATCTATCATTCTCTTCCAATCAAATATAAGAAGTGTATAATTGAAAATCAGACCAAGGGGAATTAAACTCACAACTCCTGAGTTGGAAGGCAAGCGTCTTTCTAAGTTATGTAGTTTGTCATTCTGATTTCATCATCCCCTAATGAAATGACCATTAACAATAATATTACGAATTTATTAACGTATCAAACATTCCTTTTAATTAGTCTATCTACCCTTATATCAGCCATATTACAAATATACCAAATGTTTATTACCCATTCTTGATTTTAACTCCCCATTAAACAGTTAACAGCATCAGTTTGATTATCTGCGTGAAACATCATTATTTTTACGACAGCCATAATTTTATGTATAATACTTTAACTGCCAAACTGTTGCCTTTGTATATTTTGTTTACCGATCAAAAGTTTTCAAAACTCCTTTGTTATTTAAATACTTTAACTAAACTGAAATATAAAATTATTTTAAATAACGGTGATGGTTCGTAAACAGGTAGATGAGTTCTGTTATCTGGGCTGTAATGTTTACGTTTTATGGGCGAGTTGAAAGGGACATAGAAAGAAGGGTGGCGAAAAGAAACAGGTTAAAGGGATCACTTAATGCAATGAATATAACAACCGTGTTATATTTATTTATTAGAATATTTAATTTATTTATTAATTTTTAAAGGCTGCATTCTTTACAAAATATATAATTTAATGACAATCATACAAAATATAAAATTAAAAAAACACTAAAACTTAAATACATAATCAAAATGGGAAAACATTTATGTACAAAAAGAAAACAAATGGTGCAAGTATGAGTACATCAAAATGGTAAATCATTTATGTACAAAAAGGAAACAAATGGTGCAAGTATGAGTACATCAAAATGGTAAATCATTTATGTACAAAAAGGAAACAAATGGTGCAAGTATGAGTACATCAAAATGGTAAAACATTTATTTACAAAAAGGAAACAAATGGTGCAAGTATGAGCACATCAAAATGGTAAAACATTTATGTACAAAAAGGGAACAAATGGTGCAAGTATGAGCACATCAAAATGGTAAAATGTGTACATCAAAATGGGAAACATTTATGTAAAAAAAGGAAACGAATGGTGTAAGTACGAGTATATCAAAAACAACATCATTATTTTTACGACAGCCATAATTTTATGTATAATACTTTAACTGCCAAACTGTTGCCTTTGTATATTTTGTTTACCGATCAAAAGTTTTCAAAACTCCTTTGTTATTTAAATACTTTAACTAAACTGAAATATAAAATTATTTTAAATAACGGTGATGGTTCGTAAACAGGTAGATGAGTTCTGTTATCTGGGCTGTAATGTTTACGTTTTATGGGCGAGTTGAAAGGGACATAGAAAGAAGGGTGGCGAAAAGAAACAGGTTAAAGGGATCACTTAATGCAATGAATATAACAACCGTGTTATATTTATTTATTAGAATATTTAATTTATTTATTAATTTTTAAAGGCTGCATTCTTTACAAAATATATAATTTAATGACAATCATACAAAATATAAAATTAAAAAAACACTAAAACTTAAATACGTAATCAAAATGGGAAAACATTTATGTACAAAAAGAAAACAAATGGTGCAAGTATGAGTACATCAAAATGGTAAATCATTTATGTACAAAAAGGAAACAAATGGTGCAAGTATGAGTACATCAAAATGGTAAATCATTTATGTACAAAAAGGAAACAAATGGTGCAAGTATGAGTACATCAAAATGGTAAAACATTTATTTACAAAAAGGAAACAAATGGTGCAAGTATGAGCACATCAAAATGGTAAAACATTTATGTACAAAAAGGGAACAAATGGTGCAAGTATGAGCACATCAAAATGGTAAAATGTGTACATCAAAATGGGAAACATTTATGTAAAAAAAGGAAACGAATGGTGTAAGTACGAGTATATCAAAAACAAAAATTTCATTTGCACTTTAAATCTAAAAACTGTTTTAAAACAATGTTTAATTTAATCAAAATCCGGTCAAAATAAAAGGTTTGCTTCCATGATTTTAATCCCCCACGTATGGTACAATCAAAGTTAGGGCTCGAAATCACATCCTACATCTTCTTCTATGTGCACCCAAAATGTCATTTTTTTTTCTTGAACAATTGTGCCTCCTTCGAACCTTTTAAGCGCTGCGGGGTCTTGTTAAAGAAAATTAAGCTATCCGACCGAGATGTCTTTGTGCCTGAGAGGTTCTTGGAAAAGGCATATTATAAAGGGTTTGGAAAGAGCAAGAATGTAAATATAAACAGACTGGTACGTACTCCTATAATTAAACCAATCAATTCCCAGTATTTACAAAAGCTTAGAGTCCGCCTAGATGATGATACTTAATAATAATAAACGCGAAAAGTTGGTACGCATCAACCTCGGGCTGGGGATGGTCGAGGGAATGGGCTGCCAGTAATTTATCCTTAACAGCTTAATATCCTCCGCAGAATGAGTTTTTGAACACGGAGACATATGCAAAAATCTGTCAGCTTTAAGCTTAGTGCACACTTATCCATAGATGAATTTCTACATTCCTTTTGATAAAAATTATAATTTCGGTGCGTTTATTGACAATCTACCATCCCAGTTTATTTTTAATCTAATAACTTCCAGATTCTTCTCGGTATATAGCTTTAAACATAATTCTATGGCATTTTGGTAAAGAGGTACAAGTCATCAATTACTTATTTGTCAGTTTGAAGTTTTGCAACACTTGTATTTTTGGAATACAGACCTCAGGTAAATTTTAAAGGTAAACTTTGAATACATAAATTATTTATGTATTCAAAGTTGCAAAACTTCAAACTGACAAATAAGTAATTGGTGACTTGTACCTCTTTACCAAAACGCCATAGAATTGTGGGGTTATACAAGATTTACGATTCATACTTAGTTGTCCACACATCGGAGTCATGTGCTCTTATCCAGGCCCGATTGATGTGAATGATAGGGCGGATCTTTATTGCCTCCTACTGGAAAATTTGGCATAGTTAATAATTTATGAGAATTATATGGGAATATGGGGTTTTTCAAAGTAGAGTATACAGCGATGTAATATCTGATTAAGGAAACAAAAGTCAGTATAAAAAGACCCTGGTTGTATTTTTTTACCAAGCAGGTAATAACGGTGACTTGAAGAGTTGATTCATAGCAGAAATTGTCTGATCAGTTAAGAGGTGAACATAAATGAGAACAATAGAAAAAGCATTAAATTGGTTATGTCGTAAAATAAATTATATGTTTGAGATTACATACTAATGATGTTAAATTGTCTAATGATATATGTAGGACGTTATGAACCCAGTATACCTGACAACACTTGGTATGATTATATCGGACGCTAGACACTGTATGACTTAAAACACTTTGAACGCAATGTACAGATAATATATCATAACATATATGATGGTATATTTGTTGCTATGGACTGATATCGGAAGAAACTTTGAAGACTTCAAAATTATTTTTTTCAGTCCAATATTTAAAAAGTGCTAAGTTTAATACAGTATATTAATGAGTGCTAATAAATTTGCATTGTGAAATTTAGAAAACAGTGGTCAAGCCTCTCATATTGCACGAGACTGAGCAATGACCTTTAAAATGAAACGATTAGCAACCGATCCATACTGTTGAGATTTGCATGCCTCGTTGGTATGTAGATATCACTAAATTGGGTTCAACCTAAAATTACGAGTATTAAATCTGAAACACTATTCAAGGTAACACCATGCAATAACGAGAGAAGTTGAAAGCAGCTACGAATTGAGAATTACTTGACCCATGACCCTAATCCAGAAACATGAAGAGTATCTGACCTGACTTAACTATTCCAAAGCGTTTGTCTTAATATAGTTGAATGGTGATTTCAACTGAATGAGAGGTGGCGAAGGAAAATAAAAGATTATGTGTATGAATATATGACATTATTATCAAAAATGTAAATCTGAAAAATTGGAAAATTATGAACAAGTATTAATCTAATCTTTATAAACTTTTATTTAAAAGATTTTTAGAAAATGGACTGATGTAAAAATAATAAAAGCTTCATTTATATTGAAATCATTTTTCTTTTCCCCTCCGTTTTTCCTATGTTTGTCTTCTATTATGAAAATTCACTTCGGCTCTCTAAAGCATCGGCCTGTAGTTCGATCCTCCCCAACCCAGTGGTGCCCTTCATTTCCGCTCTTTTCAATCAGTCCCTTATCAATGGCCTTTTGATTTTGGTTTACGTTTCCGGCTCTTCAATATTTTTTCCCCGATTTCTTTTTTTGTACACTTTTTACTTTTTTCAGTGTTTCCCCGGGTTTATATATTACATATATAAAGAAGCGAATTTTCTCAGAAACGTTGTATTATATTGTAGATCTTCTATTTTATTTGTAGTAATAAATTTTGACTTTATTGACAAACAAAATGTGTTTATTGAAGCAGATTTTATTTTTTGATATTCAGAATGAAACTAATCTGGCATACATTTTTATCGTGGGGTAAGATAAAATGAACAATAGAATACAGTTTTTTTACATAAGTTTAAGTAACAATAATATCAATAATAATGAAAGAAAAATCTATACAGCGCCGTTTAGAGAGCAAGCTCTCCTCTAAGGCGCTCTAACTTGGGATTCGAGCTCACGTTTATTGACATATTAAAACTATTACAAAAAAAGAAGGTGGCTGTGGCCTAATAAACAGATTAGGTACTTTTCCGAATTTGTGTATACACATATGTAGCGACCTTTGTCCCTGTGGTCGAGGCGCGAGTCGCTGTTGTTGTTTAGCGAGAACGAGACAGCGACATATCTTCTGCGCCTTCTTACGAATCATATGAATACCCGACGTGATAACAATAAATATATTGTTCAGCGGAAACGAGACGGCGACATATCTTTTGCGCCGTCCCACGCACATTCCAAGTATTAGAAATACCGACGTTTAACAATAAAATACATCTTTGCATATTCCGATTTCAAACGAGTTTTATTAAACCAACGATCATCCTCATCATCTTTCTATTCGGGACAACAGTCTCTAAACATATTAAGAAAAACAAATTTGGTAAGAAAACCACAGAAAACTTATCAATTGAAGCTGAACTATAAATAAAGTTTTGTAGATCTTCCGAAATGTGATAGTAACACTTTTGACTTAATATAGTATGTTAGTGTACGTGTGTGTAACATTTATGTATGATCATACATTTTTATAAGACTTCCCAAAAAAGGTTGAATTCAATTGCTTCCTAATGTAGTTTTGGTAATACAATTAAAATTACATTTTCATGTAGCAACAAAATTAGGAAACCATAGTGAAAAAGCTAGAAACCATAGAGAAAAATATGTTGCATTTAATCTTGTTATTTTTTATTATGAATATTTTAAGAAGTTTAAAATTTAACTACATATTTTAAGCCATCGTCTCGAAGAATTCGCGGGATCGTATCTATTGCTTTTTCCCTTAATATACGAGTATGTTACATTCTGCACTAGTGTCTATTGAGTTCATATTATAAACCAGGGCGCCCCAACCTTTTTGTACACGTGAGATACTTTTTTTGAAAGACAATGTTGCGATCGTGCACAGGAAAAAAATACCAAATTACAATCAGATATAATAAATTTGTACAAAAATATATACAGTTTTAAATTAACAAATTAATCATACATTATTATGAAGAAAAAGGACTAGGAACACAATAAATACTGGTGTAAGTACAAATAATGCCAATGAGCTCTTTGGCATTGACCAGATGTTTTTTTTTTTAATTGGGATTATTCATCATCCCTTGGAGAATTTCTTAATTCTGATTTTATAATGTACATGGGTCATTATCTGAAAAAATGTACATTTGAAAAAAAAAATTTTTTTTTTTTGTGCCCCGATTTCATTCAGGATTTTAATTTAATATTGTCATTATTTTAAGGACACGATTTCAGTGGCAGCAGCGAATATTTGCTACTATCTTGCAAGTTATTTAAAAAATTGTTGCATAAACTCCTAATTTATGTCACCTACGTTACCATAGAAAAAAATTAGATATCTATAGTATAATTTAAAAAAATTCTATTTGTTCCTACATTTCCTTTTAAAATATTTAATTGCAGATTTAATTACAATTAATAGATAAAATAAACTAAAATTTATCGATAAAATTTGGAATATTTGTCAACTGTGTTACCAAGATTGTGTTTTTGAAATTTTCTATTTAAAATAATTCAAAGAAATGTAAAGTTTTAAAAACGACTCAAACGAAAAACATAAGTAGATATGTTTCTATTTTGAATATTGCATTTAAAACCACAATTAGAAAATCAGTTATTTAGAAAAAAAATTATAATTGAAAATAATACTTGGGACAAAAAAGTAATGCAGTGGAGAAAGAAGTAACGCAATTGACATAAGTTTGTAAAACAGTTCATTTATTGATTGATTTATCAAAAGTTACATAAGTCCATTCATTATCTGAAAAATTTAAGTAAAGTATATAGCATAAAAATATAATAACATCAGTTCATTTGTTATTATAAAACATAAAAATATAAAAAAACATAAAAAAAGTAACATAAGAATATAAAAAAAACTATAACAAAAATAAGTCCTTTTCTACAAGAAAATGAATCTTTCCTGCATATGGTTGTAAGCTTCCTCAAGCACATCAATATAATTTGGAAACTCGTAATAAATTCGACTTCCTTTTAAAGTTATCACAGGATTAACAAGTGTTGTTATTATATCATGCGAGTGGATATCAACTACATCATTCTTATCAATTTTAAATTTGGTTTTTTCTGGATTAACTGATACTAAAAAGATCACTTTAATTTCATTTTCATCATCAATTTCTGTCTGAGCAATGGCCACGTATCTGAAATTGATCCTTTTTCGTTTATTCTCGTTGTCCTTCAACCGTTGCCGATACCGCCTTTGCTTCTCCACTGGTGTTAGTGGCATATTGATATTAACCTAAATCCAAATTAAAAACTATGAAAACTATTCATTGTAACTCATTTCAATAACATAAAGTCAACTATGTTACTTTTTTGTCAGTTTTGTTACCAAATATGAGTAACGTAGCTGACCGGTAACGCAGTTGACATTTATTGCATAAATGAGCTGCCAACAATTAATGTACACTATTTAGAAAATTCTTTCTATATTATATTCAAGGTTAACACAATATTAATATATTATGTTAACTAAACTATAAGTTTTAGCGAAATATTATAAAAAAAAAATTTGGTAACACAGTGGACAAATAATAAAAATACATACCTCCGCTGTAACAACACACTGAATACTGCAGAACACTGACACTTTTTCAACCGACTCAGGGGAACTAAACAAAACTAAGCGACATGTCTGAACACGTTCATCTTCGTTCATCGAAAAACAAACGGTTTTTGTAGTTACTTTGCCGGTAACTTAGTTGAAGTAACGCAGTGGAAAAACAATAGGGACACAACTTCTTTCACAGTAAAATCATTGAAAAACACATATTTTAAGTAATATGATTTAAGTTTAACAATAAAAAAAGATGAATTAAGAGAATTGCAATTATAAATTATTTTTAAATTTAATGTTAAATACTTTAGTTGAACGCTACTTTTTTATTTTGCTTACCAGGACAGGTCGTTTTTGACAAACCAGCGACAAACTGTATCAATTTTTGCGGTTTATTATTAACTTATTCTTTCAAAATCATGTTTATTTTTAAGGAAAATATACAAATATTTGAATCTTCTTTTAATATAATTCTAAAAAATTTAAATGGAAGTAAGATTCAAGTCATAACCTATGGGACACCAATGTGCAAGATTCCAGATAATGACCCACATATAAGAAGAGAACGTAGAACCAAAACAAGTCAATTTTTGTGATATTTGTCAAAATTGGGTGCTTTTGTGTATTTTCAAATACAGTCTTTGGATTTCAAATTTAAATTATTTCCAACTTTGATTATTCCCAATTCTAGTTCTGTATGATTCGTATAAAATATTGTTGAGGCTGAAGTTGAATTTTTTTCTACATTAAGATTTTAGTTACAATTTCTTCCATGTAAAGATCTACTTAAAAGTATACCGCGATCAATTTGTAGATCGCCATTGACTGGTTGAGTACCCCTGGTATATAAATATGATACGATTTAATAAGATAAGATTTTCTACATCTAACAGATATTTATTTATTTTCAACAACTGTAAAATGTACCTTACGATAATATTTAAAAAAAATTAAAATTAGTTTTTCATTTATTACAAAGAAAAATAATCCTTAAATTGATAGAAGTGCTTTCGTAGTTTGTAATTTCATAAGCATGGGTATTATTTTTCCGTTTTTTAAGAGGATTTTATGAATCGTATTTCAATAACTACTTAGTAAGGTTCAAAAGGTTCCAATCCAGAGATATAAAGGTGATAGAATGAAAGAGATATTTTTCAATATACGAGTAGTCACCTTGTACTCGTAGTTCAGTATTTTTTTAGAACGATGAATTAATTTTTCAATACTGCTGAAATTTTTTTTATGTTTTTTTCTCAAAATGGTGTAACACTGCGTAGATAATTTCTTCGTCACTTTCAATATTTTTTTTCAAACGCAAATCGAAGTTCAGTGACTCGGGATTATAGGGTGAGTGGTTCAATTCTTGCAAACCACACTGTTGAATTTCAGCCTTCACAGCAAGATATAGCTTTTCTCGGCGTTTTGTTGTTTTAATTTACAAATTATCGTATTTTAATTTACAAATTAATAACGCATAATACTCGCCAGTAACCGTAAGGTTTCTCCCTTGGAAGTCAATTCTTAGATTTCCGTGACAATCACAAAAAAATATTGCTATAATCTTGTTTTTTGCTTGTTTACCCTTGGGTTTTTTGGGCCGTGGTGATCCCGGATGATGTCACTCCATCGAGCCCCTTTTCGACACATGATCATGTTAGAAAACTAAATTTTCACCCCTTTTCACAACTGACTCAAACATTTCTTATTCTTTCCTATCGAAGAGCATTGAAAATGAATTGCAACATTCAACACGCCGTTGCCTTTAGATAGCGCTCAAAAGTTTTATCACCCATTTTGCGCTCACCGTATTCGTGCCTGATCAAGCAGAATTTGAAGTTTTGTGGTTTTAGAAAGCCCACACCTTGCTGCTTATTCTTTTGATTTTAGTCTTCCATCTTATAGCACATACTCTCACACTAATGCAACTGTTTCTGGAATGAGTGCATCTGCTGGTCTGCCTCAACAAATGTCATCTTCAATGGATTCTCTCCCGAAGTGAAACTGTTGAGCTCAATCTTATACTACTGGATATGACAGTGAAGACAGCATCTAAATGTCGATAAATTTCCACCTGGATTTTCCCTTCTTGTGAAAGAAGCTCGATTTTTTTTAACATTTCAGAATGTAACGAAACGATACGTCTTCTATCAGCTCTAGTTGACTGAGGGTGGAGGTGTCAAATTTTAACTGCAACATTACCTGACCATACCGTGAACATAATATATATTCATAAATGCTCTAACTTGTTCAGACCGAAAACTTTTGGAAATTAGTTGTAAAAAAGACAACAAACCTGATTCCAAAATCCCATTAATTTTAAGCTTACAAACATTCATAACAATACGAGTACATATCTTATTTAGTAGACGACAACCCCCATATTCTTCTCAATACGTGGATTTCAACCGCGTTTACTTAGCTCCTTTTATCTTATATAGTGATAAACAAGTTGATCCTTGATCGTAAGCTTTCTTAAATATTTGCCATTCATGGTGATCAGCAATGTTATTTAGATTCCATAATCCGTTAAGTAACATTCTTACTTTATACTTTTTCAAATATTGCTCTTTCGCCTTAGCCATTAGTCTTTTAATTTCCGTCTCGCTGTCTTTGACACTTGAACACAATAACGAATAAAAAATAAGTGTAGCCTGTCCTTTATTCCAGCTTGGAATTCTCCCAGCCCCTAATAATGGTGTGGAGGGCCGGACACAGTTTCCCGCGCAACTTTTAACTAGCGGTTGCGCGACAGAAAGCGCGGGAAACTCCCCATCCCTCTCTCTGTCTCTCTCCCATTCCCCCATCCAACACTATGGCTCCAATATAATATAATCGGCGAGTGGACTTTTTATTTGGTGTTGTCGAGTTGATACTTTCGGATGAATAATTCTACGCGAAGCCCGTCACAACGCGAAATATGTTAGCTGGAAAACGACCGAACTTTTACAGCATCGAGTTTTTCAAGCGCGTTTAATGATTTTAATGACAAAAAGCAGTTTTATGCCTAAATAAACTTTTACGGAAAATGAACGTTTATGAATTATTTGAAATATTGTATTTAAATAACGATTATATTATTAACAACCATTCACTGAAATAAAATTAGGTGATACAGTAATCTTGTACAACAACTAAGTCGCAGAGGTCATCTATGAAACCTTTAGTAAAAATAAAACAGAAATAAATAACAAATGCATACAAAAAACATCTCTCGTTGAAATATTTCCTTAGGCTCACTAAACCACACACACGATGAAACATGACAACAGTTTGATACATTGCTCTCGTAACCAACCGATATCATTTTGTCTGGAGAGAGAGAGAGAGAGCATAGGGATGGGAGGTAGAAACACGTGTCGTGATTATGAAGAATAATTAGTAGAATGACAGAGTAATATCTCGTACTTTTGAAACACGAAGAATTGGGCTAATGATTAGGAGTTTCACAGTCATGTCTTAATGTGGGAGGACGAGGTGTGCCTGGAAGTGGATCGACTTAGAAGGAGGAGTTTTGTGGTATCCCTGTATACCTGACGGATCTTAGAGGGGGTAGGATTATTAAATTAATTAATTGAAAATAAAAAAAAACATACATCATGAAATAAATAAAAAATCGGTTTAATTTTAGCCATATTCCAAAAACAATACGGTCTGGATTAAGAGCGGTTTTTTACACGCGTTAGAAATGTGCGAGTGTTGTCTGTACACGTATAGTAGTATTTTCAATTCTCATAATAGCAAACTGCAAGTTACGTGCATTTTCAAGTGGTTATTAACCCTGAAGCTCAATTATAGGGATTAAAAACATCTCCCAACCACCCTCTTCAACATATACGCATCATTAATTGGGTGCTGCTGAAGAGTACCATATGAATAAATAAACGACGTAATAAATTTCAAAGAAAATTGTTTGATATTTTAATATAAATTAACTTAAAAAAACGTAGTATTGATTTTACTATAAAATGTTCAAAAGACGTATCGTGAGAGTTAGTTTGGTTCTTGTTTGAAAAAACGTTTTTTTTATCCTGGGCAATTAAAAATCTGTAACGAGCCCTAAACCATTTTCTCTCCCTTGAACTCTCATGTATGAAGGAGTATACGCTAATGCCAAGTAATGAATCCCTTAAACCTCATTAAAAATCATCATACAAAATAAGTGTGTTGAGAGGGATGTCCAACAATATTTTGAATTGCTGGAGTTTTTTCTGTTTTGTACATAATACTCGTATGTTTTTTCGCGTTCAAATTTTGATTTTTTTGTTGATTTTCATTTTTGTTATGAGGTATTTTTTGAGGTTTGTTTGATTGCTGTTTATTTGAATTGTTATTCTTTTTGTTCGTTTTTTTGCTTAATTGTAATTATGCACTTTGCGTGAGTGGAAAGTGTGGTAGATGAAGATCAAGGAATGTATGGTTGGATAAGATGAATGACATTTTGAAATAAAGTGTCGTATTAGAAGGTTTATGTACGTAGAAGAAGTGAAAGATGTGTTGTAATATAACAGTAAAGTCAAGAGCTCTGTTCTCTAACCCTGACAGGGAAATGGTGCGTATATATAATTTGAATTTTGAGTTTTTGTAAAGGTTGTGACCGTTAAAAATAAATAAATTGACAAAATCTAAAGATCACAATATTTTTTTATTTATTAAACACTTTTATTAAAAATACAATATGGCGGGATTATTTCCAGGCGGCAATCTCATCCAACCAACCAGATCAAAATTAATTAAGCAAGTTACATGGTCGCAAAAAAACATTCAAATGACTATCCATCCCTACGAAATCCATGAACACATACGTGAGCATATGCCCACAAACCCCACAAAGACAGACAATTACCCGAACATTCATTTTCATATAAAGTGAGATATCTCCAACCAAAGGAAAAGGAAGGAATGGAAAGGAAAAAAAATCAGGAACGAAACACGTTATATTACTGACGAGAAATTAAGAGTTTCTTTCAGTCGTTTCTTAAAGCATGCCAAGGACGGAGCGAATCTAACATTGTTGTAACAATGTTCAAATTAACAAAATATGATATTAGTTAATATTTGAAAACTCTGTTCTAGACAAGACATGTTAAAATGATAGAGTATGAGTGCAAACGTTGATGAGTAAGAGTGAAACGTGAACATGGAAAATAAAAAGTGGAAATACGACCACTAAGAAGAATATGGGGTGTGTTGATGTATGAAAGAAAAAATATTTAATTATTAAGGATGAATGAAGACTAAACACTAGTGTGTTAAGTGGGGTGAAAAATAGCACGTTGAGGTGGCTTGAATCTGTTGAACTGATGGGTGACGAAAGATTGACAAAACAAAATTATAATGCAAGCATTAATGAGAGTTGTATGAGTTGACTAAGTGAATTTAATGTTGAAATAAGGAAACGTAAGGTTGAAGAGGAACAGAAGAAGCTGTATGTGAAAATGTATGGATATGTAGGAGGCAAAGAAGTGTGTAGGAAATTTAGACGCTTTGTCTTCTCTGCCTTTCCCAATAGGGAAATGGCGTGATGGTATGTATGCATGTAATAATCAAAACAATAAAATATTTTATTCATAGACCAGATCTAAAGACAGATTCGGTTTCTACATCCAAAATTATACACATTTTAGTAAATTGAAAATTACTGTTGAAGTGTTATTATTCGTGATAATACACTAAAATCTATCGAAATGACAAACATAGTCGTATTTAGTTATATTTTCAAATCTTTGACTAGGTATGGTACCTATTTCGACAACAGATATTTACTTAATTTTAACCTGGCACTAATCTTTCGTTTCTGTCACGTCCATACACATCCTTATGTGTACTCTTATATTGCAAATAATTTTCTCTCTTTCAAAATTTGATTCATTTAGTGCCGTGCCATATTTTTCTTGGTCTTCCAAATATCTCGTATACATTGTTTTGTAAATCTTTAATAATTCATACTTTCTACCATCTCAATACCACCTTCTTCAGCTTTAGCACAGCATCTTCTTTCAATCCGCATTCTTTTCTAATAAATCCATTTCTTTTCTGTTATTCATTATTTTTCCTCCCATTCTACGTCAAACACTCTTATTTTCAATACATGTATCTTACTTTCTTAATTTTTTAACCATAATCAAGTTCATTGCATATCCAAATGTTGAGCAGTCAGCTATGCTTGGATTGAAATGCTTCGGTCAGTAAACAAATTGTATAACCCACAATCCACTCTATTGCCTGTTGCTACTGTTCATAAAATATAGCTCTTTGCGCGGCCATCCGATGTGATCATGCTTCAAAGATACAATACAAAATTTCCTTAACTTACTCTTGTTAATTTTCTTCGTATGAAAAATATATCTAGTTGGAAATGTATGTTATGGATAAATTAAGCCATTAAATAACTACTCTGTCCCTTATAAAACCACTTTCTGGGTTCTCATTTATTTTTTGCTCCACAAATTTTACCAATCTGATTAAAATTGATTTCTTCTTATCAGAGATGGTGACAGCGATTTTGGCTCAATGGAAAGTCACTTAAAACCGCCTTATTAAACTTCAATGTTATGTTTATATACTATACAAGTAGATAACGTCCACTAAAATTTTGTTCAAGTAAGTGTCCAATAACAGCTAATCTTCAATTAATTTAAATCCCTAATCCATAACGGTCTACGACGATAATCTCCTTTACAATTAGCGAGGAATTCCTCCGAGCGGCCATCTATCCTCCGTACTGTCCTCCTTTCAATATGTTTAATCCAGGAAACTCTGGATTTTTTTCCTCTGGCAAGGGAAGATGAATTGCCGCCATAAATCTCCCGCCGGGCAGAGTTTCCCTCCAGTTTTAAGCTCGCCAAATCGCCAAAAACTCGCCAAAACGTGGCGAATGATTAAGACGGAAACCAATTCCGCCACAATTCAAACAATTGAAAATCGAATTTTATTATAAAGTTGAATTAAATTGATTGAGAATTTGATAAACTCCCGTTAATAAAAGGTTTTACTGTAAAATATTCGAGTTTTACCTACAAATATACTTTCAGGAACGCCGTAGAATTGTAAGGTAATATATCACTTGAAAAACATTTTGCTTGTGGCCGTTGAAAACATTATTCTTCCTTGAAGTTAGTTAAAATCTATCTTGTCTCTGGGCGATTGAATAAAGTTCAGTTCACACTCTACACCTGGTGTTAGAGTATGCTCTCGCTAGTGAAAACTCGGTTACGTTTTATGTTTTTTTGTGCGATAAATTATTTAGTAAACTTGGCATCGGTTCATCATGTTTTTCATTGACGTTTTCTATCCCATTTTCTTATAAAAAAATTTAGTCTCAATATTTGGTAAAAAGATGATACAATGGTTAAATAAATTGAATATGTCCTTCGATTAAGGAAATTATCACATTATGTTTCAATCAGTTGTGAAATATTAAAAATATTTAAAGGGAAGACTTTATGCTTAATTTTCGAATTAGTAATTTTATGTTTGCGTTAATTTTTTGCAGGTGGATTAACCAGATCATTTTTATTGTTTTGCTATCTTGAATATTTTAATTAAATACCATTGAGTGCTACGAAAGGAGTGAGTAAATGATGAGTTGTTGAATATAATTTTTAATATTATACATGCATACTATATAATTACGCCGTATGCCTTGCGGATTTGGCAGAAAACATATCTCCTAATTTTTCTATCCAAATACACAAATTTCACATCTTCCACATTCATCCCTCTCAGCATGGACAATCTTTTATTATTCATATTTCTCCTTTTACCTTTTTTTTTCAATCTGGTTCATTTGGTCCAGTCACGTTTTCCTCGGTTTACTTCTTACATGCACTTCAGACTGTATACTCACTTGTTAATTTTTTTACATTCATTCTCTCCACATATCCAAACCATATTAAAGAAACTTTCCTCATCTTACTTTAAACATCCATAATGAAGGTTCATATGATACGGTGGGAATTGTGTATCTGATATTTTGGAATTATTGTGTATGTAAGAATGCAGTGTTCAAGATAAATATATGAAATGTGTCGTTAAAGAATAAGACCATTTCATTACAGTCCTTGCCTTGTGAAGCTGTTCTCTGTATCCACAAAATTGAGTTTTTTTTACCATTTCTGTGTACTTGTACCCTATTGTCAAACTTTTCATTAAAACTATGGTAATTTCAAATTATGTATTGTATATAGTGAAAATGATGTATTGTAGATAGTGAAAATAATGTATTGTAGATAGTGAAAATGATGTATTGTAGATAGTGAAAATGATGTATTGTAGATAGTGAAAATAATGTATTGTAGATAGTGAAAATGATGTATTGTAGATAGTGAAAATAAAATGTATTAAAGGTTACTGGAACTTACAGATATAAAGTTTTTTGAAACATTGTGAATAATTCCGGGTAGGCTAAATGAATTAAAACACAAGAAATGAGACGACATTAAATGTTTCTCTCTTGAATTGTTAAGGCAAGGAATCTTGGGTGCAGATTGCAGTGTTGAAGTTATAACGATTGGAAAGTTCCAAGAAAGTTGGGCAAGTTTGCAGTTTTCAGCCTCCGTCGTGCGAGGAAGGTTGGAAAGAATCCGGCGAAGCGACTCAACATCGGCATTTAAACGATTGCTAACTTAAGAAATATTATTCCTAACAAGTTCATTCGGAGTCTTGGGAAACTTCCAAATCTAACAACGAACTTACAATACTGTGTTCTTACGGCGCTTTACTTGGCTGTCAAGTTGAATAATTTCATTTAAAGTATTGTAAATGGGCGGAAACTAAAAGGCTGGAGGAACTTATTTATTGTGTCTGCAAGTGTTACTTTATGGGAGTTTTTAAAAGGTCTCGAAATCCTTGGAACCTTATTTATTACGAAATTACAAATATTCATCCCCTAACTCTTGAAGGTTCGAAACTCCATTTCCTGCACCGAATCTTATTCTGTATCAAAAAGATCAACGATCCACAAACTATATATAGTACGCGTACCACTAATGGTAGGCGAACTCCAATCTAGTGGTATGCGAGCGAGCAAGCGTCGAAATACTGAAGTTCCAAGAAACTTCAATGTAGTTTACAATAATATGTTAATGCCTGCTTGCACCAACGATAGTTATTGAGGTTATCTAGGGTTAGTTAAAAGAATAACATACATAATTCCACAAAAATGTGTTCCGCTAACCCAGCTTTAAGCTTACATTTTTAATTCCTCAACTTTCTTTAGATTTAGATCTTAAATTACGCAAATAATGTGTGTTGAATAAATAGGCAGTATTTTTTCCAATTATTATTGGTATTTTTTTATATATGTAATCTTTCTTAATTCAAATTCCTAAGAAGATTAATGACATAATGTATTAAGAAGGGATGTTAACAGGGAGCTGAAAGGGGGACTGGTGATACGCCATCCTATGTAACTTTCATTAGGTGGTACAATTCAAAAAAGCTTGCGAAGCCGTGAAATAAATTATTTCATTTCATTGTAGGCCCAATTTATCTTCGAACAGTTTCCCTATAACCCTGATGTGATCCACAGAATGCCGCCCTTTCGAAGTCTTCAAAGGATCCGTTTCAGTAAAGCATACTGTTTTCTTTATACATTTACTTTTCTCTAACCCCAGATAGAGACTGCTTCAGGGCTGGGTTTTCTATCTGAGCTTAACATGATTGACAATTCTGCCTTATGACTGGGCTGAATTAATTTATTTGTTAAATACATCATTATATGATAATCTGGTGATAAGCTGGCCTTATTGACAGGCGGAAATCGCTTCCAACCAATCAGACAAAAGGTAAATAAAGGAAGTTATGTTATACATGGTCTTAAAAGTTAACCAAACTATCATTAATTTGTACAAATTTTACGAACAAAATAAATAACAAAAATTTAAATAAGATATAAATTCATGAACAGTTTAAATAACAACAATAAGAGTGAGCTATTAATTCATGGTCAATGTAAATAACAACAATAAGAGTGAGATATCAATTCATGAACAATATTAATAACAACAATAAGAGTGAGATATCAATTCATGAACAATATAAATAACAACAGTAAAAGTGAGATATTAATTCATGAACAATTTAATAACAACAATAAAAGTGAGATATCAATTCATGAACAATATAAGAAACAACAATAAGAGCGAGATACCTATTCATGGACAATATAAATAACAACAATAAGAGTGAGATATTAATTCATGAACAATATAAATAACAACAGTAAAAGTGAGATATTAATTCATGAACAATTTAATAACAACAATAACAGTGAGATATCAATGAAATGTAAAAGGTAGTGATGCTGAAGGGGAAAGGAAAACTGGGAATGCAACACTTAACATAACTGACTAGAAATTAGAGTTTTTTCAATCGCTTTATAAAACATTCCAATGATAGAGTGAGACTAACGTTAGTCAGTGACTTGTTATCAACTAATGTAAGTCTAATTGTAACTTGTTTCAGAGTCTCACTGCACGGACAGTAAAGGATGAAGTAAGAAAAAGAGTGGTGAACTGGAAAAGTCAATAAACAATCTCTGCTTTAGCATAGCGCAAGTCTATGATCGGAAGCCGCTGCATATTTTACAATGAATTCCTCTCAATGTGAGCTCAAATCCTTGAACTTTTGATCCACCAGTGTTTGGTCTAGATTCACGTGGACTTGTTTCACAACAATTATCTAGAATTAACGACGAACTTTATTGACAGTGACATCTACTTGATAGACCCCAGTAAGCATTTAGTGTCTTCTATGCGGACCGTTATCAAGTAAATTGATCAACTAATTCTAATTATTCTCATACTTAAATACTCAATTTCAATATACTTTTTTCCAGTCTCTCAGCCATGACATAAGATTGAGGAAACACAGGAGGGATTCTCAGAATTTAACATCATTAGCATTAAAAATGCTTTAATATAATTAATATAAAATTTACGCTAATTTAGAGAAGATTAATTTTAAAATTACTTGTATATATAAATTATTGTGAAACATATCGTCTAATCACTGGATGTCTCAGATCAACCCCAGTAGAAAATGTTTACATACATACTTTGCTGAAATACTTCCAAATATCCGCCGCAATATTGTATGCAGGGGTAGAAACGCTAATGAATGAATGATCACAAGCACTTTATGTTTGCCCAAATATCAATATAGCCATAGCTGAGCTTATCAATTTATGAAAATCTAGAACTGAAGGTATGGATACAGTCATCGGAGTGCCTGCCGTTGGCATTACAAATACCACGTTGGATATGTTCTTTTGTGGATAAATCAAAAGAGCATATCCTCAGACAGAGGATTGGCGTAGATAACCCACAACTTTGCAAGTGGAACACTTGAAGGGAAGCTCCAATGTCATCACAGATCCATATTTCTAGACTGGTAGAATATAGATCTAGTATTGTCGACACGATTGAAATAAAAAATGTAATAATAAAGATGACAAAAAAGACATTATTGGTATACCCTATAAAGGACATTAAAATCCTCATTACCAATTGTCACTTAAGTACAAGTATACAGCGATGCAATAGTTTTATTATCTCAAATTTATGTAATGGACCCTGCGTGGTGGCTCGTCACCTTTACAGAATGTTTATTATGGAGAATCCCGGCTGCGAGCGTGGTCTTGATGATGAATCTATAGATCATGTATTTTAGGTTGTCCTTTGCGAGGCCGATTTGATTTACTAAAAGCCATATATTTACCGCAGCCAATGAGTATTGTGTTTCTTCTTTCTTCGTGGAACTTTTTCACTTATAGACCGATTTTGAATTTTTTGAAGCTTGATTAGTTGAAACTTGAATTGTCATTTTTTTAAATTAACTCATAATTTGGTGGCACAATTTACCGCAGTTTGGGTGGATTGCCGATTATAAAAAAAGGAATGGACCATAGGTTTTATTTTTCAAAAATGAAGAAAACTTTAAATTCAGAAATATTGTTTTGTGCTAATACAATATAAATTGTTAACAACTGTCTACAGTGTAAACGAGACACATGGTAGTTTTCTCGAGACAAGACCAATCCTAAATGTCCATCCATCCACAACCCTGTTGTGAAGATCATGACAGCATCGCGACTGCTGTGATAGCCTCTGACGTCTTCTCTACATCCATCTCTGCACTCCGCGGTTCGAAGGGCAGTTGTTCAGGGTAGTCCAGTTGTATCTTTCACTCGGTCAGTCCAATGCATTAGGGCTTTTCCTCTTGTGCGTTGTCCTTTCACGCCTCCACATAACCACGATCCTCTCCAAACTATATCCGTGGCCAGGAGCAATTTTTCAAAATAATTGAAGGACTAGTCGAAGGCATATTGTCTACAAAAACATTAAATTAGATATATTTTTCCCTTATCTGTATAAGTACAATTTAAACTCCTTGCCCTATATGTAATCACAAATTGGCTTATATAGTCATCTTCGGTGGCACTAAAGTCAGGTGCCCTGATCATCCACTTTGTAATGTGCTTTCTATTATACTCGTCATGGGTAATGGTAGCTAAACCATCTTAAGATTTCTTGCTTGATTTTACTTAAATCAATAAATCATTCATTCAAGTTGAATTAAGCAAGAAATCTTAAGATGCTTTAGCTATATTGGAAGAATAAGTTATAACTCTGAAATGAATAGAAAGCAAGGAAGAGATAGACGCAGGAAAGAGTGGAAGCTGATAATTAAAAAAAATAATTGAGAGAAAGATAGGAAGCGTGAGAAACAGCAGAGCATGTATTGATAAGGCTGAGCTGTGTACATGCACAGAAAGGTGAAGAGATCTGTCCATTCTTTCTATTCCAAAAGGGACATGACGGTATACATGGTATACATGTTTATAAACTGATGTACTGTAAATATTTTTTGTATAAAACTATTATATTTTAAGTTTCAAGAGGACAAGAACAAAGAAAAAAGAAAATGCTGCACTCAATTTTCTTTTAGTGGCAGAAGAAAGAAGAGAAGTGACGTGACGTCAAACAGGCGGGAAGTGCCTTGCACACTTCTTCAGAAACTATAAACAAGTGACATTTAGGACCAAGTTGGGATTTTTCAAATAGCCAAGACGTGTCGCTGTCGCTTAAGTCCGGGGGCGTGCCTCATAGGGGTGTGTCGTGTGGAGTACAGTGGTGGACCCACTACCAAGGATTATTTAATCCTAAGATTTATTTGACTTTCTAAATTTAGTTTTTATGTTACAGTACTTGCAAAAAAAACTTTAGGATTAACGCAAGGGCTTTTCCTTAACTTTATTCATGAACCGAAAACTCCGCTGAAACCAGTTTATCGGCAACAATTTGAGTGTGTAATTTATTTATTGGGAAAATCTACAGTTAAGTATCTTTTTACATACCATACCTAAATAAATTATAAAATATCAACAAAATTAAACAAATTAACACAGTTCAGAACTCACTCAAGAACACTTGCCTGACATTATTTTTCACAATTAATTTAAAGGTGCAATATTATTTCTTAATTTACCTGTATTAATAAAAAAATTATCTTGAAAATAAACAATGTTATGCTTAAATGAAAAATATGCGTTTCCTCTCTGCAAAATACAAGCCATTCAAAAAACATGCGTTTCCTCTGCGCCACCCTGTATATACCTACACGTGCGTTGTTCTACAATACGTGTTTTTAAATGAAATTCTGATTTATTGGAATTTTGGCTAATTGGATATTCCTGAAGCTGTGCGCAATATTCCGTTGTATTTATACTCGTAGTCTATTTCTTGATTGGGTATTTCTGAAGCTGTGCGCAATATTTCGTTGTATGTATAGTCTATTTCTTGATTGGTTCTAGTCGATAATGGTGTATTTTTTGTCATTTTAATGTATTTATTTCGCATATTTGTTATATTATTTATAGTTAAGGCATTAAAACTGTGGAGGTATAAAGACATTGCAATTACTTCAACCATCTTCTTTAGTTTCTACATGACATTTAATTGGCATTTTACTCAAGAAAACAAACATTACCAATTCATTAAATACTACGCAATAATAATATAACAGTTTAAGTCAAACACTGTTTATTCCACATTATGTAACGGTATAAACCTACTGGTTTCAAGGTGTTCACCTCATCATCAGGGGAGCACAAACAAGACTTGTTTGTGCTCCCCTGATGATTAAACTCCATTTATTTTTTCAGGTCCTTTGTACATTATAGGTTTCCCCAATTCGTACAAGGACCAAACGTAACAAGTACAAAACAAACATCTATAAAACAGTTCAACATTTTAAGACAAAAAAACTATTGTAAAAATGGATATGTTACTCTAAAACACTATGACAAAATGTAGCATGTTATATAATTTTTTTAAATTATTTCAAGTAGTACACTAAATTCAAAAGATTTTCCCTGAAGGAGCTGAGCGACACATGAAATGCGTCTACATGAGGTTAAACGGTTAAACAGTGTGATTGCTCTGCCTAGCGACATCTCCAAAGATAGGTTGGTTCGACTTATAGGTTGATGGAACAATCTATGGCACTTATAAGTTGATATAACAATTTATGGATAGAACAATCTATGATTATATTAATCTATGAAAACCTTGAAACCGGTAGGGTTATACCGTTATATAAAATGGAATCAACAGTGTTTGACTTAAACAAATAACAAAATATTTTGCTATTGCAACAGTTATATTATTATTGCGTAATATTTAATGAATCCATAATGTTAGTTTTACTGAAGAATATGTCAATTAAATCTATTTTTATTGCTGTAAAATGTCATATATAACCTAAACAAGATAGTTTCATTAATTATTGAAAAAATCTAGAATTCGTGATATCATTTCAATTAAAAAAAACTAGAATGCATAACATCATTTCAATTGAAAAAAACTGGAATTCGTAATATAATTTCAATTAAAAAAACTAGAATTCATAACATCATTTCAATTAAAAAAAACTGGAATTCGTAATATCATTTCAATTAAAAAAAAACTAGTATTCATTTCAATTAAAAAAACTAGAATTCATAACATTTTTTCAATTAAAAACACTAGAATTCATAATATCATTTCAATAAAAAAATATATCTTTAAGTGTTAGAAAAATGGGTGGCGTGTGCGGATTTAGGGAGCACTGAAAGACAACCCTTTTTGGGAAGTCCTTTCAAAATTTATGGTGGAATATGAACAATACACACACTGTACTCCACCTAAAGCCGTATGTGTTACTATGACACATCAGAAGTTCTTCAAAGGTTTCAAGTGCTTCAACGTATGGTCGCCCCCGTGGCATAAAACGTCATAAAACGCCTGTCTACCATCTCGGAGGTTGCAGCTCCAAATCCCGCTGGAACCCATTTTTTTTAAAAAGGATTCCAGTCTTGTTTTCTCTTCAGGGCACTTTAACGTCTTTCTGGTTGGTTGAAAGAGATTACCACCACACGGTAATAAGCTCGCTAGGTTGTACTGCATACAACGAAAGTGTAATACAATACAATAGATGCAGGAAATTTCTTATTTAATAACAGCAGCCACCACCTTTGAATCTTTACACTTTGTTTTATAAATTTGTAATATTTGTAATGTGTCAATAAAATAAGTTTCAAATCCCATGTTAAAACGTACTTGAGGAGAGTCTGCTCTCTAAACGGCGCTATATTTTTAAAAATTATTATTGTATTATTACTGTCCACTATACCAAACATGGAGTCGACGGACACGAATAAATATCCAACTGTTGTATTTTCACAATTGATGAATTACAACATGCAACTAACATATCAATAGCAAGTACTATTGACACGTTTGAATTGTAAAATGTTCCGTGTGTTTCTAGTAAAAGTGCGGATACCGATTTCAGCCAACATAATTGGATTAATTACTTTTTACGGGTGATATGCAACTAGCAAAATTGGTATTCGGGAAACAAATGTTGCGGAACAGCTTGAGCTATTTAAGGAAGAAAAATTACAGAAAGGAATAAAAATCAACAAATTGAAAATCAAAACGATGAGAATCAAATGGGTTTTTATCCCCAATTCAACATTCAGGAAATGGTGTTATAATTAAAGAAATTAGTCTGTATTTAAAAAGTCAGATGGTATTATAACATTTATTTATTTATCATTTATTAACATTTCATTGCAAAAACAACCTGGCGGGCTTATTGCCAGGCGGAGATCTTTTCCAACCAACCAGACAAAAGTAAATAAAACAAGTTATATGTTCGTAAAAAAACATTCAAATGACTACCCAACCCCACAAAATCCATAAACACAAACGAGAGTAAACGCTCATAAGCCCTACAAAGACGAACTATTATCCGTACATACCTTTTCATATAAAGTGAGATATGATCAATCAAATGAAAAGGAAGGAATGGCAAGGAGGAAAGAAAAATCCGGAATGAAACACCTTACATTACTGACTAGAAATTAAAAGTTTTTTAGTCGCATCTTAAAGCATGCCGAGGACAGAGTGAGTCTACCATTGATTTGTAACTGGTTTAAGAGTCTCCCTGTGTGGACAGTAAAGATCGACGTAAAAAAGAAGAGCGGTGAAGTTGACTGCAGAATAGAAGCAGCCCTAGCTTCTTCAAAGTATTCTACGTGTGCGAGAAAACTAAAATGTTTACGGAGGTAGTAAGGCAAATTCTGACATATGAGCATAATCACTAGGTATTTAGCAAAATTATGTGGTTAAAAACACAAGCCGTTTAAATGAAATGAAGCATGGGCGATCACAATATGAGACAATGAAATAATCGCGGAAATACACTATGAACTACGTGCTCTTTACTCTATGGGTAGTAACAGTTGACATGGTTGGAACGTCTGTCGAGAATGCCAGGTAACAGTTGACATGATTGGAACGTCTGTCGAGAATGCCAGATAATATAATCCTCAAAAGCGTGTTCTGTAGAAAGGAAGATTGCCGATTCATCAACAAGATGTCATCGACAATCATCCTCGATCGTGATGGATTGTATATTATCACCACATTATAAAATCTGTCCTGTGAATCGTATCGCGGTAACGTCACTGAATACGCGCCTACATCTCGTGGAAGAGTCACAACTTTTCCACGGACTAAAGTTTCCTTTGTCTCGACAGCGGGATTTGCGGGAGTTAGCCGAACGTTGAAGCCTCAGTAGCAGACTAGCGGCTCGGTTCGCTTGTTAAGGGCAATAATTTCCTTACAACTTTTCCATCTTGTCGAATATCACAAATGGGCGGGATAGCCCACGAGCATTGTTTATGTGTTTTGCAACCTTTAATTAAGAAACACCCTTGATTTTGAATATTTTACAAATACATTTTTTTTAAATCAGTTACTTTGTTAGATTAATACCTGTTCTGAAACATGTCACGAGATAATATATCAGGTTAGCTATTAGCATTCAAGCTAAGCAAGCGGGTCCTCCAGATTTGATCCTTGGGAGTTTTATTTTTCGACCATTTCATATCTAAATTTATCTTTTTCTATAGATTATATGCCGCTCATTATAATCCTTATGGCGTTACTAAGCAACACGTTATATAAAACCTTGCCTAACGAAACGCTAAAGCTGATTAAATCGGTCGATCGTCATGGATCTTAAATTCCTTACCATCGGAATTTTGGGTTTGATCTGTCAAGACTGTGTGTTTGCTGAAGTACAACAGCTTACACAAAATAAACCAATACACGCGCATATGTCATCCATTCACAAGATGGCTGACAATCATACTCGATTACGAAAAAAGTCTATAAAATACATAATTTTGCATGTATAATGCTCATTTAGTTTCAATAATGCTCATTTAGTTTCAATAATTCACGAGTTTTGATAATTATTAGCAAACCAATCAGCCATGTGAAAATTTTAAATTAATTTATCCCTCTCTCATAATTTATCATATATCACCCATTTTATTATTATTCAACATATCATATATCCAATAAGTCAACTTAAAAATCCTCTATTGCAATAGATAATATAGAAAACATATCTCCATTTCACAATACATATTACAATATTAAGTTGCAAGTCTTGGTTGTTGAAAAGGGTGATTTTAAGAGCAATTGCAATATATAGGTAAACGATAAAATATTAGATTAAGTTGAGGAATTTTGGTGTTTAGGGAATATGTTTTCGAAAGATAATAAGATAGAGAAATATATTCAGAAGCGTGTTGTTCTAAGTGCACTTTGTGCTTTTTTGTAAATCTTATTAATAAATCAATCGCAAATCCTTTAAAAAATATTGTGTCCAGAAATATGGTAGTACCAACCTTAATTTACGGAAGCGAATCCTGATCATTGAAAGGAGGTGTTAAGAACACAATTAATGCGTGGCTTGCGTCAAGTATCTGGTATTATAATATTTGATAGAGTAAGAAATGATCAGATAAAAAATAACTGTTTGTTAGAGATGGATGAAATAAGTAAAATAAAAAGAAGGAATCTTGAAATGGTTTGGTCACATTGAGAGAATGCAAGTCGAACTGAGAGAAACGTAAGGACTATGAGAAACAGGAAAACACGTATTACGAGTTGTCATCAACTTTGTTGCTGAACCTAGCAGTCGAGGATCCTCTCTGCATTTCAACGTCAATTCAGATGGATAAAGAGAGTGAGCTATTGCAATCTTATCGGCCTCATCGCTGTATTGAATCCAATGACACACCGAAGTGAAACGATTGAAGCACATCGGAATGCTTTTTTTTACTTCTCATTTTGAAAGAATGGATATGACCGGAGTCATAGATATTTTTATACCCCCAAATACTATGTGGAAAAAATGTTGAAACACAGCGCGGAGTATGAATCAGCGACCTTTCACACGGACGTCCAGTGCATTACCGCGCGGTCATGCATCTCAAATGCATGAATAAAAAATACCTAGATATCTATCCTCCCCGTCTATCCCAAAAGGGTTATGACTTGATCGTCTGAAATCTTCCATTCCTAAATGTATAATATATGTATAAATTCTGACGTCCAATTGTTCGTTGTTATTACTGTCAGATATGAGGAGTGAATAGTTAAGATGATAAAAGTTAACAAAACACTAATAATGCTCTGACACTTTTCTTGTGAAAACAATTGTGACTAATAAAAGCCTTAAAGTTTATTGTAAAAGAGCCTCTATCATTTCAAAGCGTCCAAATGTACCCTGTAAACCTTTCACTCGTTTACAGTAATCCCTCCATTTACTTAATTAACATTTTAGGAAAACAGCGCGACAATTAAAACCGCGTTAATGCAACCTTGGAATTTTCTATAAAATATGTGATCTTTTAAATATTTTCTGATACGAGTATTCTATTTTTACTTAGGCTATAAAGCTTGAGTTATTTTTTTAATAACTTTGTATAAGTGGTGACCAGCAACATTTTTAAAGAGCTGTGCGATCTTTTTATCCAAAACTCTTTTAACGTCGTCCTTTACTGTTCATGCAGTGATACCCTGGAACCAGTTACAAACCAATGTTGGACTAGCTCCGTTCGTGGCATGCTTTAAAAAGTGACTTAAAAAACTCCTAATGTTTAGTCAGTAATATAAAGTGATTCGTTATTTTTCTTTCCTCTCCACCATCCTTTACTTTTCTTTTGATTGATAATATCTCACTTTTACTTTTATTATGTATATGTTCATAATTTTCATAAAGTTGAATAATAATTTGAATATTTTTGCAACCATGTAACTTATCGTGTTTATTTTTGTTTAGTTGGTTGGAAGAGATTGCCATTCCATGAGGAAAGGAGACCGCATTCCATGAGGAAAGGAGAGGGCAACACATCTTTCGCGCTGTCTCTTAAAACAAAAGGATACCTACGCGCGACAAATAACATATTGTAAGTGCAAAGACGAGACAGCGATATATCTCGTGCGCATCCCCGCACACGTTCAAAAAACATTATAAATACCGACGTTGGTCAATAAAATTCCTCTTTACATATTCCGATTTCGACAAGTTTTTATTTATCAACAATCATCCTCATAATCTCTCCTTTAAGGAAAAAGCGTTCCTAAATTACTATCGTATCCAATGTTGTGGAATCCGACTCCAGAAATATTAAATGTTTGACTCCAACTCCGGCTTCGACTCCAGCTCCAACTTCGGCTCCGGCTCCGACTCCAATTATACTACACAAATTGTTAACAATATGTTATATTTCATGACATGGCGTAACTATTGTACAATACTTAAATGTAGGTCTTTTAGAAATAATGTCTACAGAGATTTTTCATCATAGTATTCTGTACTAGATGCCACATACTCGTAGTGTATAATCACACAATGAAGTCCATAAGTTAAAAAAATGTAAAAAAGTTGAAGTCGGAGTCGACTGTAGGGCAACGTCTCCCGACTCTGATTCCGACTCCACAAAAAAACAACCGACTCCGACTCTACAGTCCTGGTTGTTTCTATTTCAATTGTCGATGTCGATGAAACAAATTATCTATCGAGAATCTACAGCTTCGTTTCTCTTTTATTTTCCTTTAGTTACAAACATAATAAACTGTTTTCAAGTAAATTCGCGTAAATCAAGTGTTACTTTATATTCATTTTTAAATATAAATTATATAATAGGCAAAGATTTTCTTGAATTTTATCGAGTTAATCATTATCAATAGATTAACTCAATTTGAAAATGAGGAATAATTTTATTAACTAAGCTCAATCTTGTAATACTTAAGAATCCTTGAAGGAATGAATCGTTTATAAATAAGAAGACCTTAGGGAGGGAGAGAGAGAGAGAGAATAAGGATCTAAGTCCAAAGATGTTAGCCCGCGAGGGCGTGGGAGTATCGGGTTACGAGAAAAAAGAATGTTGAAAAACATTTATTTATGAAAGAAAGTTTGCGAAAAATATGCTCTACTAGAATAAAAAATATTTTTATTTAATTTTCTTCTTTCTAGCGCCTTTCGACTAAATGATATCGGTTTTTGAGTATATTGAGACCTTTTTTATGACTTTTTTGCTGCATATAGTAAAACCTGGCAATCTCTTCCAGCCAACCAGGAAGATTTAAAAGTGGTCTTAAGTGAAAATCAAACTGGATCAATTTTATAGAAATGAATCGGTAGACAGATGTCTTACCAACAAGGTTAGGAAGCTTCATGGTGGGCAGAAGCTACTTCAAATGTTCTGATGCCCATACATCGTTCCTATTACCATCCTTCTCATTTCTTCTTTAACATCCATCCAAATTATCGTATAGTATTACACTTTCATTGTATACTGCATAACTTGGTGAATTTATTGCTATGTAGCAATATCTTCCAACCAATCAGAAAGATGTTAAAGAGGTCTTAAGTGAAAACCAGACTGGAATCCTGTTTTAAAAATCGAACTCGCAACTTCAGGGCAGGGAGACAAGCGTTTTATCAACTAGGCCACGGATATTATCGTGCTGACTTTAATTCTTACTCAAATCCATGATAAAAAAGTAATCTATGACACTCTTGATAGAGGTAAAAAATGATTATTCTTTGGGGTAAGAATTGACAACATACGGCCCAATTATTATATTTTTTAAGGTTTAATTTAAGCTAATCCTTATAACATTTGTATAGGATGTGGGCTAAAATATATTTGACATCCTCGTGTTCGCACTTGCTCCCCTATTGGTGCGGGTTTATCTCGATTGAAAGGATGTTATGAGATGAGCCCTGGCCGTTTGTTTCTCTCTCAAATGTAGTTTACCATATTTTTCATTTCTTTAAGACACTCGTATATTGATTCTTGAAGATGTTACTATTTATAAACCTATTTATTATTGATTTGTTTAATCAGATAACCGCCGTGGCCTAATTGGTAAGATGCCCGTCATTTAACTCGGAGATTGCGGGCTCGATATCTGTTGGAACCCATATTAAAAAAAGTATTCGAGTCTGGTTTTCATTCAAGGCTGTTTCAACATAATTTTTCTTTTTCGTTGATTTTTTGTCTGTCAAACTTTCCAAGATATTAAAAAAAATATGTAGAAATTTCGATGTTTTTTAAAGTCCATTGAGTGGATGAATTTTCCGAATAAATGTTTCTTTGAATTTTTTAAATATATTTTTTTGTAAGGTACTGGCCTTGGGCTTACTGAGAGTTGGCCTGTCACATGCTTGTTTTATATATATGGTAGGTTGTATGCACATACGAACTTCTTTCTGATATTTTTTTGTTCATGAGCCATGTTAATGTTTATACTTTTTGTGACACGTTGATTTTGTATTCATATGCACAGTTCTAATTTGTATTTTGATATTGTTACTATTTTAATAGACGATTAATAAATTAAATTCATATTTCTGCATGGTGAGAAAAAAATGCTACATAACAGATTGTACTGTATAAAACAAATGTATAATATATTATAATATAATACAATCCATGATTTATTTTAATAACCATAAACATGCCCTACAATTTTTTGAAATTTTCTCGAATATTTAACGAATTGACTGATAAATTACGATTTTCATCGTGCATTCGTTTATTTTTAGAATCCAATAGTTTTAACGCGTCGATCGGATTCTCGTAAGCATAATACATCCGCGAGGCTCTACGAGAATGACGCCCGATGAACGTGTGAAAATCTGTCGAGCCTAAAAAATAACATGCGATGAAAATCGTTTAATTTTCAATCAATATATTCTGCAAGCTTCGTGTAATCGTTAATTATAATTATTGCTGTGAGCTCGATGGGATGAATTAAATCTGACGACATATGATATGTGAATTTGGTCTTCAAATATAGTTTGATCAAGCTAAGAGTCAAAGACACAGTACAGTTTTTGTAAGTAATTTGCGGGGTCAGATATTGAGTTTATAGTTTCTTTGAAGTTGCTCCGTGTTGTTGAGTATATTTAAAATAACACTTCCGGTTCTATCTTAGCCCAACAGGGGCAGTAATGGAACTTAAAACACCCTAAATACTGTTTTGTTTTCGATTGCGTCGTCTTTAATTTTATCACCAGTTTTTGATGAATTGTAAATTTTATTTATTCATATGAATTGAAGCAGTTAATTAAATTTCACTACCATCTACGCAACTGTGCAGCACAAAATAAAATAGAGCGATCTACACTAGAAGATCGAAATCTTCTCATACTACTAAATTTTATCTGTTTAGTATGAACGCTACGTCACGTAGTGAAGGCGGACGTCACCTATCCTAATAGACTAGACCAGACGTGGGCAAATACGGCTCCGAGAGCCGCATGCGCCTCTTCGTTGTGTTAAGTGCAGCTCCCAATGTCTCTTATAAAATTATAGATACTTTCTTTCCCCATTTTTCTTGTATTTTCGCGATTTTCCTTTCTAAATGTTGTAAGTGACACGATGCGCATGTATGAATGCAACTGTCAAAGATTATTTTACATTTTCTGTACAACATATTGTTGTCAATCCTTATCTGTGAAGTTTGTAAAATCGAAACATCGTTCGTAGCTAACAAACGAGCATTTGACAGAATTGCTGCGAACGGCTGTAACAAATTTTATACCAAATTTGAGAGATTTAGCTAACAGTGATATATAAACTTTATATTAAATTTTTTTTTTTATTAAATAAATTTTGAACTAATTATTTTGTGATTACTTTCTCATTTTTATACTTTCTTATATGCGTATTTTTTATACTTTATATAGCAATTAATATTTGTGTGGAATATGTAATAAATTAGAATTAGTGCATTTAATACTACGTGAGAACGTGACTATGGTGTGGCTCTTTATATATATGAAAATCCCGAATGTGGCTCTCGTTGACCTCATTAATGCCCACCTCTGAGCTAGACCCCCAGATTCAACATGTCTTATAAGCCGAGTATGCCCTATAAGTCTTGGCAATAGCCAATATTGATTACCGATCTGCATATCTTTTACACGAAAATCAATTTCTTTGAGCCTAAAACCTAACTGCATAGCATGCAATGCCTACACGTAATGCATTCCACTATAGTAATGGCAAGCTTTTGGTATCATCAGGATGGGTTTTCCCAAATGCAAAAAACTCACTAACGCCATAATCACACTCAGCAGGGATGATGTGTAGGAGATCTATCCTAAGTATCGGTCGATTGATATTACAAATTCCTAAGTCATAGTCAACTGTTACTCCAAGCTCCAAGATCTCGCTCAATAATTATTCCAGATTCCTAAGTCATGGTCAACTATTATTCCAAGCTCCTCAGTCTCAGTCAATATTTGTTCTAAATTCCTAAGTCATGTTAAACTGTTATTTCAAGCTCCTAGGTCTCGATCAATTGTTATTGCAAATTCTTAGGTCTCGGTAAATCGTTATTTTATAAAGTATATAAACAAAAATTCGTGTAAAAATCTTATTATTTCTAATTAACACACACTTTTGCTATTCATAAGTTAATTTATTTTAGACTTATATATAAAATACTTGTTTCAACTTCTTTATTAACTAACATTAATTTATTTTCTTGGCTACAAATTACCGAGAGTCAAATTACGATAATATCGACGCAGCAGCGTGTGTAGTCAAGAGTGTGCGAGAGTAAATCGACGATAATATCGATCCAATGTGTATGTTTATCCACTGTGGGTATTTCAGGACGACGGCTTTCAATTATTATACCCATTTTTTTATTTAAATGAAATATTGAAAATTTCTGTTCTTTATACAATAGTTCGATCCCTCCACCGTTGTTATGGGGGACAAACTACGATCTACACTAGAAGATCGAAATCTACTTTGTTTTTTTTTATGAGCGTAACGTCACATAGTGATGAAGAAGGAACTGCTCAAAGGGACTTCTCTTCCGGTGAAGACACACCTGAGTATGAAAAGAATAGAAGCGAGGACATACCCAACGTAATGGGACAAGGAAAATTACTCGCAGCGCTGTAAATACACTTAAAAAAATAGTTGAATTCAAACAGCCTAGCAAGTTGTCAGTACCTTCACAGAAAACTTCAGTTCTCTATACATTATATAACTGATAGTTTGACTTCATCTCTTTATCCGGTCCTGAACCCACCCTGCAAGCACCCTTCTGATAAAAATTCATCTCTCTCGCCTTGCTCGACCGGAACCAGAGATAATATTTCTTTTCGTCTGAACCTGGGCTGGGAGCCGGGAACCGGGGCGGGTAGGGAATTCATTTATCATATTTCTTGTATCTAACATTCCACAATTCAGTAATTGAATCATACTATCAAAGAAGGCTCGTGTACTTTTTGAAAATTGGAAACATGTTTAATACTTTTGAGATAACATCATTGTGATGAGTTACATATTACATTAAGAATGCAACTAACACGAGAGAAGAGTATTTTTTTATTTATAAAATTTAACTCGTAAGCGCTGATCAATAAATTAAGGTAAATTATATCAACAATACCAGTGAATAAGTGGATATTGTTAGCAAATAGATGTTAATTTGACCTTATCTTCCTGCTTAAGTATCGTCTAATCCCCCGGAATATAAAAAAACCAACTTTAAAAAACACTGCTAAGAACTGTGTTAACTTATGTACCAGAGACCTTGAAACTTACAAAGCGGGACGAAAGAGTCCTTGATAACTTTGAAAAAAGATTCGACGCAGGATATATGATTTAATTTATGACAATGACGCGTATAGATAGATAACAAAAAGCTCTACACCCTGTATGGCAAAGCTAGCATAGCGAGAAATATAGTTGCTAGACTGTGCAGGTTTGTGCACTTATACCGCATGCAGGTTAGACCTGCAAGGAAGACGTTTGTGGCCCTAATCTAATAG
Source organism: Odontocerum albicorne (assembly GCA_949825065.1). Classification (NCBI taxonomy): domain Eukaryota; kingdom Metazoa; phylum Arthropoda; class Insecta; order Trichoptera; family Odontoceridae; genus Odontocerum; species Odontocerum albicorne. The sequence continues at coordinate 11,680,451 of OX463848.1, forward strand.
TATTCATGCTGAGCAACGGGGCACTTCAGGTTCGATTTCTGGTGAATTCACTCGTTTTAAATCTGAATTTATGTTTTTCTATGGTTTATATGATAACCAGATGACGCCCGTGTTAGCAACATAATTATATATCGACATCTCTTATTTTCTATTGAGCTAATTAGGAAGGGCTCTTGAGGGGACTGTAATGATCGAGAAACAGGGCTACAACAAATAATAAAAAAAATGCAATCCGATGTGGTGTAGACAAGTGGGGAGATCAAAAATGGTTGGATAGTCTAACAGAGAACTGCCTCATACTGGATATAACCAATCAGAAGAGATATGCTACTGGCTAAAAATCTTGATGATACCAAAAAGTATCCCGGGCTGTAGAACTGATGATAACGATAACAAAATCCTGATGATACCAAAAACTATCCCGTGTTGTAAAACTGATGATAACGATAACAAAATTCTGATGATACCAAAAACTATCCCGGGTTGTAGAGCTGATGATAACGATAAAGAAACAAGCTGGAATGAAATAAGATGTAAGAAGATATGAACATGAATTGTAAAAAAAAAACAGATTGTCTAAAATGAATAACCAGTATATTATTCACTGGACTTTTTGCATCAACAATATTGCATCTTATGTTACAACAAATTTTATGAGTAGCGATCAAATTATGCCTAAGAGTGATACACTCTAAAAGAGTGATACACTCTAAAAGTTTGTTTTTTAACCCGGTACTATTCATAAGATCGCCTGCAGCTTGGTAAGTGGTTATAAACCAAGATCATCTAAACTATGTTTAAAATTCTTCATCACCTCTATATTATAAATAATACATATTCAAAGGTTGTTGATTTGTTTTAATTACAATAATGACTTCTTTAAACCAGTGACTACTCAGAAATACCTATGTATTATGAATTCAAATGACCTGAAATGGAACAAATAATACATCACTGATATTGTTAAAAGATTCCATACACTTCTCTACATTATAAAAAAACTTTTCGGTCAAATAACTCCACAAATGTTTTTGTTAGTCTATAAGACCCAACGTTTTTGTTAGTCTATAATACCTAATGTATAATCTTATAACATTAGTAACTCAAATAACATAAAATATTGACCAATCAAGTTTTAGCAGTGATTTCATAATATGTTTAAAATCTGGAATACATTTTAGAAAATTTGTATAAAACTCTTTTTGTCTTTTTTTCAATGCGTTAAGATATCCCAATGCAAACTCCTTGCTCAGGATATGATAACCATTTGTGCCCAAATGTCTTCATTATGCCCGCACCAGCACCCTGCACGAACTTCTCCACGCGATGATAGCGGAGAAAGTTTTCCTATAAAGGAGACAGCTGCTGCCTTCTTTTGGAACACTTCCATTTTTACTATAATTTTGATCTAGGAGTGAAAAAGTCCTGTCATATTGTCGAGCAAATATATTTAAAAGGATTTCAATGGAAGTAAAATATTTTTACATTTAATGTTTGTATAGAGAAAGATTTAATATGTTGATTAAATAATTTGTAGGCTGGTGTAAAACATCTCTGAAATTCATGGTAAATCATTTGAAGTGGAAACAAAAAATAATACTTCACTAAAATAAAAAAAATATAGATAACTTCAGTAGTGTTATTTCGTTATATGCTGAAAAAATAGCGTTTACTCGTATTTGAGTGAACGAAGCCTTAACTGAGTAGTTAAAATATTATAAAAGGGGTAAAGCAAGAGGATGTATGTCACCCTGGTTGATTAATATGTACATATATTCGTGTAAAGGAACTACAGAGGTCAATGAGTGACATTCAAATGTCAAATAGAAATGTGTGGAGGTTGCTTAATGCTGATGACATGGTAGTCTTGACGGAAAATAAGGATGAATTACAGAGTCTGATTAGCAAATTGTATGATAGATTTAAAGAGAAAGATCTGAAAATGAATGTTTCGAAATCAAAAACCATGGAGAAGTGTGAAAGGAAAAGCATCTGCTATATATGGGTGAGTAATGAAAACTGAGGAAGTTGAAGAATTTGATAGGAAACAAATTCAATGGCCTACTAAAACATATTTACTCGAACCGGACAGTACAAGAAGCTGTCTAGGTGTTAGTCCACAACAGTTTTTTAGTACCAACTTTGATATGCGAGAGTCAAACGTGGACGTGGAACAAGACTTAAAAGAGTCAAATAAATGCTGTATAATGCGTGTACTGAGAAAAATATATTTGTGGTGACAATGTATGATAGAATACGGGATGAAATGATTAGGGATGAGTGTAAAGTTAAGGTTGTTTTGTTCAGAAAGAAGAAAAAAGCACTATGAGATGATTTAGACACGTGGAACAAATAAATGAAGAAAGATTAACAAAACAAATATACAGTGCAAATGTGAGTGGGAGGTGTGGTAGAGAATGACCGAGAAATGTATAGTTGGATTAAGTGTATGATATTTTGAAAGAAGGAGATATAAAAAGTCAGACAAATCGGAGGAGCTGTATGAGAAGGTAAATGGATGTAGAAGAGGCGAAAGATGTGTGTATGATAGGAAAGTCTGACACTCTTTCTTTTCTGCCTACCCCGGTAGCGAGAGAGCGTGACGGTGCGTATGTTATTTTGTATTATATTAATTCGGTTCAAATAAATTAAGATTTAGACATTTTTACGTCTGAATTTATGTTTTTCTTTAGCTTATATGTTGCTTATCATATTTTTATAGCGCTATTAAGCAACGCTAAATAGACCTTCATAAATCTCTATCTAACGAAAAAATGTAAAAGATAAAACTGCAGATCGTCTTGGACATTTGATATCATTGCCATCACAACTTTGGGTTTGATTCGTCAAAACTGTGTGCTTGCTGAAGCGCAACAGATTGTTCACTATCAACCAATACACGCACGTGATTTTTTCACCCACAAGATGGTTGACAATAATATTCGATCACACGGGATAGCCTATTTATTGTATATATGTATGTTTGTATATATAGTAATTCCTCACTATTTAGTGGAAAGCTATTAAATGCCATGAGACATTGCTGGGACCTGACCCTCATCACAGAGAATTAAAATAATTTATAGAGAATTTGATGAACACATTTACTTTTATCCCCATACAAACATTTATGATATCCTTTCGATATATGTGGTATAGTTGTTAATATGCTTGTTTAGTATCCTAACAATATTAGTAATAATAAAAGGTCAATTGATTAATTATCGTCGACTTTAAACTGCACAGGCATATCAGAGAGGAAAATAAGAAAATACTAATAGCAGGTTATAAATGATACACTGTTCTATAAACCTAGCTTATGTCACGACTACTTTCCGTGCAATAACTACAGTGTTCTATAAACCCAGCTAAAGTCACGTCTGCTATTACAGTGCACAAATATATTATATGATACATTGTTATGTAAATCTAGCTTAAGTCACGACTGCTATTCCAGTGCACAAAGATATTACATAGTACATTGTTATATAAACCCAGCTAAAGCCACGACTGCTATTCCAGTGCACATATGTACGAGTACTATACATTGTTCTATGAACCCAGCTAAAGTCACAATTGCTATTCCAGTGCACTAATGTACGAGTACTATACATTGTTCTATAAACACAACTAAAGTCATGACTGCTATTCCAGTGCACACATGTACGAGTACTATACACTTTTCTATAAACCCGGCTAAAGTCACAACTGCTATTCCAGTACGTAAATATATAATAAATTGTTCTATAAACCCAGCTAAAGTCACAACTGCTATTGCATTGCAGAAATATATTATGCATTGTTCTATAAACCCAGTTAAAGTCACGACTGCTTTCCCGTTGCAATAAGATATATTATTCTATAAAGTCATGTCAGTTCTCCTGGTGTACTATAATATGCATTGTTCGAAAAACCCAACTAAAGTCACAACTACTTTACCGTTGTACTAAGATTCTGGTGTATAATAAATTGATTAGGTCTGTGTTCACTGTCCTACGCAGATCTCTGAAGTATGTGGAAAATACTGTTCATCACCTAAATTATCCTGAAAGGAGCAGTAGAGGGCGACCAAAGATCATATATCAGCAAGTAGTGCGTTGTATCGTTTTAAATTTCCGTTGTGTATAATTTGTCCTGAAGGGTTTATTCACATATGACAAATTCTGCCATACGCCGGACCCCTCTCACGTTTCGAGTGGCAATTTCATAGTTCTCGACAACGTCTTTTGGTTGATTTGAATCCGTTTTACCAACTTTGAAAATGAAGACCCCTGTAATTAATGTGACTTCTTTCTTAAGGATATTTTGGATAACAGATTCTAATTTAGTATATAACCCATCAACTATTGCTTCTTCTGCAGATGTGAGTACGTAGGTCTGTAGAATATTCAATTTATGTGAAACAGTTTTCATCCTCTGATGTATGATTCTGTTGCTGACGGAGTTGTAGCTGAACACATATTACCTTAAATGGGGTCCTATTAATATAATATGTTAACAAGCCTTATATGAAAAACTAGACTTGGACTCTTTATTGAGTTCTATCTGGAACGAACTCCCCTGGGATAAATGTCAAAAAACCAACAACCAAAGTCTTCCAGGGTCACGCAAACCCTACAACTAACGGGGACTGACTGCAACAGGAAAACAATATTTATATTCTGAGATATATGAGTGGCGTGAGCAGCTTTAGGAAGTACTTGAATACAGCACTTTTTGGGGCATCTATTCAAAAAATATCATTATGTATGAATACCACACACATACACCTAAAGCTGAATATACTATATTACTATCACATATCGGAAGATCTACCAAGGTATCATAGTAGTTTGTATTTTCTTGGTAAGTTTTTTGGAGTTTTCATGCCAAATATGTTTTTCTTATCAACTACAGATGCGGGGTACTGTATTATCCTATCTAATTATCGTAGTAACCACCGGTCTATACACTTATTTTATTTTTTGTAATATTTTTAGATTAAGAGAAGGTTCGATTCCTGAGTTAGAGCGCTCTTGAGGAGAGTTTGCTCTCTAAATTGTCATATTATTACTATTATAAGGACCATTTTTCAATTTACTGATACATTTTTTACAGGTGTTTTGAAGAGAATATTAATAAAATACAGTTCATCTCTCGCTTCTAATAAAAAATAACGATATAAGAAATCATATTAAAATAAAACTGTGATATTTTGAACAATTTATGTGCAATCGTAAACAATAAATCAAGCGACAGAAGATTTTCCATACAATGAATATAAAACAATATAATATGGAAATGGGATGAGATGGCCGGGTCGAGTGGAGGGGGTACGGCTGTGGCAGGTGCAGTTGACTCAGCGAGTATATATATTAGGTATTGCTTATAAAAACTGCCCTCATTCATATTTCATACACCTTCCTGTTCAGACCCTTGGAACCGTTCCACGCGCACGTCGGAACATTTTAATATTATTCTGATCTTTAACAAAAGCTGGAAACCAAGAGCTAAATATATATCAAAATAAATGGTTTAATGATAAATATGTACTTTGAGAGTCATTGGTTTCAATATCATACAATTTTTAAATAAATTCAATGATTTGTAGTCAGTTTAAGAAAGTTTCGAGTCTGGTTTTCACTTAAAGCATGTTTAATAACTTTGTTATTGGTTGGAAAAGATTTGCCACATAGCAATAACTTCACCAGTTTCTATTACACACAAAGAAAATGTAATACAATATTGCAAATTAGTTATCTTAAAGAAAATGTTTTTAATTCAATTTTGAAATTTACTTTCTAGTGGTTCGATTAGGATTTTAGTTCAGAAAACCTTTTCATGTTAATAATACGTAAATTTATTTATCTTTTCATGTAGTTAACATGTAACTTTATTAACCTTATCATATTAATGATAAGAGAATGTAAATAATACGTAAATTTATTTATCCTTTCACATTAATAACACTTTAAGGGTGTGGGCTCAAAAACATCTGATGTCCGCGCGGCCGGGCGCGCCCGATATTAGTGGGGTGTATCTCATTTGAGAGGTGTTATGAGATGAGTCCAGACCTTTTGATAGCTTCTCTCTTAAATGTATTTTCTGCTATTTATCTTGAGATATATGTGCGATTTCGGAATGTATTTATATATGCACATATGTTACTATGTTGCTATCAATAAACCTATATTTATTTTAATTATTATAAATATATTGTATTTTACCTTTTCATGTAAGAAACATGCAAATTTATTCACCTTTTCATTTTAATAACACGTCAATTTATTTACCTTTTTATGTTAATAACACATTAATTTATTTACCTTTGCATGTTAATAACACATTAATTTATTTACCTTTGCATGTTAATAACACATTAATTTATTTACCTTAGCACGTTAATAATACATAATTTATTAACCTTTGCATGTTAATAACAAATTAATTTATTTACCTTAGCACGTTAAGAATACATAATTTATTAATCTTTGCATGTTAATAACACATTAATTTATTAACCTTTGCATGTTAAAAACACGACAATGGAATGACTTCGACTATATCGGTTCGTGAAATATTCATGGGACTACAGGAGGGCAGAGCCCTGTGATTCTCCCCGCGACCCGCAGTCAGGCCATCAGCCTGCCTTTTGCCGTGCTCTCCAGTCCTTCTGCCCTATTCATCTTGTCCTACATCTCCTATTCCCTACAGGGTGACCGGTATGTAATACGATACATTGAATAATTATTGAATTCGAAAAACTCAGAAATACACCACACAACAAAAAGTTATAAATTGTATTTTTTAAAGACGTTATAAGCGCTTTCCAGATGAGGTGGATCCTGTGAACTGTAAAACGCACCTATGTCTATATCGTTCAAGAATTAGCGACTACTGAAATACTTTCGACAATATGCAGGAAAAGGGTCCTTCTATACTTTAGGTATATCGCCACAAAATATAAAGAAAATCTTGAGAAACTGATGACTACGGGTACGGTGGAGATAAAACTGATGACTACGGGTACGGTGGAGATAAAACTGATGACTACGGGTACGGTGAAGATAAAACAATCTAGAGAAAGTTATCCTACAAGATGGATGGACCAAATAAAAGAGTTATCAGGATTTTCTACCAATGCTTGTGCGAGGCGAGTTATTGTGTTGAGAACATTTGACAGATATTTGATTTATCAATAATTTTAGTTTATAGTAAATTTGTGATCATTACAACGATGTGATTGCTCAGTAACATCAACAAAATATTGTTTTTATGTTCTAATTAATCATATTCAAGGAGTGGTGCAACAACTGTCATCTTCCTTGCGAGAACTTTGGGGAAAATTCACGGTGGCGACATTTTTTAAATTCAGGTTTCATAATACAATATAATAGAAAGCCTTCGGTCAGGGAATTGGATAAAACGTAATTAACACTTTAAGACTCGGTCAAAATCAAGACAACCTTTTCCAGTGCCCGACTTATTTAATTTTTAAGGGGTTTCTAAAATTGATATAAAATACTTGAATAATTTTGTTTAGTATGGAAATTCTGCCAATTTTTTCCTTTGTGGAGAGCTATATCACACTCTTTACATGTGTACCGGGACTCACTTCCTTTATTGTGCTTAGCACATGCCTTGCAAGTTCTACAGGGTTTTATATTGTGTCGGTTGATTGGAATACATACCAACACATGATTTAACACTTTGACAACATGTTAGGAGGATCCTGCAAATCCCTTATTTTATTTGAACCTTGAGACTGTAGTTGGCCTCCAGATTCATATGTCAAAATCTTCAAAATCTGACACTTGACTGCGCACTGATGACATGACCTCAGAATCTCCATCATACATCAATTCAAGTATGTTTGCATTATTTAGGGTATTGTCATTATTTAGGGATACAGTTTTAAGATGCATCGACTCAGTGGAAGTATGTTGTCGTGCCTAGGGCTTACTTACTGGAAAATTTATACTACAAGGCGTACCTTGGTTTGTAATATCAATGACGACGCCACAACTTTTCGGGTTAAAGATGTATTCAATAAAATTTAATGCTACCCTGACACGAAATCTTATGATTTTTGGTCCAACATTTGTTGGCATTTCAAATGATTAATCGGTGCAGGATCTTGCAGGCTATCACACTTTGTTTTCGCTACACTGGCTGCGTATGAATCTCATATTTTTTATTTATTTATTTATTATTACACATGACAATAAATATACACAATTTGCGAAAAAACAACAAGTAATTGGATTGGACATACAATTTTAATGGATCTGGGTTTGTTGCCTTTCATTTGTCGTATCCCCAGTAAACTAGGCTTTTGCCTGTATCTCACTGAGGATATTTAGCATGAAAAAATAAATCGATACTTCTTTCCGATTTTTGATTACACAAAAACAAAACCCCGTTGCACGCTCTCATCAACCTGACAAACAGTGACACTCAACTACAACTGGAAACATCTGTATTGCAACACTCTTTTACTGTACATGGTCATTGTGATTACATACAGGGGTATGTTAACATAATACACATCCTTATCGGCGCCGGTCAGCATGAAAATAATCCATGGAGCATATCAATCGAGTTTGATCCCGTCAATCTCGTTGTGCATATGCTATAATAAAGTGGAAGCGGATGACCAGTGAACTAAACGATTATTCGTGAACCTTCACTAAAGTACTCAGCGAATATTTGATACAGTGCTAACTAATCACAACGAATAGTGAAAATGTAATTTCACTGCTCGTCATTAGTAAACGTTCTAGAATATGAACATAACTGCGGTTCTTGCAATATGAAATGCGAGACTCTGAAGTGTAAATGCAAGAAGAATGACACTGTATGCACGTCAAAATGTCATAACTATTTGACTTGCTGCAATAAAAAAAACGTTTGTTCATATTTTTACTGTGCAAATACAATAATATCGTAAAATAAAACCTTAAGGAACTCCTCCAGTAGTGTGTCACCTTCGGAGGAGGAGTTTCTTTGAGAAGTTTCTTCTTCATCACTAAAAATGTCACGTTCATAAAAAATAAAGGAGATTTCCATCTTTTAATGTAGATCGCTTATTTTGTCCCACATAACAGTGTGGGTGGTGGGATCGGATAGAACTCAAGAAAATAAAAGTGAGACGCAATACAATACTGAATATTAAATCAAGTCACCCTGTAGAGATCCCGCGGTGCCAGCACACATCAGCGCACGTGCTAAATCATTGCCCATAACGGACACGCCGCTGGAACATTTCTGTCATATCACATTTGTATCACCTTTTCCTTTTATCGGGGAGCCCCGAGAAAGGTTATTGGTTATTACGTATCCATCCATGTTAGAGGAATTTGTGTCGCTATTCATACGGTTAGTGGGCTTAAAAATAAATATTAAAATATACGTGGAAAAATACTGAAACTTAAAGGAAAAATACATAAAATCATCTAAAGATGATTGAGTTGAGTGCTGAGCAACAACTAAAATAAATTCCAACAACAGAGATACAATAAACCCCAACAACATAACTATACCGGTTAGTGGGCTTGAAAATTATTATTATAAGTGGAAAATCTTCTGAAACTAAAAGGAAAATATATATAAAATCATCATACGATCTGCACTCTTGTATGAGACATGTCATGTTGCCGAAATGCAAATGCTTAAATGGATTTTAGAAGTGAACAAGAATGACAAAATAAATTATGAGTATTTGAGAGGTACAACATTTGTCATTTGTCATTTTACTTTCATAAAATTTGGACTCCTTTGAGGCTTTTCTTTTTTTCGTTCTTGCTGACAGTTAACCTGAGGTGGTATATGTGGGTTTACTTTTTATTTTGTTTTCTGCCATACGTATTTTTGTTTTTTAATCTAGATATGCGGGGGTGTGGGCTGGAAGTCCCCCGATGCCCTTGCGATTGGGCTCGCCCTACATTGGTGGGGTGTATCTCGGCCGGAGGAATGTTTGTGCGATGAGCCCGGACCTTTTAATGTCTTCTCTCTTGAATGTATTTTTTTGTCATCTATTTATTTTCTGTGTTTTTTTCTCTTCTTATTCTACATGTTTAAGGGTGTGGGCTGAAAAACATCTGGTGTCCCCGTGGCTGGGCTCGCCCTATATTGGTGGGGTGTATCTTGGCTGGGGGGGGGGGGGTGTTATTAGATGAGCCCAGACATTTTGATAGCTTCTGTTTTTTTAATGTTGTGTTGGCATGCATGCACTGATAAGAATATATAGGGTGCTGACAGAATACGGAATAGAGTAATTAAAGATGAATGCGCACTTAAAGGGTGATGTCTTAAGTATGATAAAAAGACGAACGCTGAGATGGTTTTCATAATCAATAAGAATACCAATCGCACCACTGTAGAATTTATTGATAGACAACAATTTTTTTCAAAGCAGTTATCTCTGGTGAGAGTGACAAGTGTAGTAAATTCTTAAATACTCAATGGTAATTAAACAATTTTCACGTATTTTAGGTTCAATATTCGCCTAGTAATTTTGTTGTTGGGTTAATCATTTCTTTAATACCCACAATACAATATTTACTTCTTTAACATCGGAAATTTGAGCCGTCGAGTACAAGTACACATCAATATAAAAAGCCTACCATTTTGTATCTTAACATTTTTTATCGTGTCAAAGGCGCTCAATTATTTCCACCCAGAATTCTGCCGCCTGGATAGCACTGGGTGTCAAAATTAAGTCACCTTCGATGCAAGATGTCTCTTCACTGCATATACGAATAGTCGATTAAACACGCAATATTCCTCATTTCAAAGTGTTTTCCTTGGTACTCCCAATCCCTGTTCGGAGCCAGTGACCATTTAACTATGTAAAGCCTGAGACCTTAATCACAACTTTTATATTGTTTTCTTTAATACTAAAACACTCTGCACGCACGCTGAAATATAGTATGGATATTGCATTTATTTCCTTACACATCTTCAAATGCCAAGTTATCATACTCAATTCAATCAGCTTCACAATCTAAACTATCCCATAAAAATTATGTCGAAAAAATTCTTTTAGCATATTCTTCATTCGTATTAGTCATTTACTCACATACTTATGTAGATATCTCCAAAAGAACCTCACCCCTCGACCTCTCCCTGTTAATTTATTTATAAAGTTTCAGCATTTGAAAATCACTATAAATTTGTTGAGTTTAATCAAATTTACATACTACTTTACAATTAAAAGTCCGCCCCTGTTAACAACCAGAAGTCCGACAATCTTAACCACCGCGATGCACAGTTGAATGTGCCAGGGTCGAACTGGCATCCTTAGTCCAACGGGGCCAATGATATTCTACACTAAGCGTGTGTTTTGCTCCATTTGGTAAGTCTAACCGCGGCCCGCATTACTCATGTCCTTCCCCCAAACACCCTCACGCACTGCCCCCGCAGACAGTACAATAGTAACAAAAGTTTTCCATCTTCAATTCGGTCATTAATTCATGTTTTAATTAAAAGAGAAAAAAATTGACTAATCGTTGAGTTATTTGAGAAAACAAATAAAAAGTAAATATTCTGCAGACATTTTTTGTTTCAGAATAGCTTCGTATCTAGTACTGTCAAAAGGTCGGCATAACTATACCTCAATTTATTTATACTTAATTGTACCAAGTATAATACAATCTGGCAGTCTTATTGCAATCTTCCAACCAACTAAACAAACACGTTTACCATAAATGTTTGATATTGATATTTGATAAGAACAAAAAATAATATTGTAAAATTGTTAACTGACTTCACATATTATTGTTAACTGAAGTTTCCATGACCTTAGAAAATTTAAGTTTTCTAGAGACTTTTTAACATATGACATATGCTACAAAGTGTCTGATAAGTGCTTTGGAGTCACTCATTCATTCGCATGGTACCGATCAGCATATCCGTTTGATTATGCAAACATATTAGACAGTATATAGTAGCTGGGAGATAATATTGTTAAGAACCACTGAAGTAGACAAGTGACTTCGACATAGCACATGTCGTAAATACTACCGCACGTGAACAAACAACAACACCCGCATATAGTGAACTCTTTAACCAGACTTTTTTTGGGTATTATCAAGAATCGAACCTGAAATCCCCGAATATAAGACCAGCGTTTTACTAGACCACGGGGTCGTGTTCGAGACTTATTGAGCACTTTAGAGTTACTGGGGTCAGTGAATAACGGTATAAAATTTGATTGATTAAAAAAAATAGGAAAATTTGGTTGAAGACATTGAGATTAAACGAGAGGACACTTACTTAAGGAATCAGGAATACACCAATTCCATGAAGAGAGATAGGTTATGTTTTAATGCTGTTGGAAGTAGGCCTACAAAGCTACGAGTCTTGGTAAATTGGTAACTCGTTCGTCCTAGCATATGTTCTTCTACTATATTTTAATAGAGGTTACCTAGACATTAATTGATTGAGTTTCTTTAAAAGGAATATGTCATTTATTTAGGTGGATTAGTTATCTAGCCCATGCCATGAAGCGAAAATCAGACATTATATCCGCCTAGTTTTCGAGGGATAAGAATATGTCCTAGCTATTTTTATTTTATGTACCGAAATACTGACGGGCTTAAATAGAACTAAAGAGAAAATCGGACTGAAACTTTATTTTTTAAATCGAGTACCAGTGGGAACTGAACTCGAAACTTCTGCACTGGAAGACAAGTATCTTACCAACATGTCCACAGCGACTATATATCAAATGTTATCTCTGTCATATATAGTAGTCGCTTAGAGTAATAAGCTTGACCTATTATATCGTTTTCAATAAAATACTCAAAGTAAAACCATTTTTTAACTTTCATTGAAAATATAGAGAAAAAGCTGCGTCGCTTCGGCCGGAAATCTAAATATGAAATATTAAAAAATATGCGTGTTAACATCCTTAAATTTTGAAAATATCAAAAGTAATGTGAAAAATATTTTGAAATACTCGTATCTTAGAATATTTTACTTCGTAGTTTAAATAATTTGTTTTTTTTTGTGACTATTTCAGTGCTTTTTTCTCTTTCGGTGGTTTTATACATGATACTGGTGATTTATTGCACCATATGTGTTCTAAATTGTATCAATCCATTGAACTTGTTGAAATTTCACATTTTATTTAGTAAATGTTGCGATGTTTTTTTAAGGTACGATTAAGTGTAGAATATATTTTCTATAAATAGATTGAACGAAGAAAATTTTCAAATGAATCGAAAATGTTAAATATATTCAAAACTGTCAATAAGAATCAAAATAATGAAAAAAAGGTGGATACAGAGGTAACTTCTAAGTTTTTTGTAAAGCGTGTTTCATAAACTGAGTCCTCAGTATTAAACAAAGATTTAACAATATTGAACTGTTAGCCGAGAGTGCCGCTGTAAGCTCGCGGCCGCGGTTTTGGGGTTCATCCCCCGCCTACCTCGGGCACGAAATTACTACTCACATACATACACCCTAGACCTCCCTCAGCCCTTTTTAAGCGCAACACCTTTTAAAGGATTTTATAAATGATTTATGGTGCGGCCCACTACGGCCCTGCGCTGGGACCGGCATTTTAATTTACATCTAAGTGACGGCTGCTGAACAAGATTAAAAGGACTGTCCCCGAATTATAGTTCCGGAAGGATCGTGCAGAAATGGAAGAAGACTTCACAAAATTAGTTTTACCACTACAGTGTAGAACAAGGTTTAAAAATAAATGGCTTATATATCGTACCAAATAATTTCATTCATTTTGTGTGAACTTTTGTAGCGATAAAACAACCGATAAAATCTTTGTAGGACCTGTAGTTCTTTAACACATGAAAATATTGAATATTAAGGAGACGTCAAATATCCTCGTTTTATTCCCTCAGTGACATTAAATCGCTCAGTAAAGGCACTATTCAGTCTCTAATGCAGAAAGAGATAAAACAATCGACAAATCTTTATAGGACCTGTAGTTCTTTAACGTATGAAAATATTGAATATTAAGGATACATCAAATATCCTCGTTTTACTCCCTCAGTGATATTAAACCATTCAGTAAAGGCAACATTTAGTCTCTAATGCAGAAAGAGGTAAAACAATCGATAAATCTTTATAGGACCTGTAATTCTTCAACATATGAAAATATTGAATATTAAGCAGACGTCAAATATACTCGTTTTATTCCCTCAGTGATATCTAACCACTCAGTACACGCACTGTTCAATCTCTATTTCAGATACTGATTTTAACATAAAAGGCAGGTATACTAAGTATTATTTATATGCAATTACATTCACCCAATATTTTCTTAAGTTGATTCTTATAAACAAACGCCTTCTTGTCACGTGTAAAAGGCACTACATTATATCCAAGCAGAATTATGTATCCTGGAATGCACTAGGCGCTCTGCTAATCAAGTACTCATCGGCGTAAGATACTGGGCTACTCGGCTACTGCATCAAGTGTCGCACGGGCTGCTTGTTAAGTATTCTCCGTGTTAATTAACAGTCCGTGAGTTCGCGCAGATACAGAGAGTCGATCCATCACGTAACATTCTCTATTTTGATATGTTTTCCTTGATTTTCACAGTTCTTCTTCGGAGCGTGTTAAGAGATTACCAGGTTCTCCGGGATAACTCAGAGCCAGGTGGCAATGCATCTACAGGCAAAATTTACTCCTTGGAGCCTGATGATCTTCCCCACACATTCATGCCAGCAATAGCATGCGGTTGTTCTAGAATTTAATGAAACATTGCCTGAATTTCAACCTAGGATCTGGTGGTTATGTAAAGTACATACTCGTATATCTGCGGTCATCAAGTTGGTTAAATCTCTCAGCACTGCTTCCAATATCTCTCTTGATTTTTATACATACACGTCAAATATTTTTGTATCATAATTTATCAATAAATATAAGCAATAATATCGAAAACAAAACTGTCAAATCACACTACACTTGGTAAACTATTGACTGTGTGATGTCTTTACTCCATTCTTGTATCTTGACCTTTCTAACGTGGAATTCTTATTGCATAACTCCTGTATTTTGGTGTTCAGCCAGATTCCCAACGTTTATTGAACAATGTCTCAAGTATTCGATTATTCGATCACCCCCGCATACTATCAATTCAAGGCTTGTTTCATCAAATCCTGACACTTTTCATTTTTTCTTAGCCTCATTCGTTTGACTTTTCGATAAAATTGTGTATTGAGTTTTAACTGACTGAAAGTAATTATTTCTGACAGAAAAAAATATGATACAAAGAGTAAGAAAAAAACGTGTAAAATTTTAATATCGCAATATATAGATCGTTTAGCCTAAAGAGTCATTTTGCAATAGTGTGAGTAACACTCTCTGTATTACGCAACTTGTGTAGTGGTATTGGTTTTAGAATGCCACACGATTGAGTCGCGCAGATCGCACGTTCGTATTGTTGTTAAAATACTCGGTGATTAGAAAAACACTACCATGTCGAAGTTAGGAAAGGGAAAACTGCTTTCGGGCCAAGGAAAGAAGATTGTTTTAAATTTTGGTAATGATTGATAATACTTAGGGATCGGTCATAATTTTTTTGTCTGTATAATTCAACATTTTTCGAAAGCTTGGAATGTACTTTGTTATAACTTAAAGTTTCCTAGAATTTAGTATCACTTCATCCACTATTATTTTAAAACTTTATTATTTGGCATTGTAATTATGATACATTAATATGTTAAATAATCTTACATTCATTTTATTTTTAGATGCAATCAATTAAAGCTGACGAACATTTTTACTTTATAATCTGCCATGCCTAAACTATTAATATATTAAATAAACTTACTTTCATTTTATTTTTATGATTATTACAATTTAAGTGGATAGCATTTTTAATTTACAAAACGTGTGTGTTCATTTCAATGTTTGAATATAAAATATTATTTTTATATTTTTTTGCTTTTTCACTTCATTAAAGTGACAAGTTTTTGTAAACGCACTGTTACTCACACTATTGCAAAATGACTCTTTAGGCTGAACGATCTATACCTCAAATATATTTTCGGTAGATGTCAGTGTTAAGTAGTGCGCTACGAGTAGAAAATCTCAGTTACTTAGTTGATAAGACCTCATTTTTCAAACTAAGGGATGCGTGTTGGAAAAGATTGCCTTATGACAATATACCCATCAGATTATGATAATATACAATGAAAGTGTAATACAATGCAAGTAACAAACTTCATACTGATAGGAACTGTAGACTACAATATGTTTAATATTTATAGAAAACTGAAAAAAATAATTATATTGAGTCTAAACGAAAGTAATGATTTTTAATAAAAAAATACGACATAAGAATTGAGAAAAAAACGTATAAAATTTAAAAATCGCGAAATATCTAAAAAAATCAGAAGTTACCGTTTTAAGAAACGCGGTACAAATAAACAATCTGCGTGGCATTGATGGCTAGGTAATTATTTTCCAAACCAGCGGTTGCGTGTTGGAAGAGATTGCCACATGGCAATATATCCGCCAGGTTCTACTGTATACAATGAAAGTATTTTACTAGTAGCAGAGTAACTGTCAAGTAGTATTGTCATTTAATTTCACGTAGTTTATTTTATTTGTAACTCGGCTACATTCAATAAAATTCATAGGACAAAAAATAATATGTAAAGATCTAAAATTAATAAGAATAGGAAAACTGATAACTCATGATTCCCTGTAAAGTGGTTGTTATTTGAAGTAAAGGGGCTCAATTGATTGAGTAGCTTGCTACTTTAGACTGAAAAGAAACTAAAATTACAAATTCTTCAAAATACGAGTAGCTTTAAAAACACTGGCAAAAACAAACTTTTGGCAGAAACCCTACAATATATTTGATAGAGGTCCGATATTTTTGGATGGTTTACGACCCGTAAAATATATAAAACGACGCTATAAAGAAATCCTTGAGAGTGGTTTGTGGAGAAAAGCGACAGAAGCAGGGGTTTTGCTGGAACTTCCGATAGACTTTGGGAATAATTGATCACATCTCTCTCGTAATTTTAATTCCAGCCTGTGTAAAAAGAGACTCCTTATCTTAATTCTGCTGCCCCAGGGCTGTCACAGAGGAGCAGGTAAATCTTCCAACTTTATTTCCTCAATGTTTTAATGGCAAAACTCTGATAAGTATTGAAAAATTAATGTTACTTTAAATCTAAAACACTTGCCTTCTGCAAAATGGCACTGTTAAAATAAAAAACACTTATCAGGTTTTGAATGTGGACAATTTACTCAAAAAAACTATTATTTGTTGATGTTTTCAATAAATGGATGATGAAACCAATATTTAAGGGTGTTTTCTTCTACAGCAAATATTTATTGTTGCAAAGCAAATATTAACATACAATTTTTTTTAGTTTATATGATTTATCGAATAATCATACCTCGATTATTTATGCGCAATAATATCATGCCAGTAAACTGCGTATTTTATGATTATATGTAGGATTATACATACGTGATGAGGTCCAAAAATTTCCACTCTAAATAAGTAAGAATGTGTACCCCAGCCATGCCCACGCATAGGTCAAGAGATAAACGCATTAAAATGTGTTACCTCTACTCTCGTAATATGTCAACTATATCTTATACAAGATGTATTGTTTCGTTCTATTCTAAAATGTTAAAATTTGAATATCGTACGGTTATCAAGTTTCTTTCAAAAGAGTGGAAAAGCTCGACAGATTTTAAATAACATTTAGATGCTGTTTAAGGAGATCCTTCTAGGTCGGTCATATCCCACAATCAAAGGTTGGGCTCAATAATCTTACAGAAGCAAAAGTACTCACTTTGGAAGGTTCTGAATATTTTTTTCAGTGATATTGAAAAATGAATTCATCGTTATGAAAAATATATCAACTATATTATACTCGTATATGATACATGTATGACGTAAAATGTACTGATTTTTTTTCCGTTCCATTACCTTTTTTATATTCTTGGGCTAGAAACACAACCCCTCCCAAACTGTCTCCCAAACTGGAGGTGGCAGGTTCGATTCCCGTTGGACCCGAGATTTTTGTTAAAAGGATTCCAGTTTGGTTTTCACTTAAGGCCTCTAACATCTTTCTGGTTTGTTGGAAGATATTGCTACATGGCAATAAGCCCACCAGGCTGTAAAATATACAACGAAAATGTAATACAATACAATGAAAGTGTAATACATATAAACAATATATATCTACTATATTTCAAGTTAAATCTATCATCGAGTATCAAAACCGAACCCCCCGGGGGGAAGTCCAGCGTCTTACCAACTAGGCCACGCAGGTCGTCATATACGGAGAAAGGATATATAAAACGTTGGAAGGAAAATATGAGAAGACCAAAAAGAGATCAGAGAAGACACTGGTGAGATTTTGTTGAAAAGATTGATCACAGGAAAAGTGCCGACATGACGATGCATGGAAAATCTTAGGTCTATATAGTTTGTTTATTTTTTACCCGCCTTCTTTAGAATGTGCTTAAGTATGTTTCCTTTTGATTCTTTTTTCTCAGATTCTATCTTAAAATTCACTTAATTCGGCTTACCCTAAACGGGGAGCTCTTTTTCCCACCAGGAGCGGTACAGGTTTCGTGAATCCTGTAGCCCAGATACCCGGAGGAAAATGGGATAATGAACCTGAAAAACATTCAGTTCAGACCAGTGGCGTGGTGAGAAACAACCGTTACCCGAATTTAGAGAAAAAACTCTCCTCAAACGAGTTCCAACTTCTAGAATGCTGCTTACTGACCAAAGTCATTAAAGGCATTTATTTTACGTTGAAGCTTCTTTCAAACAGTTTGGACTTTAGAAGCCTCTCGATTGTTTTCAGATTCTCAACCTTCTAATAATAAGGAAGAAGTAATCTTTATTGAATAAATTTCTTATTGTCTTGCTCATCATTGTTCAGACTGACAGCTTTGTCCAGATGGGGCTTCATAATGAGTATTGTCTGTCTAAGCTAGAATCATTTTTAAATTTTGTGAGGTTTTGATAGTAACAATTTAGGATTGCAATTCTATATTATGGTCCCCCTAACTTGAAACTGCAGATTTCAAAAACATGGTATATTGTTAGAAATTATGAGTCTTATTACCTTGTTAAATAGAAGAAAAATGTTTGATCTTACAAGATTATTTGAGATTGTTAGTTTGTATTTCAATAGTCTAGTTTCAATAGTACCCACCCAGCAAAATGTTTTGTTCCATAGTAAAGTGGATATACATATGTGCCACTCTTGCATAACAAGACTGTACATACTGGGATTATACGGTTTATCGTGTGACTTGAAATACTTACAGGAGTCAAGTGAAAAAGGTTTTAGCGGGATTAATCGATTCAATTGTATGGGTTTGCTTTGTTATTATGTTGGATTCGTCTTGTACTAGTTTTTTTCTACTGTTATAACACTGCTTACATGTCGATGTCAAATTTAATTAGTTGTTATTTTTTAAATATTTTGTATCAAAAAGGTTATTAGTTGAAATAATATAAAAAAAAAACTATCTCGAACTTTTGTGCTATAATGTGGAAAAGATTGACATTTAAAAGTATAATCGCTGTTTGGTACGTTGTGCAATGCGAAATTAATATTATAAAGAAATTTATTCATCTTCTTTAAAATTCGTCTGCTCTTTAAAAGCTGACGATCATCTTGAATTTTGAGACAGCACCTCTTAACAAAGTTATGGTACTACAATAAAACCTCTTCTTTAAGTTCTTCAACCAGGAGATACATTTTCTTCCAGCACTTGAATTTTCCCCTGCAATATCAATTGAAATATTGTATTATATTACATATCGTAATTTCTTTATCTTTCTATTTTTATCTGTATTAATCCTATCCATAAACATATGTATATAGTTATTTATGTTATTACAAGAAAAAAATACTTTCATTGATGAAAAATCCTAGTTTTTTAATGTATATTTTTTTCATTTAAAACGTGTTTCAATAATTCAATATTAAGTTATACAAAAATATCCTAATTAGTATTTTTATATCATATTTTTAGATACCCACTAATTACTAACAATCGCGAATGTTGGGCGTGGAAAGGTCAAGTAAGCAGATCTCAGTTGAAACGGTCAACAAAGATTAATATGCAAATTCAACAACACGAAAAGAACCACCTGGACGATCAAGACAGAGGCATTTAAGTAACATACAGTATTATCTTAGGAGTCAAATATTGGAGGGAAATTGGGAGTAGACGGCGGGAGGCTGAGACTTACAACCTCCAAGAGGCTAAGGCTCTATAGAGATGTATATATGGGTATTATTATTTTATTGTTATACTTATATTGTTTCCAAACTGTTAAATAGGTAACTCACTTACAAACGTACCATCACGCCATACAACTTCTACAATTTATCTGACTTTTTACGTTTCTTTCTTTAAAAATATCATTCACTTAAGCCAAATATGCATTTTTTGGCTTTCCTCTATCCCACCTTCAACTGACATTTGTAATTTATATTTGTTTTGTAAATCTTTCTTCATTCATTCGTTCCACATACCCAAACCATCCGAGTACGCTCTTCTTTATCTTACTCAACACATTAGCCTTAAGTTCAAGCTCATCCCTAATAATTTCTTTCCACATTTTGTTATACGAGTACATAGCCATTCCATATATTTGTCTGAAACCACGTATTTGTAAAGAATTTAACCTGTTCTTCTCAGTCTTCTTCCAGGTCTACGTATCACTACTATACAACAAGGCTGGCACCAAAATACTGTTGTGGGCTATCATCTTAGCCGATTATGATAATGTCCATTTCAAATATATATGTTTTAGTGCCCATGTCATTCGATATCCCTTTTAACTTTCCATCATCTGAGAAAATACTACTCAAAATAATTATATAGTGAAATAATAATTTTAAAAAAAACGTGATTTTTCTATATATTTTGTTCCTTAAGGCTTTCTTTCCAGAGTAGCTACCTAGGTGATAACTAAGCCACTGCCCCTGGTGGTATTTTTGCCCGGGATCCCCTGAAAGCTGATTAAGTATTGATGATAATCAGGCTTAAATTTTACCCGTCCAGCGATTTAGCAGACCGGGGGAGCAAATAATAAATCAGCTCGGATGCTGAGAGTCCTCTCGTGCAGGCAGATTAGGACGGTACCTGGCTCATGATGCTCCTCTCAGCCGCTTCAGAAGTCCACAGATCGGAGACGCCGATATCCTGGAGGGTATAGTATCAATTCCCTACTTTATTCGGTTCTTCATCAAATAATATCTACCAAAAGTTTTTGTTAATTGTTGGAAGATAAGTTTTGAAAATCTACTAAAGTTAAATTATACTAGGCGTATCCAGAAAGTAAGTGTACTGAGGCTCTCACGACCGGATGGATTTTATTTTCGACATGTTGGCTACACTTTCGTGTAGCCTGACCCTTCCCCTCCGCAACGAGACCGGTTTGAGGTCAGTACGTTGAGAAGTGTCGACGCGACAACACGTTTCGTGAAAAATGTCAATCCAATCTTCCGCCAAGTGCGAAATAAATAATGCAGGGCAAGAGTTTTTGAGGCGCTGCAAACTCCATGGAGATGAATTTCTCCGCTGCATCGTTACTGGAGATGAAACTTGGGTTGCATACTACACGCCTGAAACCAAAAGGCAGTCTCAACAGTGGCGTCACACATCTTCACCCTCCGCCAAAAAGTTCAAAACCACAATTTCAGCCAAGAAAATCATGGCATCCGTGTTTTGGGACTGTCAAGGCATAATTTTAATTGAATACTCGTATATGCCTCAAAGGGAGACCATCAACTCTGCAAGATACTGCGAGACCCTAAAAAAATTGCGGAGGGCGATTCAGAACAAGAGGAGAGGCATGCTTACAAAGGGAGTCTGCCTGCTGCACGATAATGCCAGACCACACACGGCCAACGCCACGAAGGAACTGCTCGCCTCGTTTAAATGGGATGTCCTGAACCATCCCGCGCATTCCCCTGACCTAGCACCTTCAGATTACTATCTCTTTACCTCCCTGAAGCTGCACATGGGTGGAAAAAGGTTTTCAACCGACGAGGAGGTAAAGGAGGAGGTGGAGAAGTGGACGGAGGGGTTGGCGGGAAACTACTTCGAGGAAGGCATCAAAAAGTTGATACCCCGCTTCACCACCTGCATTGAGAGGAATCGCGACTATGTCGAAAAATAGCTTACATATGTACTACGGTAACCAAGTAATTTTTTTGTTTAAATAAAAAAAATTGTAACCTACAAAAATTCAGTACACTTACTTTCTGGATATGCCTCGTACATAAAATAAATTCTTAGATAAGAATTTTGTACGAGTATTATTTTCAATATGCGACACGATGTTGTGTATAGAAACATTGTCGTATACGAATGGTTCGCTAAAGTAACGTCAACGGTTTGCCAAACCAATGTCAACTTGAAAACTGTTACCAGATGTACCTATATTTTGTACGAGCGTTAGTTTTGAGATCAAATACTCATTTGAATGTTACTTACAACTGTTTGAATAAAAATTACCTACCAAATATTTTCTTCAGCTCTTCAGACCTGGTGTCCATTATAATGAACACAGAGTTCATATGCACTTTGTAAACAGCTTGGTGGTATATTTTTGTTCCCAATGAAAACAAACGAAGTGTATAGTACACTACGAGTATATTATCGACTTCGAACATTTTTTTGGCGACATCTATGCAAACGAATATAACATAATGTTGCTTTTAGTGTAAATAATACACTCATAAACAAGAATTTTTTTAAAGCCTTAGAATTAATTTAGATTTTTAGAGAAATATAAAAGATGAGTTTATTGCCTTATGGTAATTTCTTCCAGCCAACAAAATTACACTGTCAGTACCAATTGCTGGTAAGAGGTTACAAAACAATAAATGTAAATATATGAAATAATAGAAATATACATTTATTAGTGTCACCAATCACTGGAGAGATGGGAATTGAGAAAATAATGGGAAATAGGAATAAATACGTCATTGAAAAGAGATTTATTGGTTTTTAAGTCGGTGTGCAAATCAAAGAAGGTGCTAGTCTTATGGTGGGTGAAAGCTGGTTTGATAATCTGACGGCATAAGCAGAAAAATACGACATGAAAGTAGAGCCATGATCTATAAATGATAAAAGGCAATGAGTGCTTGATTTTGAGGCGAATTTATAATCAGACAGATGATGAAAATTTTTGGCAAAATATTATGATATAATTGTGCTTACGTTGTTGACAGTACAACCTGGAGGGTTTATTTATGTGGTAATCTCTTTCAAGCATTCATAAAGAAGTTATAGATAACTTAAAGGAAAATTAGACAGCAACGCTTTTAAAAAAAATTGAATCCAATGAGAATCGAGCGTGCAACCACTGGGTGGAAAGACATATTATGTCACATGACGGATGTTGAAATATGCAGGGTCAGCGTGACAATTAAGGGTATAATATTAAAACGACAATACACAAATGTTAATGATTTTTTTATAGACAAAGGTTTTTATGGTAAAATCAAATGTGATTGATTTCTTAAGTTTTGGAGTATAAGAAAAAATTACCAAGACGAACTTCTGATGAAACTGTCGATCTTCTTGCACGTGTAAATTAAACCTATCAGTATATATGAATAATGTACTTACAAACCATGAATATGGACGTTTCATATCTGATAGCTATTCAATTTTGAAGGCATCCTTTTCATGGCGTTCCCAACACCGAGTTACATTTCATGAGACGCCGAATGTGGAGAATGCTTTGCCACCTGCGGCCCACTGTTTCACATGGACGTGTAACGTACTGCACGGACACTCCAGATAAAGGACGGACACATCCTATGTGCTGCCCGTAACTGCCTTTTGGAGGATACATTTGTTAGCGCAGGATATATCCTCTTAGAGAATGCATTCTGCGACTAAAGAGCGAGGATCTGTAAAAGCGTCTAAATTATTTATTGGAAATATCTGTCGACTTCAATTTCTGAATAATTAAAAATGATAAGTTTAAATGAGATATGTTTGGTGCCTACATACAATTAAGGCGTAAAAAATTCCAGCATAACAAAGTTAGAACGTGCATGAAAAAATATCATGACAGCCACGATGCCCATTGCATGATTATGCGATAATTCAGTTAAAATTTGTTACCTCTATTTTCTAGAAGACACGATGTTTCATTATATTTTGTTATGTTAAAAATTGAGTATCGCGCAGTTGTCATCAAGTTTCTCGAAAAAAAAATATATTGTACATGTTTAGATGCTGACGTTAAATTTCTTCTGGGCTTTTTCCTTCTTTTGAAAGAAATTTTAAAATTTCAGGTATAAAGAAACCACACGGCTTCTTTCAGCTTTAGTCACTATGCTACTGAGGGTAGAGAAATCAAAATTTAACTGTAACGTCGCTTGACCATGTCCGAACACTCTCTAGCTTGTTCAGGTCGGACATTTAAGGTTCTTAGTTGTACGTATTTGTCAAAAGTATCTAACACTTGTTATTTATATAATGATATCTAAAATTAATATTTGTGTGATATACCCACCCTTATTCGTGACCTAGTTTGTAAGAGGTCTGTCTTCCAGCACGAAGGTAGCGGGTTCGATTCCCGTCGGTACTCAACATTTTTTAGTTGATTGTGAGAGATTGCTTATGACAATAACATCCCTCGAAACAATAAGGCAAGAATCCATTAGCGACATTCCTAATAAAGGTTTTTCAAGATTGCTTTAACTGTCCGCGATACTAAAAGCACTAAGTTTATATGCCCTCAATAACTTAATATCATGGCTACACACTCATTTACGTGTAGTAGAAATATTGAACCAACTGAGTGACACTGTGGATATATTCTCGGCATCGTCTAGCAGTATGAGAAGAATCCTGGCTTATATTCTTCAGCAAACGTTCTTTGCGTAGCGGGGAAGATTCGTGCAAAGTGAAAAAAAGAATAAATAAATAAACCCACCAGGCTGTACAAAATTAAATTAAAGCGACATACAATACTGATTTCTCAAATATGGATGTTAATACGTACTGTGAATTTTATACTAGTCAGAAATTAACCATAGATACTCGAATATACGAGTATGTCAATATTTGAAAAATTATGCTGCGCAACAGCACATTACCTTCAAAATTAATGAATGGGTGTGAAACATGGACTTGAAAAAGGAGTCAATGAAAAGCTATTGAAATACGCTTAGAACAATATATGTTATGTAGTGTGTTAATGAGTAACGGGATACGAAATTTAATTACTAAGGATGAACATATGATAAACTAAAAACTGATTTGGTAGTTAGGGTGAACCAAATCACTAAATATGTAAATGGTGACGAAAGATTGGGTTAAAAATTAGTGAGATGCCTGTTAGAGGATAAATATTTACCACTTTTGTTGTTAACACTATGATCGGTCAGGTCTGTTGCCATGTGTCAATTTCTCGTAACCCATCCATAAATATATTTGTTAATTATGCCTTGAGTGGAAGCGCATTTCGCTTAAAGTATTACAAAGTAGCGCCGATACTGACTTTTACTAAGTCGATGACCTCCGTGGTGTTGATAAGACGCTTGTCTTCCATGTAGTAATATCGGGTTCTATTCTCGATGGTACCCAAAAGATAAAATTAAAAAAAGTACTAGTCTGATCTAAAAGTTTTTTTGGAAAATTTATTTAGCACTAGAGATATCAAACTAAATAAAAAAAACGACACTTACACAAGACCGATTGTTTGTCCTAAAAATGCACGGATAGTTATAGATAACACTCTACGGATGCAGCTGTTCTGTTTTGTCCAAGTCATTATCTTTCGTTTTTTGTCAACCTTCTAATCCTTTGACTAGTACAGAGCCGACTAGGGTGCAGTGCGCAACTATCGTCTACAAAGCAGAAACTATGGTAAGTCATCTTTTGGTGAAAATGAGTTATTACTGGTTTTTTTTAATCAGTGAATTAAAAATAACTCATGGGAACATTAATATATGTAATATACTCGTATATAAAGGTCCCACATTATACTTGTTCTCGGATAATTGAAGAAACATCATGACGCTTTTAATGTGCTTATAAGAAACAACACCATCACGACGAAAATGTGTCTAGTAAAGTCACATGTCTTCGCAATATTAATGTACGGTACGGAGACGTGGACTCTGAGAACAGTAGAGAGACATAGAATATATGCATTCGATATGTGGTGCTAGAGTAGGATGTTATTGATTCCACGGATGACAAGGAAAACTAATGACTCCATTCTCGAAGAACTGAGAATCACTGATAGATTGTCGACAATATGCCTACGATGAGTCTTCCAATTCTTTGGACATATTGTTCGGGGCTGAGGACACGGTTTGGAAGAAGCTCGTGGTCATTGGAAGTATGGAAGAACGACGCACCAGAGGAAGAGCCCTAATGCGTTGACTGACCAAGAGAGATACTCTATAGGACTAGCCTTAATAACTGATCTTCGAAACGTGGAGTGCAGAGATGGATGAAGAGGAGTTACATACATTGGAGTCACGATGTTTAGACATGAACTATACAATAGGATAGATGGAAGGAACAACAACATGGAATTTAACCATGAAATATCCATTTGACTGGTTTGATATTTTGAATATTCGGAGTTGAGGTATACTCGTAACATACTTGATATTTAAAAAAGTCACATAAAATGAGATACCATATTTTGCGCT
The DNA here is from genome assembly GCA_949825065.1 of Odontocerum albicorne. Classification (NCBI taxonomy): domain Eukaryota; kingdom Metazoa; phylum Arthropoda; class Insecta; order Trichoptera; family Odontoceridae; genus Odontocerum; species Odontocerum albicorne. The sequence continues at coordinate 11,707,099 of OX463848.1, forward strand.
TTACAGACGGTAAAAACGAAGGCGCAGACCCACCGCAGGATTTCGTTTCCAAGTGCTACATTTATTGGGTGTAAAACTACAAATAGGATTATGCGCTGAAATAAATTGGTGCCATTAGACCAAACATAGGACTCTGGATATCGGATTATAGAACACTTTTTTTATATAGAGAGTTGTACATAAAATGTGATCGTTTCAAATGTAAAATATTTGTTTATATAGAGTTAAATTATTGTCGATTAGATTTGACGCCCTTGAGGAGAGTCTGCTCTCGAAACGGCACTATGAATCCACCTTTTAATATAATCATTAATAATTAATTATCCATTAATGAACTTATTTTTTTTTGTTCATTTATGTAATTATCTTAACAATTGCAAATTATTAAAAGGAAATGAAGATTATTTTTAGTGAAATTTAAGAAAATAATAATATATTAATTAAATTTTAATTATTTAATTTATTTGTGTAATAGTAAAAAAAGCATTATGAGCATAATTCTGCTATTTTAGATAAAATAAATCTTTTCAACTAACAATTTAAAATATTTTTTAATACGATAAATTTTTCGTTATGCACTTCAAAATTGCATTTTGTTCCCAAATACAGACCTAATAACTAAAAGTCAATCAGTATTAATTTAGAATATGTTTTTTATGTGTATTGAGTAGATGAATGATATACGAGTATTTTGTGTGTATTGAGTAGATGAAATATATATTTTTTTTTTATTTTATCCAGATTTTTTTTGTATGTTACGGCCTTGGACCTCCTGAACTCTAGCCTGTAACATGATTGTATTACATAAATGGTAGATAGTATGCATGTACAGTACCCGGCGGTAAGTAATACAAGTGGCTTTGTAGAGCGTCGTCTCTATGGCACGATGCGCGAACAGTCAGGTACGCGACGACATGACGGAACATGTGTATGAATGACAGAGACGACGCTCTACAAAGCCGAAGTTAGCCGATTATAGCCGACAGTCTCTTTCTTAGGCCGATGTATATTACTTACCACGGGGTACCGTACGAATTATGTAAATGTTTACACTTTTTTTGACACGTTGATTTTGTATTCATGTGCACTTAAAATGCTAATTTGAGTTTTAATTTTGTAATTAATTTTTGAAGGTCAATAAAAGATCATATATTGAACTAATTAAATAATATTGCCCATGTTCCAGGAAACGTATTTTTACTATCCTCCAAGAACCTCCAACTTTCGGAAAACACAAAACACAGGGTGTTGTCAGGTGAGGAAAGTGTACAACATATACTACATATGCATGAGAAATAAATCAGCAATAGTCTCCCCGATCGCTGATTGATTTCTCGTACAACGCCACATATGTTAAGAGCAGGTTTCCCCACCGTTTATTGAACCAACATCCCCATGGAGCATCATAGGATATGTCAAAGCCCTCTTTGTATTCAATGTTGTTAGTACTAGCAACTCGGAGATAGTAAAAAATGCGTTCAATAATATAGGGTAGCGCAATAAGAACTGCAATTTTAAATCGATGGGGGGAAAACAAGTTTTTTTATGTTTATTCGTATCAATGTAATTATTGCACATGAAAATGATGTGTGAAAAATGATATCGGCCAAATGACCACCTTGGCTCCTGTTACAGATGACGACTCTTTGGCTAAATTTTCAATAACAGATTCACATAAATGCATACGTATATCTGCAATGACACAAATGATGTAGGATTTAAGGCCATCGATGATTTTGGATTCTTGGCGTACACTTGAGATTTAACATAACCCCAGAGAAAAAATCTGATGGGGTTAAATATCACGATCGTGCCGGTCAATTCACATTTCCACGACGAGAATTACACGGTCGGAGAAATTTTTCTGCAACATTGTATTGCAACATTGTTATTGCAAGCCATTGTTTAATCAGCAATATGACAACCATCTTGCTGGAACCACATATTTTTCAAGTCCAAATCATTCAATTAATGCCAAAAAAGCTTGAATTATGATACGATATCGATTTCCATTGACCGAATGTATTATTTCATAGGGTGGCGCAACAAAATATGCAATTTGAAATTTGCCGCCATTTTGCAGCTGTCAAACGCATAATATTTATAATGAGACATACGTCATCTACATAACCTATAAATTAATCCTGCAGTGGTACATGATTGCAGAACTTAAATTAAATTTCAAATTGTTCTTGTTGCGCCACCCTATACAAAAAAATTGGTTTATTTGTTTTGTTAAAACAAAAAAATTGCGTTTGTTATAAAACTATTACTAAGTAAAACGATTTTAAAATCAGAATTAAACAAAAAAAATATTTTCACATTACTGTGAGCCTTGTGCTTGATCATTTTTCTCGAATTCTATATTTAGTTGCGGTTTTGTTATAAAACACCTCTAATCTACACTACTCGAAATTTATAACCGTATTTTTGAAGTTTCTGAATTACAGTACTGAAATCTATTTCAATGAGGTACTAAGATGGAAAAACTACAAATAAAAAATTCGCTTTTTTTTTAGGAACTCGATAATTACCATTATATTGCAGTCATATGGAATGATATTTATTTTTAGAATCTCGATAATTGGCGTGGTATTGCAGTCATGTGGAATAATATTTATTTTTAAGAACTCGATAATTGCCATTATATTGCAGTCATATGGAATTATATTTATTTTTAGAATCTCGATAATTGGCGTGGTATTGCAGTAATGTGGAATGATATTTAGTTTTAGAAACTTGATAATTGCCATTGTATTGCAGTCATGTGGAAGGATATTTATTTTTAGAAACTCGATAATTGCCATTGTATTGCAGTCATGTGGAAGGATATTTATTTTTAGAAACTCGATAATTGCCATTGTATTGCAGTCATGTGGAAGGATATTTATTTTTAGAAACTCGATAATTGCCATTGTATTGCAGTCATGTGGAATGATATTTATATATTTTAAATTTGATATAGGTTTAACCCAATTACATCGAATAATAAAAAAAATTGGAAAAGTTTGAATACATAATAATAGGAATAATGTTATTCATGCTTCCCTGTGAAGTGATAATTTTGCTTATCAACTTTATTAAGGAGTTCAATATTCAATTTATCAATCGAGATATGGGAGACATCGATGTCGGAAAATTCCATCAACAATGTCATTCAGTGTGCGAGTGGTGATACTCCTAGAAAACAATCTAAATTCATGATGTCTTAAATAATTGTCTGGTATATTAAATAAAAAATCATCAATTAGCTAAGTGTTGCACTTATTTTTTCATTCCTCGTAAGCTCGAGACCATACTATTGCTCTTCGAAAATAAGGTTTATATTTTTTGATACCGGAATATTTAACAAATCCCACAATGGCCCATTGAAAGTCTAACGCCCCCTTATGAATCTCAACCACTCAACGGCCCCTAAAATTTAATTCATCCTTCAAAGGGGTGATATTACCCACATTGAGAATCAATAATTGTTTCGAAATGATGGATGGACAGTTGGGAGTCAACGCCTTAGGAGAGAGGCGAAGTCGATGTAATAACGAGTCAAATACGAGTAGTTTAGAAAGGGAACGAAAAAGGATTTTGATTATCAAGAAAACATTTCTCCTATGTGAATTGTCCAAGTAATTCTTTACTGAATGGTCACTGGTCAACCAAGGGCGTATGGGTTAAATGGCTCTTAGTAGAAGTGAACATTAATAATTGTATCTCCACGTGTTTCCCCCCTCCCTTACAATGCCCACCCCCTGCCTGTTAAAGGCCCGCGCAGTAATTAAGATTTGCCACCAACAATACTGAACACATTTGCATAAAGTGTTTAACCCATTCGCTAACATTTTTTTAGCAATTAAAAAAAACAATTTTGTTTGTATTGAGTAACACTTTCACTGTATACAGTACAATTTGATGGGTTCATTGTCAAGTGACAATCTCTTTTAACCAATCAGAAGATATTAAAGAGTTCTAAAGTGAAAATAAGACTGGGGCATTTTTTTTAATATCTAGGTTTTAACGCAAATACAACCTAAAATCGCTAACTTGAAAGACACGCGTCTTAACTAGGCAACGGTCATCCAAGGTCGTATACTTACTACTTGAAGGTATTTTTTCTCAGAAATCTGAAAAGTGATGTATTTTTGCTAACTAAAAAAATAACAAAACCAAATGCTGACTAAAAATATTTAGTTGACAAAACATATGTAGATGCGAATAAGAGACCAATCTAATGTGTTATGCGAATAAGATCCCAATCTAATATGTTATGTGAATAAGAGCCCAATCTAATATGTTATGCGAATAAGAACCCAATCTAATATGTTATGCGAATAAGAGCCCAATCTTATATGGACTCAATATATATTTTAGTGTATATTTATGTAGTTATGTGTTACTATTACACATCGGAAAATCTACAAAGGTTTCTTTTGTAGGTCGACTTCCCTTGTTAAGTTTTCATACCAAATATGTTTTTCTAAAAAGTCTTCAGTGAGATACAGGCAAAATCCTAGTTTACTGGGGACGCGACAAATGAAAGGCAACAAACCCAGATCCATTAAAATTGTGCGTCCAAATTAAATTACCTGTTGTTTTTTTCGCAAATTGTGTACCATATATTTCTTGTCATGTGTAAAATAAATTTAAAAAAAAAACATATTCGTAGCCACTATCTTCCTATACTTAGAGTAAATTTTTTTGTAATATTTTTAATCTGTCAATAATAGTGGGTTCGATCTTGAGTTAGAGTACTCTTGGTGATGTTCTGTTAACGGCGCTGTGTAAATTGTTATCTTATTATTAATTTCGATAAGTATTCTTAAGGCATTTTGAATTTTGGATTACACATATTAAAATCATTATATGTGATATATGAGTTAATTTTTATTATTTTAGTCTCCCAAACAATGCTTTCGTTTCTAAGGTTCTGTTTCTCCTCCCTTCTCCAGATCGACCAAAATATTGTTTTCTTAAAGTGCCCTTAAATTGATATAAGGATACTCACGAATCAGTTACTCGAATCCAAAGTCAAAAGATACAGTTCCCATAGTCTTTCAGATAGTGCATTCGTTGGGCGTCATTCATTTATAATATTATGTGAAAAAATATCGAATCGGATTAATGTGTATTCCATGATTACGAGTAAATATAAACATCAAAAAATCATTCCATAAATCATCAGTTCAGTTCATGTCCCTATTGGAGTAAACAGAAGGAACATATCTAAGCTTCCTTCTATCTTGTCACACATCTTTCGATTCTGCCACGTCCATGAATCTCATAATGCATTCTCTGTATTATAAAGAATTTTACGTTTCCGTCTTTCAGAATTTGATAAATTTGACAATGTCTCGTTTTTTAGGTCTTCCCAAACTTTTTACACTTCTATACTACTGGTATAGATAATGATGTTAAAATCTTTCATTATTCATTCTTCCTACGTGGCCAAACCAATTCAATGTTACCGTTTTTTCATTATAAGCGATGCATAGTCTTTCAATCTGCATTATTTCCTTACACCTTCCCCGTAGCTTCTTTACTACTTTTATATACTATTTTTGTTAATCTTTCATACACACCGTCACGCTATACCCCTTTTGGGGTAGGCAGAAAGAATAGATCTTTACGTCTTTATATCCTTGAATATGGCTCTCGCCTCTTCCACATCATACATCTCATCAAACACGCTCTCATATTTATTATACTTCTTATCCTTCCTTCAGTAAATTTTTTTTTCCAACTATTTCCCTTAGGGATTATGAAAACGTGATGTTAACACTTGCCTTACTCTGCTAAAACATTCCGCCAGCCACGGTACTGGACGTTTTGATGAGGAATACATGAAGTATGAAGACTGCAATTAGTATATTTGGAGTAATTAAATAAAATATAAGTCCTGGTCACTCGCTATCCATCACAAGGTGGCAAGTGTTCACGAGTTTGTTTACTTAATTGCTCTTATTTAGAGGAATGGAGGATGCGAAACAGAGATTCGAAGATGAATTGGAATGGCAAAAGCAGCTATGATAAGTTTGACAAAGATATGGACTAACCAGTCTATACTAAGAAAAACGAAAATTTGTCTGGTTAAGTATCTAGTATTCTCAATAACGATGAAAATAAATGAAACAAACATGATATATGCTTTCGAGGTGTGTTGTTGGAAGCGGATGTTCCGTCTCCCATAGACCGTAAGACGCACTAATATTTCTATCACCCAGAATTGAAAAGTATCAAAGGACTTTCAACAACATGCAGAAAAAAAAACCTTAGCATACTTTGGGCATGTTGCTAGAATGAATGATGATTTTTTGGAGATCGAAGGGTCAGTTGAAGTTAACAGAAACCTCTCTAAGCACTGCATTCAATATGGCTCAGGACCGGGAAGACTGGAGACAGGTGGTGCGCCGAATTCGTGATATCAAAGGATAACGACGCTCAGCATTGAATACACGATTGAGAAGAAAAGAGTCTCCTTCAACTCTTTGCCCGGTCTACCTCTTTCTCGCTCTACGTTCATTTATATTTTACTATATTCTATATAAATGTACACAGTATTATTTTTATGAAATATCTTAAAACGGATTGAATTGAGGTTGTATTATTCTCCCATATACGAGTATGTATATTAGTTTCCGATTGAAATATTTGTACCAAAGGCATAGAGATCCGTCTCGTGTGACTAATGGGTTAACAATGAATTATACGTTGTGTTGTGGCTTGTCTTATTTAGTTACCAAATTGAGTTAGGGCGAGGCATTAGTGTGTGTTTTAATTTAATATCTGATAGATACAACGCGATATCCCGGGAACAACAATACTAGCGTGGCTCTGCAGACTTCTTGGTCACTGGATAAGTCCTCGGTTTCAGGATTAATCCTCGTTAGGAATATTTAAATATACTTTATCGCTAGTAAAAATATTTTTTGTGGTTCTACAAACGTGCCATCACCATTCCCCTAGAGATAAGTCAAAAAGGACAAAACGTAAAATTTTTCAATCAAACACATATATTTCGCTTCTTCCATATCCATACACAATTTTATATCTTCTTAAAAAATACTTTTTATATAATACATATTAAATATATATGATATACCATCTTGTCGTGCCCCTTTTGGGGTAGGCAAAGAGGAAACACGCTCACAGCCTTTCCCTCTTCAACAACCACACATCTCATGATACACGATCTTACACGTGATACATTAACAAATGTGTTGAATGTATATAATAATGAACGGTAATAGTTAAGCATATTTTGCGGTCAATGTTTGCCCCAAATGTTTAAGGGGTTTTTAACGTCATTTTGAAGATGGAATGCAAGTAGCCTGAACAAGTGGATATGTACGTGCTAAATACGTAATGTTAAAATAATTCGTCGCAAGAATTGTTATCTAGTTATAAATTGTATATAGATGTTAACTGTGTTTAAGAAATTAAATATAAAGATTATTAAAAATAAAATTATGTTAATTCTTAGTTATAATATAGAAATAACATTAGTTTAAACTTAAAAGTATAAATTTATATGTAAGTATAGACTTTTGCAAGTATTTGTTGTAGATTACATTATTAAATGAAATAAAAAAACGAAAAGGTTTAATTTTGTATACGATTTACGGTGAAAAACGACTTTGGACATAATACAAAACGCACATTTTCCGCGTGGTTTGCTTTGTTACATAACGGTAATGGATTTAGCTTGTCCTCAGCTGTAATCTCTTGGACAATGCCTCGTTATAAATAAACAATCTACTTTTGGTGGTCAAAATTCTTAACTAATCCAGCTAGTAGTAATATTTCAATTTCAAAGTATATTTTTTTCAATACACATTGAACAATATTAATTTTCATATAAAAATTATAATGAATTCAAAAAAATTTATTCCTAAAATTTATTTATTTATTTATTTGTATAATTTTTATCTTTAAAATTGTTAGAAATATTTAAATTGAAATTTAGATTTTTGAGGTCTTCACATAAGCATGTGAGTAAATTATTTATCGAATGAAGAGAGTATGATGAAGACGTATTGTTGGACATGTTTTTAATCTATTCATTAATTTATTTAACTCCATTTCCACAAGGGTGTGGGCTGAAAAACATCTGGTGTCCCCGTGGCTGGGCTCGCCCTTTATTGGTGGGGTGTATCTTGGCCGGGGGAATGTTATTAGATGAGCCCAGACATTTTGATAGCTTCTGTCTTTAATGTATTCATTGATATTTATGTGTTCATGAAGTATATTTAAATGTAATATTTACATACTATGTTGCTATCAATAAACCTATATTTATGTATTTATTATTTATTAATTTATTTTTTCAGGTCCTTTGCACATTACAGGTTTTCATAATTACTATAGTACAAGGACCAAACATAACAAGTACAAAAAAAACATATATAAAACAGTTCAACATTTTAAGACTTATAAAAACTATTGTAAAAATGTATATGTTGCACTAAAATACTATGACAAAATGTAGCATGTGAGATAATATAAAAAGATTAAATTATTTCAAGTACTACACTGAATTCAAGAGATTTTCCCTGAAGGAGCTGAGTGACACATGCAACACGTCATGAGGACACACACGGTTAATCAGTATGATTGCTCTACCTACCGGCATCTCCAAAAGCAGGTTGGTTCGACTTATAGGTTGATAGAACAATATGAGAGCGTTGTCAATAAAAATTATAAATTTAAGTATGTGTATGATACATTTCAGAATTCTCATAACAATAAAAGTCAAGTAAAAAATTACAGTTGACCTTTCAGAAATTTGAATTAATCAACTTGAATTAAATCAATTTAAACTAGATTAATTAAAATCAAATTAAAGTAGTATATAAGATTATTAATTCATATTACGTACACGCATATGAATAATAAAGCGATCATAAAAATATTATGAATCATTCGATTCATCTTAATTTTTCACTTACCAGAAATCGACTTTAAATCCGACTTTCGTTGGCTAGGTGGTTAAAGGTTTGACCATGATAGCTGAAAAAATCCACCCGATGATAGCCGAAAAAAGTTAAAATAAGGCTTTAGTTTGGTAAAAAAAGCTTATCTGGTAAGTAAGGTAAGTTCTTGTCTCTTAGTGAAATTACCAATACGTGCGATGTTGAACTGTGAATCCTGTGCCTTCTCTTGTGGTTCTCAACCCGAAAGCTCGATTAATGGGGCAGAAAAAAATGTTGTCCCCGGTAACGATTTTCAATATATTCGAATCACTAGTTCATATATGTTGACGGGTACTTACTATACGAATGAATGATATTATATGAAACGACGGTTATCATAATCTTTACATTTTTCTATTTATTTGGGGTCTTCGTGCATTGTCCAAGGCCATATCCGAAGTCAAGTTTGGATTATTCATGTCTTGGTTGATGCTATCCTTCCATCGCTGAAACCCATCCCAGCATACGGATTTTGGTAATATGGCATCACTGTTTTTGGGGTTTAGTTGTTGCCCTGCACTTAGCTCCATACAAGAGTACTTAAATCACTACCTTAAATAACATATGTCTAGCAAAATGTAATACCACAATATTGGGGATAGGAGATCTAATATGGCTCAGGCACCATTGTTTATGTTACGTGTCCATGAGTGATTTAATTTACAGATAAATACCGTAGTGAGGTTCTTGCTAAAAGCCGAGTTAATAGAAAATTTTGTTTATAGCACTGCAGAATATTTATCTGAGGCAAAAGTTTGAAATTTATTATGGTATATGAAGTTGAAATTAATATTCACTTTGTTTATACATTGTGAATATTTATTCTGTCGCACTGTGGAAGTTTAGTTTAGAAGTAAATATTAACAAGGAATTTTAATGAGAATAGAACGTGAACAAAAAGAAATATCCTTATTGACCTTGTAATATTATTTTTTTCACTTTTCATATAATAACGTTATAAAGCTCTCGAAGAACTCAAATCTCTATGATGATACCGTTCCTTCATCGATGAGTCTACGTCTTTTTGTTTTCAATACCGCTGAATCTCAAGCATCTGGAGATACACCAAACTTTCCTATATACAAAGGGTCTTAAAGACTTATATTCCCATACAAAAGTTTAACATGTTTACTGCCAACTACGCGATAATGTAAGATTTTAGGCATTATCTAAGACAGTGGTCCCCAACCTTTTTGTCGCCGCGGACCGGTCAACGTTTCATAATTTTACCGCGGCCCACTGGGGACACACACACACACATTGAATGTAGTTTTTTTTTAAATTTAATAACAATATATTTGCACAATATATAATAATAAAATTTACAATTGTGGTACATAAGTTATAGTGACAAATAATACTAGAGAAAACACAAGGTTTGTGGGAAAAATGAAGAAAAAATATATAATAACAATGAAGGATTATTAAGGTTCAGATAATTTTTTGATTTTCTTTTGCATTCATGGGTATTTTCAATATTTTTAAGGTTCAACGGAAGGTTGAAAGTATTTTTTTCCAAGATAGAGAAAAGAATTTTGAGAATGTTTAAGGTTTAATATCGGTCGGAAGGTCGGTGGTAACTTAGCGTGAAGGGGTTTTCAACGGAATAATTATTTTAAACTATAATTAAGTTTTATTGGGTATGTTCGATTTTTCAAAAGTAATTTTGATTTTTAAGCAGGCCCTTGCGCGGCCCAGTACCATTTGGTACACGGCCCGGTACCGGGCCGCGGCCTAGGGGTTGGGGACCACTGATCTAAGATACAGTAACTTGTATAAGCTCGGTCACATCAGAAAATATGAACAATCTTCATTTTCATCCCGTGCTTAATGCTGAGCGTTGGGGTCTTCTGGTATGTTTCAAACTCCAGGTACCATCTGTATCCATCCCTCCCAGTTCTCGGCCATGTTGAATGCATCGCTAAAATATGATCCTGTTATCTTCTTTATTTGAACTGTCCATCTCATATAACATCTTCCTCCTGCTCACCTTCCCTGAACTGACCTTGAGATCACCAGCTTCGCTATTTCTAGTAACATGATCAAAATACTCTGGATTTTTTTTCTGTATGCTGTCGAATGTTTTTCAGCAATCTGCAATTCTTGGAAGATAGAAACGTTGGTGTAAGTACGGCAATCAAATTTTGTCGAGAGTTGTTTCGTCACAAATACTATAACTTGTATGTATCAACACCCGACAAAATTTGATAGCCATATTAAATTTATTCATACAATTGCATTGGACATTAGACGAACAAACTAGTATTTTCTGTAAAAAAATACGGTTTTCGTCCGGTTTTTATGTTTTTAGTGAAAGGATGCATTAGTTGACCATTATCAATAAAAATTCTTACACGGTAAATATTTTCAATTTTCACTATCTGATTGTAGTGCAATAAGCCTGTCAGATGTACCAGATCTAAACAAGTTCACGAAAGAATGAAAATAAAGAAATAAAATATCTATACATTAAATAACATGTCAATAAAAAAACTGCAATAGTAGGGATGTGAGTACATGGTGTAAATGTTTCTGCTGCGTGTTTTAATAGTAGGGATGTGAGTACAGTGTAAATGTTTCTGCTAAGTGTTTTAATAGTAGGGACATGAGTACAGAGTGTAAATGTGTCTGCTGAGTGTTTTAATATTTAGGACAAAAATATGAAATTTGTGTTTCAGGAATGAAACGTGTTCGTCACAGGTCTTGCTCAGTGAATCGGATTCGATTACAGGTTCGAGGTCAACACATATGTATTTTATTTTGCAATATATATGTTACATATTTTGAAAGAAATATTCCCACTAGATTGAGAACTACAAAATTTTTTTTTTGTATTTGATGGTGATAATTCGGTAGCTGAAAAATGTTTATGACATGCGGATATTTCGCTACTACTAGGTATTCAGTGAACGTGGTTAATCCTTAACTTATGCGAGCCTTTACAAAAAAATATATTAAAAAATATTTTTAATGACAATGTACGTGATAAAAAGTTTGAAAAACACGGTCTTAAAACAGGGATAAAACTAAATATTATACTGGTTTATGGTTATTTTAGTCTTTGTGGTTTTATTATTGTTTTATTATTATTAGGGAAAAACTTTAAGGACCGCATACAAAAAACAAAGATAAAAGTTAATGCATGCTGTTGACAAAAAGCACCGGTGAAACAGGTTGACATCCCCCGAGGCATAGCCTCCCAGCCTTCTCATTCTATCTTAACAGGTACATCTTAACAATATGAATCGTCCTCATTCTCTGCAAACAGGTACATCAAAATCAGGGGTGAGTAAATTGTTGATCGGAACTTATTTTACAGCGAGTCGCAAACGTCCTGATCTTTTATTTATTTCAATTGATTGAAAAAAATCTCCTTTATGATAGCTTACAAATATTGTTTTATTGTGGTACTACTGGGTTAATTGTCATCTAGCAATATCTTACAACCAAGCTGAAAGATTTTAAAGAGGTCTGAAGTAAAAATCAGGTTTTAAAAAAGCGCTCTAACGGGAATTGAATTCACAACCTCCGAGTCGGTGTCTTATCAACTAGGATATATTAAAATGGCAACAAGGAATGTTTGTATATGTACATAGTCATATGATGAGAATACCTGAAAATTACATTGTTAGACTCGCAATGAACCTATTCCTCCATCAACTTGCACATCAACTGGTACAATCTAAAAATACGTGGATATCGTAACCGCGAAGCATGGTTCAAGTCAACGCTACGTCAAGGAAAGATTTCCTAAATAAAATAAACAGTAATTGGTAAACAAAAACAACCGACACCATTAGAGAATATCACCCCATTAGAAAAAATTACGTTTCCGGTCTGGACAAAATAGAGCGTGTATGAAAAGATATCACGTCGGTAACATCCTCATGATCAGGCGATATTACAGTTAAAATTTGATACCTCTACCATTAGTGGTGTGTCCACTAGAACGACAAAAGACGTGTTGTTTCGTTGTATTTTGAAATGTTAAAAGTTTAATATTTCGCCGTAATCTAGTGTCTTTCAAAAAAAAGGGAAAAGCCCAGTAGAAATTAATTGATGTCAGCATCTCTCTGGTTATCTAAGAAATCATATAGCTTATATAACTAGATATTGCGGATGCCTTATTTGTTTGTTCCTTTACTTCGTAGTAGATATCTTATGAATGGAGATGTCGACGAAAGTAATACATATTTTATTTATGGTTTTTGTATGATTTAAGATACCTAAGGGAAGTTGACAGACAGTTCATTTTACAAAATTATTATTTGTTTGTTATCCCTTAATCAAAGTTATGTTTTTTAAATTTTGATTATTGTGTACATTATATTTATGGAAAAGATCTTTATATCTGTAAAGAAAAATTAAGAATATACTCGTATGTTGATTTTACTAAGTGTATTCATTGATATGTGTTAATCTTCATTGATATGTGTTAATGAGGCATGCTTAATTATTCTTTTTTTTTATAATTATCTGATTCAAATATTTGCATGCAATAGTTTGGTATATACTTCTTTCTAACTACAGTTTTATATTAACTATTGTATATTAACACTTTATATCCCGATCCCATGTTTTAACGTGATAAACCAGATTTGCGTTGAGTCCTGTCCCGTGTTTTACGTGATCGATACATTTTCTAAAAAGGACATATTACTGACATTTAACAAATATTTTTGTAAACAATTCAACCTTTCAACGATAATCTCCTGATTTCTAATATAAATAATATCCTAGATAGTGAAAATATACATGCATTGATTTCTCATAAAGATTCTGGTGTCGTGTTATCAGCGTCCAGTGAAATGTCAGATCTTGAAGATTTTGACATACGAATCTGGAGACCAACTACAGTCTCCGTACCTAAATATATTAAGGAGTTTGCAGGATTTTTCTAGCGGCTCATCAAAGAGTATGTCTAAACATGTGTTGGCATGTATTGCATCAACTGACAAAAAAGAAGAAAAACCTCTGCAGAACTTGCAAGGCATGTGCTAAGCACATGAAAAAAGAGAGACCAAGTACATGTGTAAGGAATGTAATGTAGCTTTCTACAAAAGAGAATGTTGGCAGAATTATCATACTATAATAAATTGTTGAAGTATTTTAAACAAAGTTTAATTATAATAGAATATTCTAAAAAAATGATTAGATTTAGCAATTTTAGTAAACCCTTCACAAAAATGAATTCCTCAAAAACAAACTGGGCTCTGGGAAAAGTTGTCTTGATTTCGATTGCGTTTTAAGGTGTTAATGAAACGACTTTTTAAAGAATGTTTAGGGAAATGTCCCTTAAAGGTATATGATGATTTTGATTGTTGGTAAATAAATAAAACACGTTAAATCGCAATGCGGAAGGAGAGAGTGAATGAATACTTTATTTGATAGTACGTAGGTATTTATAATATTTCAGAATGGGCGCGGGAGTGCGCCCGCGATATACTTTTATCTCGCTTCTGTGCGTGCAGAAATGGTCAATTGAAGTATTGTAGATATCGTAAATAGTATTGTAGGTAACAATCTATTTACGGAACCGGCGAGACAGCGTGATGCGTTCTCTTTCTACTATGGAATGCGGCGCGATGCTCGGCCGCGTCAATGTTTGGCATGTGACCTTTGGACTGTTTAATATAATTTATCGAGGTATCCAAAGGTCGTTTCATCGGTCATTGACCGTATGTCTGCGACAATATTTAGCGACGACCGTGGTTCCCACAAATGTATTTTAGTTTTTACGCGTATTCAGAATTTTAATTATATTTTGTAAAAACATAAGTGGTCGGAAACCGTGTTTTTCTGATGATTGGTGATACCTGCAAAATGCTGGTGCATGCATCGCTTAAAATCCTACTTAACAAGTTATATCCGAGTAAAATGTCAGCACATTTGTCTACACTCTTGCCAAATAGTAAAATTTTATGACTTCAAAATTTGCCGATCCCTAGTCTGAAGAATAACACATGTATCACTCTAAGACCGATATCTTTGACCTGTAAAAAGTGAAAGGACTGCGAACAAAAGTGGGCAGATTCAGATGTAGCTTGGCGATGAGGCTGTCCATCACTCAGACTTTTGTTCCCATGCGGACTACACGCTGCTGAGGAGGTTTTAGGGCTGAGAATTTATATCCTGGCCACCCTCAGCGGGAGAAGACATTTGTTTCCAGTGTCTCATTGATAAAGAAATTCACTTTTTACTGAGACCAGTAATTCTACTAGACTTGAACCCTTTATTGCACCAATTGGCAACACCAGTATATGCGCTAAAAGAGTGAGAAAACATTTCCTCTTACTTTATTACTATTATTTATATGATACTATTGTTAATTTGACACTAGTAATTTATTTATTACAGTTATAAATGATCATTTATACAATAAATGCTAGAAATTATATTCGTGCTTCATTACTCTATTAGGGGCTATTTTTGAGCGAAAGAATTATTGATTTTTTTAATTTCAACTCTGTTTTTATCCAATTTTAAGTTGAATTGACTGTAAATATAAATCAAGAAAGAACTATAAGCATCAAATTAGTAAATATTTAACATTAGCATTGAATAGTTATTCGTTACTTGTAATTATAACTTACTGTAAAGTTTGTTTTGGCGTTAACAATATTTTAAGTCACAGCTGATTTTGACAGATCAGTTCACTATCATATTTATTAAAGAAGTTAATTAACAATTTTACTATCATATTCTTGAAAGAAATAAAGTAAACTAACAATGAATTGACAAGCACGTACTAAAAACCTGATCAGTAGTACTCTATGAATTTTTCGAAATTTCAGCTTTTTAATATTTGAAATGTGTTAATATCTAATTAGAATCTTCTCCACCTGACTATTTATTTAAGTGACTTTTAAATATTTTATTATTTGTAATATGTAACCGATTATTTGCAATTGAAAATTATAATGTAATTGGGCTAAGCCTGTATTGTGAATGAAAATTACAATGTAATTGGGCTAAGCCTGTATTGTGAATGAAAATTAGAATGCAATTGGGCTAAGCCTGTATTGTGAATGAAAATTACAATGTAATTGGGCTAAGCCTGTATTGTGAATGAAAATTACAATGTAATTGGGCTAAGCCTGTATTGTGAATGAAAATTACAATGTAATTGGGCTAAGCCTGTATTGTGAATGAAAATTAGAATGTAATTGGGCTAAGCCTGTATTGTGAATGAAAATTAGAATGTAATTGGGCTAAGCCTGTATTGTGAATGAAAATTAGAATGTAATTGGGCTAAGCCTGTATTGTGAATGAAAATTACAATGTAATTGGGCTAAGCCTGTATTGTGAATAAAAATTAAAAATCCTGTGAAATCTATATTATTGTTAATATTTTTTCTTATATTGATTTGTTTTTACTACTAATAAACAAGACTTTCATTATTATTAAATAAATAATTAAAAAAAATACTTTAAGGTCAAAAAATGTTATTTTAGCCCCTTTTGTCAGAGTGGTTGTTGATGACAACGCACTTCCTTGAAATCTGTGGGAAGACCTCTGGAAAATGGACAGAAGATATGAGAAAGGAGAGGACATGATGCCATCTTGCAGCCGAGAACTGAGAAGACTGGAAGCCGTAATAGAGCCTGTCTAATCAGGCTTGTGTATGTGGATCAATAGAGGTTGATGTATAAGACGTCACGGTTTGTACGGCACAGATATGTAAAGTTGACCATTTAGGTTTGATAAAAAATCACCTCTTGTATCCTTAATCGACAGGGATATTTATTTACCATTAGAGGGTTCAAAGGAAGTCGGTCGGGTGGCGTAGTCCGGGACAGAAGAGCATACAACCTGAGGACGAGGAGAGTTGACCCCAACAGTCTTCGCAGACAATGAGTTGGGATGGAGCCAGGGAGAAGAAGAGAGGGTTCAAAGGAAATGGACAGATAGTAAAAAGGAAGCGTTAAAAAGAGCACCTAGTTCACATTACAACAGATATCACGCTGAGGGGAAATCGCCTGTCCTAGTGTGGTTTCTCCTGGGCTGAGACCAGAGGAATTACCGCCTGTGTGGCATTGTAAGTTAGGTTTTGATCAGTTTATGTCAAAACCGAATATTTTTTATTATTAAATCATGGGTCGAAAAATGAATTTTTTTGACTTAATATTCTTTATATGCTGAAAGTTCGACGCTCTTATGATTTAGTTACTTGATTGTTATTTTTTATGACTAATGATAAAACTTACTGTGTATGTTTAAAAAAATCATAAGTCATGTAGACAAATTCAAATTCCTTACGGAAATTCTACTGTATCTATTCGAAAGAAAATTTAAAACAAATTGATTTTTAAAATGGTTTTTTATCCAAATTTGCTTTTCCTCAACCAGTTAATAATAATATCATTTTACCAGTAAAGAATAGTAACAAAGATTTTGCCATCTTCAATTAAACGGATGGATAAAATGTATATTCAAATTATTTAATTTAAAAAAACTGATTCTTTTTTGTAATCATAACAATAATTTCATAAGGTATTTTTACCAGGTTTAAACAAGATGGTGTTTATTACTTGTCCTGAACTTTATGAAAAATTGAAGAAAATTTATCTTCACGCTATAAGGTAAAGGAATGTTTTCAACAAACGTGTGGGATCGACACACTCTGGTTTTAGGATGATATTCACTGAAACAATGAATGCACTGATTGATCAGATGGTGATACTACATATGAATCGGGAGAAAGAAAAGTCAGCTCTTACACATGATTTCTTCATCCAGATAAACAGTTATAAACAGACCTCTGTGGTCCTGTGACGATCAGAGCAAAGCCAATCGTCACGACTATAACATCAACTTCGATTAGTAATGTAAAATACTCGTTTACTATGTGTTAAGAATATTCTTCTTTCATATGTTATATTTCTAGCAATAAAAATGTATTTTATAAAGTCTTCATTGGTTCAAACGCATGCAAAAGTGTATTGATCTTCATGGAGAGTATTTTGAAAAACAATAAAGCCATGTTATGTTTGTGGAGTATCATTTATTCGTAGTAAATTATGATATAACATATGTGTATGGTACATACCACAAAAGGAATGTAAAAATATATTTTTGCAAAATACACATACAAACACTTACTTACGTATTGTCACTTCTATACAGTGTTCTTAAATGTCTCGTCGCTCTTTTATATCTTGTGGAAATGTTCAGCGACTCTCTACTAAATTTGTACTAAAGTGAAGACGAACTTCAAAGCAATTTTTTAAGATCTTTCGATTTGTGATAGTAATACATTCGGTTTTAGGTGTTGCGTAGTAATAAACAATCATTATTGTTGATAAGACCTCCCAAAAAGGATTATCTGATTACGCCACCCATATCTCTAATACTAAGGGGCAAACCATACCACGTCACAGAACCAATAACAGTTAAAACTCTATCATAATACGCATCTATATTGAATCGATTTGGAACGATCAATGTATAAGATGAAAAATAAATCGACCTCAAAATTCTGATCCCCTCCGAATGAAAATCTCTCAGACACAGATTCGAAAGATAAAATGGAGGCATCCCATTATAGGACTTGAATACAAAAAAAGAGTTTGAAATCCATTGATGACTCAAGAACCAATGTAGAATTTTTAGATGCGGACTATATGACAATATTTATGGCTGTCATATAGCAGCATTGAAAACAGAATAGATCCTTGAAATTTGCGATTCAGGCAAACCAGAGTAAATTGAATTACAATAATCCAGACGCGATACAAAAAAGTTATATTCATATATAAGAATTTTTATTTCCATTGTTGGAAAATATCGAAAAACACACATGTAACTCTTTAAGACTATAGAAGCATAAAAAAGCCGTATAACCTATTTGTTCATCGAAGGAGAACTTACTGACTTTGATGCAATCTTTTGGAAACATACTAATCCTTTAGGATTTTCCATCATAATACTTCCTTATCTCTCATTTCTTCTATCAGTCATCGATGAGCTAGTTATGATAAATTTAAATATATTTTTTAGTTTATCTTATTTGTGTTTTTTTTTTCGTTTTTAATATTATTGTATTGCATGTTTTTATTTTTATTGTGGTATTGCGTATTTTTCTCTGCACCAAAAATATAAATCTTAAGTTAATCAAACAATTGTTTGGTTGGTTGGGAGAAATTATTTCTTGGTATCGCATGTTTTTTTTCATTCCATCAAAAATGTATAACTTCCAGCCTTAACTCTTAAGTTTGTAAAACAATTATATGGTTGGTAAGAAGAGATTATGACTTGCCAATAAATTCGCGACACTACAATTGATATTGTTCTGATACTAAAGTATCAAATAAAAATATTTACAAAATATCTGTGTTTTGGCCCTCCTTAAACTGGTCGCCCGTGTGCAAACGGGTATATATTCTGCCTGAATTTATACATTAGGGTGTGAACCCCTGTGAACACTCTTAACTTTTCACCCTTTGTGTCCTTCTTGGCTTTTCTTTGAGCACTCCTACAGAAGAATTTCATCGCATAATATCACCTGTCGTTTGAGATAGTTGGGAAATGTAATGCATATGTTGACACAGAATAAACCTTAATTGATGCGGCACTGTTGTTTTAGTTTATGTAGAAGTCCATTTTTTAGTTATGAAATGAATATTTGTACACTTGGAATCAATTGATTAATTAATAAACCGCTTAGTCAAGAAAGTCACTCAAGGGTTAATCTGATTTGTTAAAGCATCTTTCAAAAATATCGTCTTAAGGAGTATTTTAAATATTTTAATGTCCTCGTAATATACTCTTAATATTATTTATATTAAAAATTGGCGGTTGGTTTGATCTAAGAGTTAGCATCATTGATAATCAAGCATGCGTCCCGGGTTCAAATTTCAGCACATTGGCTAAGGGTCAGGTTTCAATTTTTGACATTATTCCATCTCAATTTATATTCTTTGTTTTAGCTACTTCACATGCGTTCTAAGAACGATGTTTGGCATCAAATAAAGTTTTATAAATATACTAAATGAAAGGAAACAAATTAAAACCATTGAATGTTTTGGAACTCGTCATCTACACTTCGGGTCAGATCTATGAGGACAGTGTGTACTTGCAGAAGTACAACTACTTGCACAAAATAAATCTAGACAATTGTCAGAATATATATGAAAAAACTATTTAGAAATATCCACAGATATTTCAACATTCTGTATGAAGAGAGTATTAAAAGTGGATTTATAGTCATGATTATTGTACATCTTTGGTCCCCTCACCACCCTCATCTTGGTATGTAAATGCGGGTGAGTGTAAACGTAACATTCACTGAATTGATTTGGTTACTATGCATGTAAATGCTCACTTAAAAGTGGGCCCACCCAGTGAAGGCATCGTTTATTTGAAACTAATACATACATAAATGAAAAATAATGTAAATTATTGTAATAATTTTTTTTATATTTTTGTTTCTTAAACCCGGTTAGCGGCATTTGGTTATCGGCCAAAAATTATAATATTTCACCTTATAAAAACATTCTTATTATTAACCACCCTTCATGGTTCAATCATGGACACAAATCATCTTTTCTATTAAGGATAAACTGCCTAATCAAAAAGAATGGACTGAAGGAGTCACGGACTAGGGGAGAAGGTAAATCATGGGCCAGGTGGCGACGAAGACCTTACCCACTAGGCCGTGTCCTCTGACCTGCTTAGGCATGATTTACACACTTCAGTCTCAAGCAGGGGTGTGCCTTCCTCAACAGATTCCTTCCACAACGAACCTACAATTTCGTAATATATCGTGGGAAATTGGTTGTTAAAGCAGTTGACATCGTCCTTAAAAGTAAAATGATTTTTATCATATATTTGTGAATAACAGTTGAAAATGAGTAAATAAACGTTCCCTTGTAATTAATCAAATGAAAAAAGTAACGGAAGGATGTACACAAAAATGAACATGACATTAATTTACAACTATTATGGATTTTCTGCGAAACCGAACTTCCTATGTCGATTCCAAATTAGATTTGGAAAGAAAAGGTGATAAATTTTTAAAACTTGAGAAGCATTGTCGAATAAGCTAAAACTTTTGAGTATGGTCATCAAATGTAAATACAAGTATATAACATTATGACTTAACTAAAATCATCCATGCGCTGTATCTGTTCCACCTGCTGTTGGCGACATCTCTTGAGGAAATATCTGTCTTCAGCGACATGGAACAGGTCCTCAGATGTCTGGATTCGAATTCGTCCACGAAAGTTGTCTAACCATGACAGGCGTCTTATACCAATATCGCGTCAATACACGATTTAGCTTATCAATATTAATTGTTGGATGTAATATTTTTCTCCATTCAATATATGATCCAATGAGGCAATCTTTCGACATTTTATGGTATTTGACAACGTTTTTTGAGTGATCGGAAATTCTGAAATCAATGATTGTCTCGTATCCGCTTTATTGTAAGTTGACCAATGATATGATAATATTGATAAAATGATAATTTATGTAGAGTCGTTTAGACAGCATACTCTCCTCAAGGGCGTTCCAGCTCGAGAGTCGAGCCCACATTATTATTGACAGATTAAAAATATTAAGAAATAAATATAAATCAGTTAAGTGTAAGGATAGGACGGCTGAAGGTGCGGCCATTAGATGAGACACTTCCTCGCATCTGCATATGTTCAGATACTTAAACATATTTGGTAAGAAAAACCGCAGAAAACTTACCAAGTGAAGATGAACTACAAAGAAACCTTTCTAGATCTTCCGATATGTGATAGTAACACACACATTCGGCTTCAGGTGTATTGTAGCGTATGTCTGTGGTGTTCATATATAATCATATATTTTAATAAGACCTCACAAAAAGGATATATTAGAGTACACATATTTTGTTTTTTTAGCTTTGTTTATATTATTTCTTTAATGTTTTCGTTACGGTTGATAATTTATACAAATGTTGAAAAGCTCTTTTTTTATTTTAATTCTCTCTAACTTGAATGTGTCGCAACAATGGAATAACAAAGTAACAAAAAAAAGTGTCTAGTTTTAGGTCGTCCGAAAACTACAGATAGTGTGACGATGTCAAAGGGAACAATTTATTTACAAATTCCAGCCAAATTTTCCTAGCAACGTGTACCCAAAAATTCCTCGCAGAAGTTACCCAGCAAGATTGCAATTCTTTTTACGGCCCCCGCCTGCTGCCCCCGGTCCTGCTCCGCTACCCTTGATCCTGCCTCACTACCGATACAGGCAAATTCCATTCTCTTCGTCTGAATAATTAACACTCTACTTGTCTCTCATTTTCTCTTGTGCAATTGGATGTGTATATTCGAAAGAGGTCCAACCCACAGTCGATGGAATTGGATGAACTTTAATTAAATTAAAGTCTAATGACTGCTAGACACGATATGAAAATATTATGCAATTTTAAAAATACGTTTGTTTTACGCATATACTAATATATGAATTGATTTATTTATCCTACTTTTTAACAAGTCAACCAGTGAATTGAAGTTAAAAAAATTGTGGTAAATTTTTTTAAAATATTTTTGCGACTTTCATAGATAGTCCATATAATAATTTAATGCCAACAAGAAGTATGAGAGTGAAATGTGAACGTGGAAGTTGCTGAATAAATGTTGTAGAAAACTATGCACTTGGAAGAATACACGGGTTTACAATGTATTTTATCATAGAATATGGAATGAATGTGAACTTGTGGCTTATATATTAAACAGGGTGAAAAAAACTAGTCTGAGATGGTGTGGAGATATACGATGAAAGAAGAAAGAACGAAGAAAGCCTAACAAAACAAATATACAGTACAAATGTTAGTAGAATGCGTAATATACTCGTAGAAAGACGAAGGAAAGTATGATTGGATCGAGTGAAATTTTGAAAGAAGGAAACAACGAAGATAAATCATAAGTGTTGTATGGATATAGATAGCGCAAAATATGTGTTTCGTGATAAGACAATCTGACTCATCTCTGTCTAACCAAATATGTAAACAGTATGATTGTATATGTGTATGTAATAACCACATTAAATTAAATATAACCATTTTATATATTACAGGTTTACTCATGGCCTTACAAACTTTCTAAATTGCCTGAAAAGTTTTGTTTCAGATAAGTCACATTTTTGACAGGATCCTACATACAAATTCTGTAATTTAATC
Organism: Odontocerum albicorne; assembly: GCA_949825065.1. NCBI lineage: Eukaryota > Metazoa > Arthropoda > Insecta > Trichoptera > Odontoceridae > Odontocerum > Odontocerum albicorne. Next base: position 11,730,215 of record OX463848.1, read on the forward strand.
TCTACATCTGTGGTCTAGTTTAGCTTCAGATCGAGTTTACACATCACGCTGCTAGGGGTAGCTGAGAAAATAAACGTATCAAAAATCTCCATGAACGGTGCGAGACGGGGGAAGTTTGGAAGTCACCCTCCCCTAATTATACTCGGTTCGTCAAGCGATCCGGCGAAAACATAAATTACAAAACACAATTTCCTACTAAAAGTGTTTTTCTCCGCTCACGTAGGTATTCGTCGGCCTAACAAATACCGCCTTTCACAAGTTCAACTGTTTACCGCCGAAACTCAACAATAGACTGCTTGATTTTTTCCGCTTATCTCGGGGGGTGTTTTATTACGCTCTTTTCAAAGAGTTGTGCAAACTCTTTAGGGAGTCGGTAAAGTTTTTTTTATCGCTTCGCGCCTATTCGTGAATATCATGCCAATAAGTTTGTACAACTTACTTCTTTTATTTTATTTTGTAAAGGATTTATATCGAGTTTCGTGATTTTCGCGTTCTTTCTCTTACGCTTGATACGTTTTTTTATGAGAGAGCTATGGTTAATTCGATTAGTAGTCGAAATATATAAAAACCAATTAATGGATCGATATTTATATTCAATATACGTAATTCCTCTAGCCTAGAAATATCCTTAAAATAAAAAAGAACAAATAACCCAGAACATCTATATTGACTAATACACTAAAGAAATCCCTCGCTATCCGCGGTTCATCTCTTACGATTTTTTTAAATCTCGTGCTGCATTAATGCTACCACGATAAGGCAGCCCTAAGAAATCCCCGAAGATTCATCTCAAGTTGTATCGTTTCCGGTATCGCAACGTTTGTATTCAAATAACCCTTATTTATCGTAATAATACTTCCGAAACGCAAGGCTAGTGATGCTGGTAAGTCCGACCTAGATGGAAACATTTTATGGTATTCCTGTTTTCCTGTAACGCATTGGACTTTCGTCCGGAAGGTCGCAAGTTCAAGCCCGTGCTGTGCTACTCCCCTCGAATGACACAGGCATTGTTTCCGCATAGTATTCGGGAGCATAAGGATACCTTTGACTTCGATCTATATATTCTTTAAAAAAGGAGAAAAATGCCGGTCTGCTCCTATTGTCTCTCTTCAGGTGTACTATCGGATTTAATACAGCGGTGTGGTCGGTGAGTTTGCTGGTGTGAAATGACTCACTCACTTAAAAAATACAAATTCCATGGCACAGCTTTACTTAGGGTGATGATAGGATGATGATGATAATGAGCCAAGGGATGAACAGATAAAATAAAGTTGGTCAATCAATAAATACTAAATATTTTGATGTATTACGATAGCAACATTTTTGTTATTTTTTTTATTGTAGGTTTTTGATATAAGGCTGTAAAGTATATGTATATTAATGTATCATTTGCCTTTTGATATAAGGCTGTAAAGTATATGTATATTAATGTATCATTTGCCTTTTGATATAAGGCTGTAAAGTTTATGTATATTAATGTATCATTTGCCTTTTGATATAAGGCTGTAAAGTATATGTATATTAATGTATCATTTGCCTTTTGATATAAGGCTGTAAAGTATATGTATAGTAATGTATCATTTGCCTTTTGATATAAGGCTGTAAAGTATATGTATATTAATGTATCATTTGCCTTTTGATATAAGGCTGTAAAGTATATGTATATTAATGTATCATTTGCCTTTTGATATAAGGCTGTAAAGTATATGTATATTAATGTATCATTTGCCTTTTGATATAAGGCTGTAAAGTATATGTATATTAATGTATCATTTGCCTTTTGATATAAGGCTGTAAAGTATATGTATATTAATGTATCATTTGCTTTTTGATATAAGGCTGTAAAGTATATGTATATTAATGTATCATTTGCCTTTTGATATAAGGCTGTAAAGTATATGTATATTAATGTATCATTTGCCTTTTGATATAAGGCTGTAAAGTATATGTATAGTAATGTATCATTTGCCTTTTGATATAAGGCTGTAAAGTATATGTATATTAATGTATCATTTGCCTTTTGATATAAGGCTGTAAAGTATATGTATATTAATGTATCATTTGCCTTTTGATATAAGGCTGTAAAGTATATGTATATTAATGTATCATTTGCCTTTTGATATAAGACTGTAAAGTATATGTATATTAATGTATCATTTGCTTTTTGATATAAGGCTGTAAAGTATATGTATATTAATGTATCATTTGCTTTTTGATATAAGGCTGTAAAGTATATGTATATTAATGTATCATTTGCCTTTTGATATAAGGCTGTAAAGTATATGTATATTAATGTATCATTTGCCTTTTGATATAAGGCTGTAAAGTATATGTATATTAATGTATCATTTGCCTTTTGATATAAGACTGTAAAGTATATGTATATTAATGTATCATTTGCCTTTTGATATAAGGCTGTAAAGTATATGTATATTAATGTATCATTTGCTTTTTGATATAAGGCTGTAAAGTATATGTATATTAATGTATCATTTGCCTTTTGATATAAGTCTGTAAAGTATATGTATATTAATGTATCATTTGCCTTTTGATATAAGGCTGTAAAGTATATGTATATTAATGTATCATTTGCCTTTTTATGTCGCAAATTCTAAAAGTTTCCATGAAATCAGCATCGCATACACTCTCACAAGTGTTGCGAGTTTGACATACGAGAATATTAAATTGCTATCATTTATGGATCGGGCTTTATCTAGTTTCATTTATTTTATTTTATTAACGTTGATATATGTTATACCTAATTAATCACAAATAAAAAGGGAAAGATACTAGTACAACTTAGGTGCAAAAGTTTCCAGCCTGAATAAGTTATAGCGTGTATGGACATATACTACGTCGGACATGACCATCGAATGGTCAAGCGATGTATCAGTTATATTTTGATACTTTTACCGTCAATAGTATGTCAACTAGAGCCGATAGAAGACGTGTTGTTTCGTTACATTCTGAAATGTTAAAAAAATAATATCACGCGGTTATCAAATTTCTTTCAAAATAAGGGAAAAGTCTGGCAGAAATTAAAAGACGTTTAGATACTGACGTGATTTCATTTCTACTGGGATTTTCCCTTATTTTGAAAGAAACTTGATAACCACGGGAAATTAAATATTTAATATTTCAGATTATAACGAAACTACACCTCTTCTATCGGCTCTAGTTGACATGCTACTAAAAGTAGAAGTATCGAATTTTAACTGTTACATCACCTGACTATGCAATGAGAGTGGTATTAAACATTAGTTGTATACATTACATCCTGTCAGGATTATTGCCATATGGTAATCTCTTTATTGCCAAATGATAATGCCAACCAGCTTGAAACATGGTAAAGAGGCCTTAAGTGAAACTAGACTGAAATCCTTTTTAAAAAAATGATTTTCTACGGGAATGGAACCCTCAATATCCGAGTCAAAAGACAGTCGACTTACCAACAAGTCTACGAAGGTTGTCTATATATGTCCATACATAGTATATATGTAACACTGGAAATTTTTGGTGACATGATGTAAAAATCGCTGAAGACACAGATGATATAATCTGGAAAGGATGGATTGCACTAGAGTATCCTACATGAGAATTCATTAAATAGCCGCTGGCAGTCATTCTCCTAGTAGAAGAATTAAAACAATTAGGATGGTTTGGCGTCAACATACCAAGAGAGGTATTTCAGGTGATAACAGACCACAGGTGTAACTTAAGCGAAAGAAGAAGTAAAAAAAGTAAATTACTATTATTATCAAATAATCAAATAAGTCCATGAAATTCTATAAAAAATGGTTCTGTTATCTCTAAAAATACCTTTCAGAAGTTCAATTGTTAATTTATATCTCGAGTTGCTGAAAAAATCTATCTCCAAAAATCCAAACATATCTACAACGAAATTGCGATATAGTCTGTAGATGGCCTATTCTGCAGCATCTTTTTATATCATTTGTCTTGTGCCGTGAAGCCGAAAATGAAATAAAATACACCGCGATGGTGAAATGAAAATGAAAAAATACATACGCAGAAACTATTACGTAACGTAAGTATTCCATTTTGAAACATATGCTATCAAAGTAAAACAAGTCGGCAATTGGAAAGTAAATACTTGCAATATTAAATTATGTCGTTTATTTTTAAACTTAACATTTGTTATGTTCTTTTTAAAAAAAAAACATTTATTGTCATACGCATTTCGAGTACACACGCACTAAAAAATAAAGTAATTATGTAATGAAATATCACACAATTAGATTATAGTTTTAGTGATAAAATGCAAAACTCCCATTATTTTTATTGACGTATTGAATGGATAAAGTTAGTAACATTTGGCGCGACCGTTAAAGATTTAAACTTTATATAAAAAAAGTTTTAAAATGTCAGGAAGATTCTAATTGACAGAAGAAGCGCGTGTTGCTGCAAAGAAAAATAGAACAATAACGGCAACGGGGACAAACTATAAACGCCGAACAAAAATAATTTGTTAATGAGAATCGACAATCGTTGCTCTCCAACGAAAAACAAGCAATCAATCAAGAAGCAAAATAAGAGACGCCAGCTGACTAATGCAAATATATGATGATTGGCAACATGTAGTAAAGTCAATGCAGACACAGTTCAGACGGAATGGAAGATTTTGAAAAATCATCCATCACAGAATTGGTATGTAGGAATATGAATGTGTATTGTAAATATTTAATATTTGTTTTCGCACATTCTTGGATGGATTTTTTATCAAATATTTAATATAGCACCTACATTTGATGAGCTTTTCAAACTTATTCAAAAGTCAAAGTTCACATTGATAAGATTTAATGTTGTTACCTATTTAAGTAACATAAAGTACATATTTTGTATTATTGAAATATTAAATTTATTTGATTGTTATGTGTACGTGTTAGTTTATAAATCTTTACTTGGGTTGCGAAACCAAATATATTACCCGAACACGGCTAAAATACATGACTGATTTATACAAATAAAGATATATTCATATCTTCTGAAATCTTGCTGAGAAAATCATGATAGAAAACGTACACTTTGAAATGGTTGAGAGTGGGAAGGCTCATGACGTTTCGTGTACGTCCTTGTGTAGCATCATCAGTGTTGTTTTTGTCACAGTAAAGAGAGTGAAGAACCGGAAATTACAAATGTTTTACTTGTTACGCGCATTAGAACCTTGATGGGGAGGGGGAGAAAGCGGTAGGAATGAGTGGGGCTGAGTGGAGCATGGAGGGATGAAACCTTCGTCTAGGACGCCTTTTGTATGCCATGATGGTGACACAGAAAAACGAAAAGATACAACAAAAGTTGTACCAGATTTTTTTTGTTTTACAGATATGTAGCTATTAATTATCTTGAATATCTTTCATTACTCACAGTCACATTTTTGCTGTGAGCTTTCAGTTCTGGATCACGTAAAAAAATGGTTATAATGATCACAAAGCAGTGACGTGTCGTCAAAAAAAACACATTCATAATTTTAAACAAATTTAATTTGATTAGTTTTTATATTGTTCGTTTCGATATTATACGAGTATACAGTATGTTTGACAGGAACGTTTATGGCGAAACCCGAAAAACTGTTTGAGACAAGCCATAAAAAAAATACACACATATTATATGATATAAACCGTGATGCTTTATTATTAATAAGTTGCCCAGTCGCCTCCACTAGTAATAATTGCCCGGCATCACCGAGGCATACTTTCTACTAATTTTATAGCATAATCTAGGGGCAAACACTTCCATATAAGTCGAATCTTTCGAAATAACTGCTTGACGTTCCAGATCATTTTCCCTCGAAGCTTGAACTTCATGAGTGCCCAAACATTTTTTATGGGAATCTGGCCAATCCATTACGTCAAAGTCATTTTACTGTTTCCATGCAATACAAAGACGACTCCGATATTTTGGGCCATTGTCCTCGTGCAGTAACCAATTTTTTTTATAAACCATCTTTGGGTGGATGGTAATAAAGTCTATTGGTGCGGGTACACCAGGTATGATTAATGGAAGAACGTGTCCAAAAAGAATCTTCGTCCGAAAAAAATATGTTATCCCAATCGCGGTCCAAATTTTATTTCGTCCAAGTGAGTCTTTTTTCGACTTATTTTTCGGTCAGTAGTGGTTTCTTCAAATGTCACTCCATGAGCTAGTAAGCGTCTTCTTATAGTGTCACATGACACCATTAGACCCTTTTCACGCCAATCCGCCTGTCCGCTACGCAACGATAGACGAGGATTATTCTCAAACACCCGTAAAATCACTGTTCTCCTTTTCCGTCGTTTTCTGTGCAGTGCCACGACCTGGTAGGTCATCGACGTTTTGTACGTTGGAATAGCGTTTCACCCACACACTTACAAGTATTCGACTTTCTCGTATATTTAGCAGCGGCTCGGTACGACATTTTCGGTCATTTCGGATGTGTACACAGAAACACGGTTTCGTAACGTGATGGGTACGCGGCACTCGTGGTGAAATGTATTCTTGTGTAACCAAGATCGAACGACAACTGAGTTTTTCTATACAAAGGATCTTGGGGGAAGGGTCCTGCTACCTGCTCACGTTTGAATCTACCCTCTAACGGTTTTCAAGAAAAAATGTAGCCATACACGCTCTTGTCAAACATACTGCTTATATCCATAAATCCTGTCATGTAACTCATGAATGTGAACCGTGACTACCATGATAGCCCCTGAAAACTCCTCTCCATCCATCCTTGCACTCCGCGGCTCGAAAGGTTAGGTGTTCAGGGTAGTCCAGTAACGTATCTCACTTTATCAGTCTAACGCATTGGGATTCTTCTTCTTGTGCGTCGTCCTTCCACGCCTCCAGTAACCACAAACTGTCTCCTTAGCCACGAGCAATGCGCCCAAAGAATTGGAGGAGTCGTCGAATACATATTGTCAACAATCTGTCGGTGATTCTCAGTTCTTCGAAAGTGAAGGCGTTGTTCACCTTGCTATTCATGAAATTCGTAACATCCTTCTTCGGCACCACATTTATACATCTCTCGCTTGAGTCCAAGTCTCCGTGTCATACATGAATATTGCGAAGACGAGATACTTAATTAGGCGCATTTTCGTCGTGGTGGTGATAACTCTGCTCTTTCATACATTTTCCAGATTTGATATCACAGTTTTTGCCATTCCAGTTCTTCTTTTCCCCTCAGTCTCGCATCGTCCATTATTGGTAATACTGGAACCTGAGTAAATAATGTCAGTTACCACTTCTACACCAAAATTCACATTATTTGGGGGTAGTTTGTTACTTCGGCCTTTTATCATAAGTTTAGTTTTTGACCTATTTATTTCCAGGCCCAGGAGCTTGCTCTCGTGTTCCACATTTTTAAGGGGCGTGGTCATTTCTTCTGATGTGGCAATTAACATCGTGTCATCTGCACATCTTAAATTTTAGAGCTTTCTTCCACTAATAGCAACCTCGCCGTCCCTGTCTTTCCAGTCTTATATATGTTTAGTGACCCGCTGACTTTATTTCCTATCGCGAAACCCGTTCATCATCTGATAATATGTTACCCTACTACCGAGGTCAGCGAATGGCGATGTAATTAATACTAATCCCATAGCAAGTACATTGTGTTGTAGAACGCTTTCATTCTTTACTGCATAACCTAGTGGAATTATTGCCATACGGTAATCTCTCGCAACCAGCTAGAAATATGTTATTAATCCTTAAGTGAAGTCATTTTGGAACCCCATTTATAAAAATAGGTTACCAACAAGAATCGAACCTGTGAACCCTGATGTGAATACAATTTTTATATCAACTAGGCTACTGTGGTCTTTATTGTATGCTCATCTGTCTAGTATTTTCGAATCAAGTATGCTAATATGTAATTATAGTATTTGTTTATTATTTAAACATATACATTTTTTACATGTTTCATATATGGTATGTTTCATATACATACATTGTCGTTACTGGGCCTCGTAGTCGAGGATTCCCTTACCATTCCAACGTCACTCCCATACATCAAAGTTGACACCAAAATACTATTATAGACTATCATTTTAGCATATTTTGATACTGTTCGGTTCGACTATATATGTTTTATTTCCCCATAGAATTTGTTTCCTGACGCTATACGCAATTCGATATCCCTTTTTACTATTCCATCATCTGATAAAATACTACCCAAAAGCAGAATTCCTCAACATGCTACAATCTTTCATTTTTCACTTATATGTCGCATTCACTTATTTTTCACACTTTCTATCACCAATAATCTTTGGATTTTGCAGTATTCATTCTCATACCGTACGAATAAATAAATGACGCATTTATGAGAGGAAATCAAGATATAGTTAAATATCATACGAGAACAGAAGAAGAAACACTCCTTGGTTTGCTAAACACTTTACAAAGCCATATCTTCCACTCGAGAGTCTCAGGACTGATTCCTGATGGTACCCAAAAAAGGAAAAGTCTATTTGGTTAAGAATTGTTACCTATCGATGCACGGTAGTTAGAATAATGTGCACGCTGTACAACGTATGTACATCTACAATATACTCGTACATATATTCAAAGTGCCACGAAAATGTTAGGATCCCGAATACAAAACCATAGCTTTTTGTAAATCAAACTGTGGCAAACGTTGATACCTGTATTTGAACTAATTTTCTATTCGGAAATATTTCAAACAGTAAATTACTCTCGGATATCCCAGGAGGCTGAGGAATGAAGGGTGAATCTTACTTCTCGGAAACTAATACATCGCACTTCATTTACTTTACTTTATGAATCCTTAGAATTTATGCAAAGCAAGTAAGAAGCCATAAAAACACAAATTTAGCTAAAAATAAATGCTTTTAGTCAGAATATATAGAAATCAGTCTGGAAAAGTTATCCTGTGAGAAACCTTAGATTACCTCACAATTACGTTTTCTATTAAATTACGTACGCTGACCATAGTTTTTTATTCCTATGGTACTTCTTAATATGTAGAAGACCGTAGCCGAAACACCATATTGTGTTCGGTTCCACTAATCGACCATACTGGAGTGAACATATAACTTAATAAGTCTTTAGTACCGTACATAGAAGTACGATAAACAATCTATTCCGTGGGTGAACTTGAAACAAAACTTCTATATTTTTGAGGCTTTCGCGGTGCTTCGTATCAGTTGGATAATGTTTTTTTTGGTGTTTTACCGTGTGATTTGGTTTATGATGCCGACGTTTCGAAAATGTTACAGTTTTCATCTTCAGGGCTTGTTCGTAGTCAACTTCATCTCAACCGCAACGTGAGTGGGACTAAAATGTGAGTGGGTGGTTCCTTTCGATCACGCGGCTCACAAATGTTGAAGTTGTTATTAATTTATATTTCACTGTCGCTTTGATTTGATTTTAGGATACAGTACTTTGTTAAAATTGTTTGGATGTTCATACATAATTTTTATATTGTATATAAACTTCTATTTATCTCTTTGATTAATCGGGCGTGATAACTCTTTGCAACGTTTTCGAAACGTTGACATCATAAGCCACACCACGCGTTAAAATACTTCAAAATCCCTCATCCAACTGAACTTGTGTATTTTTGTGGTATCGAGCATAAAACTCTCGAGTGAAAAGAAAACATTTTATCACCTAAGCAACAATGGTTGTTTATAATGTGCCCAGTACACAAAATTGCCATTTGTTATGAACATTCAGTTCGATCCCACAACAATCCATTCTGTTATGGGGGAAAAATAGTCCCCATCCAGCGTACTCAACATAAAAAGATCAAAATCTTCTTTATTCATTATGAGCGGAACATCACTTGTTAACAAAGAAGAAATTGCCCAAAAGGACCCCGCCTCCAGTAGCGACACACCTAAGTGTGAAAATAGTAATAGCGACAACGGACTTCAGCCAGAGACAAATTGAATAGTCCAATAGCCGAGATGCACCCCGATGCAAGGAAAAATTTCTTCACACGGGGGATGACAACTAACATATGCTTGTTGCCAAATTGACAACTAAACCTCTATGCAGGCTTAAATGATCGTACGAGTAGCCATCCCTGGCAATGGGTAAAGGCGGACGTCATTTATCCTCGCGGGTTGACGCTAACCGAGAAGAATAATTGCGGTGCGATGCTGAACCTCCAGATCCGACGGAGCACACCCTCTTAAGATCGAAAGTGCCTCAGCTAAAGCTCTATGAACAAAAATGTCTAAAGTACCATTGTAGTCTATAGTCGCAGTTCATCAAGCTCGATTCAATCAATACGTCAGCGTAATTTGAAATACACCCCTGAGTCGTGAATAGGTAATTTTTCTCGTCACTTTCAAAGCTTGACGAGCTTGCTCGAGAAAAATGGTAGGCAATCAGCAGCGAAGATTGGCCATTTGTCCAGTAGTCGGAGCGCAGTGTAGCGCGGTGTAGCGCCGCCCCCATTCGTCAGACTAATTGAAGCGTTTACACGGCGCTCCGCGAGCGATTTCTTTACAGTGATTAACTGCCTCAGCTTTATGCTTTCTGCTCCGTACTGGCGCTAGTCATGCGGGCGATAGCGACGTTGGTATTAAGGACGGATCAGACTTCATTTACAATTGAGCTGACGGAAACCAAAGACTAAAGAAAGAAGATAAGCTCATTTATAGAAGTTAATTATTCTTATAAATCTTCGGCATAAGAGCTTCATTTTAAATAACTAAACTTGGTTATAATGGGGGATTTTAAATGGAAACATTAGTTGCGAGTTAAAATTTTGGAATTGAAATTATCTTATTATATTGTTTACTTTTTCTTATACAAGTAGTGACTGCATATTGTATTTCAAAGGGTACAATATGACCTTAGTGGCTTAGTCGGAGACATACCTGTCTTCTGACCTAGAGGTTGCGGGTTCAAATTTTCAAGATTTTCATTATAGTTTTAACTTACGGTATATTTGCCTTTCTGGCTCCGTAGCCTAGTGGACAAGACACCGTTCTCCTGACTCGTATTTTGCGGGTTCGATTCTCGTTTGTACTAGGATTTTATGGAAAAAAGGTTCATTCCAATTTTCACTTAAGACTTGTTTGACACATTTCTGATTAGATAGACGAGATTGCCATATGGTAATAAGCCCGCTAGATTGTACTGTATACAATAAATTTATAATATGATAAAAACCAAATAGAATAGAGGGTGATAATGGTTAAGGGGGAGTGAAATAAAAAAAAAGAAACCTTTTAAATTAATTCGTATTTAAAAGGTTTCCTCTCAATATATCTGACTTGATAATGTTGCGGTCATATTGAAGAGCGCGGCCGGTATACAATATTATCTTCAGCCCCAATAATTGAGCTTTTGGGCTAAGAACCACTAGAGTAGGCAAGTAACGTACAATTCGTCGTCGGACGTGTTGGAAATATTGATTGACACATAGATTTACAAAAACTCTCACAAGGAACGAGTGGGTGAGAATATTATTACCAGACGAAGTCTGACCAGACTAGTACCCTTTTTTTCTATTTTTTTTAATACCATCGTGAATCAAATCAGAACACCTCGGGTGGAAGACAAGGGTCTTTGTAACTCGGCTATGGAAGTCGTGTATGTATTCATGAAATAAAAAATATCCATCTATTTAATTCGCTGTGCTATTATACCCGTAGTCTGATTCGGCTTTTATGTGCTCTTTCCAATATTTCCGAGTTGAACTTTCGGAAAGTGTGAATGACAAATTGGCCATGTTTTAACAATTAGTTTCTCGCAGAGAAATACAGAATTGATTACGGAAATAGTTCACTAAATTTTAAGTTGTAAATATGTAGGAAAAAAAATAAATCACAAAAAATAAACAATTAAGTCACATGCCAAAATTAAAACAAAAATATTATCATTCATTTGTTTCCTTTTAATTATTTTTAATAAGAATGCAATTGATTTCTCGAAATATTTAGACCGGATATACTTTTGGCAATCACTTTTTTTTATTAACAGCATTTTTATGGTAAGCGTGTTAAATAAGGTGCTTTTGATTTGAATTCTAATTAGGATTCATTTCGACTTTTTTTTTATTAATACTTATTTGTTGAACTTGTACTTAGTCTATTATCACCATCATAATTTCATTCTGTATCAATTCTCTGACTGCAGGACATCTCCTCTCTTCTTCTCCATTCTTCCCGTAAATGTGTGTTTCTTATCTATCAATATCCGCTTCATATTATTTTATTATCTTATTAGAGAACGTCAGCACACATTTGACTCAATCTGGCTGGATCATTTCCATTTCAACTATCCTTTCCCCTGCGTCCCACAATTAAGTTTGTCAATGGATCCATTAGTTTATCTCACTATATTAGTACTCGCGCATGCGTTACATTAATTTATGTATTTTAAAAGTAAATAGCGCTATAAAAAAATATGGTCTTGAACAATTTATCTTATTACTATTTTTAAATAATATAGGTAACATTTCAATCAATCAGGAATTCCAAATTTTTTAATAATTAGGGAATCCAAGTTATAAAACTATTCAATTTCTTGTTTGTGCTCCCCTGATGATGAATTGAAAGCCTTGAAACCGGTAGGGTTATACCGTTGCAAAAAAGTGGAATAAACAGTGTTTGATAAAACAAATTACAATGTCTTTAAACCTCCACCATGTTAATGCCTTAACTATAAATAATAAAGTAAATAAACAGAAGAAAAAAAACTTAATTGAATAAATATTATAAAGCCACATTTTTAAATAATTTTAATAATGAGATGTTTGCACATAAATTGATTTACATTTACTTATTTTTGCACATAAATTCATACAATAATATAGTACACGATATAACAAGTGGGCGGCTGTGGTCTGACGGTTAGCACGCTAGCAAGCAGGCGCCCAAGGTTCCATTCAATTCCGAACTGGTTTTACTCTTAAACCGTTTTCAGCAGAATTTGTGTGTTTTTCTATAGCTCATATGTTGCCTAGCATACATTCTGATGTATTGTTATTCAAAACAATTAAAACTAGCGCTATACAATACTCCCAATGAAAGGCTGTAAACGATTAAACCTGCCGATCTTCATGGAAGTTTAATCACTTTGCCATCGGAATTTTGGGTTTGATCTGTCAGGACTTACTGAAGTGCCTTAGCTTGTATACTGTAAAGTGGGTTTGATCTGTCAGGATTTTGTACTTACTGAAGTGCCTTAGCTTGTATACAGGCGTCTTCCATTCACAAGATGGTTGAAAATTATACTCGATCACGAAGGATGGCTTATCGTATCATACAAAAATACAACATTTAAAATTTACATCGTTTTAATGGAAAGGTGAACCGTCAAATAACATACAGGTGCAAAATAATATTAAAACCCCTCCATTTTGTGGATTTAGAGAACAGCTTCATTAGGTAAGGTCTGTGTCGAAGTGATCTCATTCCTTAATCACAAATTTCATTAGATTGTCTTAAATAGTATAACTCTCACCTGAAACATTCACACTCTGCATTTACATCCATAAATTCCATACTATCTGAAAAACAGAAGACAGAAGGCTACCAAAAAAGCATCTGAGTAAGATCTACAAGACAGTGATCAGGCCCGCTATACTACATGGATCCGAATATTGGCTTCTAAAGAAAAAGGATTAACAATTGCTTTATGCAACGGACAACGGTTAGTCAAATGGTGCGTTTGGTCAACGTTATTATATGGAGTGAAATCATGGACCCTCAAAGTTGGTAGTATGAACCGACTGAAAGCATTCGAAATGTGGATACACCGGAGAATGCTACGGATACCCTGGACGGATGTGGTCCGCAACACAAGGGTTCTTCAAAGAGCCAAAGTTGATAGAGAGTTGCTGACTAATATTAAAACCCGAAAGATGTCCTATTTGGGTGATGTACTTAGAGGAGAAAAGTACGAATTATTGCACCTGATCATCCAAGGCAAAATATGTTAGAGGGTCGAAGAGGTGTTGGCAGGAGGCAAATCTCCTGGCTCCACAATATACGTGATTGGACTGGTATAAGGAGCGTTGGGGATCTTTTTCGGGCTGCCGGGAACAAAGATGCTTACTCTCAGGTGATAGTCAACGTTGGAGGGACCTGACGTGACACTAGGAAGAGGAAGAACGGAGACGGCATGCTACTGTGGTCACTGAGTATCACTAAATTGAATAAGATCCGAAGTGAATGAATTCACGGACCAATCAAAGTGGCGCCAATATTAGATAAGCCCAGGAAGCACGACGGGTATGACGGGTATGACGGGTATGGGCACTTACGTGCAACGGCGGGATGAAGGGTCTACATTAAAGTCAGTCACGAATTGGGAACACCCAAATAGACGCAGAGGGAGAACCAAGATGAGCCTATTTAAGAAAGTGGAAGAGGATATAATAAGACTCGGACTTTTCCCGAGGGATTGGCGAGATCGAGAAAGATGGATAAAATATTCAAGCAGCCGACCCCAAATTGATGGGCAAATGCAAAGGAAAAGAAGATAAGAGAAATGACAAAAATATTTCCAACCGGATCATAATCTCAATATCCACATCAAAATTATACCCAAAAATTCGATCATCACACTTTTTATTTATTTATTGCAAAGTGGCAATCTCTTCCAACTAACCAGACAAAAGTAAATTAAGCAAGTTACATGGTCACAAAAAATTCAAATGATTATTCATATTTATGAAAGTTATGGATATATACATATTAAAGTAAAAGTGATTTACCATCAATCAAAGAAAAAGGAAGGGATGGTGGAGAGAAAAAAAATCAGGAATGAAACACGTTGTATTACTGACTAAAAATTAATAGTTTTTTCAGTCGTTTCTTAAAGCATGTCAAGGACGGAGTGAATCTAACATTGGTTTGCAACTGGTTCCAGAGTCTCACTGCATGGATAGTTAAGGACGATGTAAAAAAAAAGAGCGATGAGCTCTGTACCTATATGTGCCCAGCGCAAGTCCGTGAGCGGAAAGACGCTGAAATTTTTTGGCGAAATAAGAGGGAATCTTTATATGTACATCAATCATTTACTCACTTGCCTGTGCAGCATCTTCTAAAAGTTCCTTACTTTTCGATTCACCCTTATCAAAGAGTCGCCCTATTACATATATTTTTTTCACATTTAAATGCGCGACATAACAAAAAATCACCTCTTTCCCTCAGAAATGTGCTGTAAATTCTTGGCACAACGAACTGCATGTTTCTTCTCCCAAATGGTCTATGAACTCGAGAGGTCGGAACTAGATTTACTGCGTCGCAAAAAACTTTTTTTTATATATTTTTGTATTTGTTTCAAGCCAACTGCTGTTACCAACTGTAAACTTCAACTAAATATATCGAGAAAAAATAGCATTTTCTTGAAACGTGTGCACAACATTCAGGGAATATGTTATTGTCAATGGAAAAGTAATTTTTCATTTTCCTCGCTTATTTTTGTATGATCAAACAAGATGACGGAGAATTTGCCAGATTGAGAATGAGAATCGAGAACAGGGAACACATGCGAGGAGGAGAGAGGAACATTATATTTGATTTATTATCCCCTGCCCAGCTAGTTTTTTTCCGGCACAGCGACAAACTGTCGAGTACGGTAAACTGCCGCGCCATTGGTCGTATAAACAATATCTTTAAGTGTTACCATATCGTCGTGCAAAACGCAAAATAGTTCGTCTGTTTTAGCAAATTCAGTGTTTATAAGATTTTCTAGAAATTACAAAACATGTCATAAAAATATCAAAAAGGTCAACGCCACTCTCATGTAGGTACAGCTCAAATACTTATTATTTGTGCCTTTATATCTACTTTCTTAAATTGAATTCATTTTCTATCTCTACTTAAAAAGATTTTTTGGCTTTATTGCCGTTTTCAGTTACTTTGAAAGATAGCTGACATTTGAAAGATGGCTGACATTTGAAAGATGGCTGACATTTGAAAGATGGCTGACATTTGAAAGATGTTGCAGCATTGATTTCATGTATTTGTTCATTTATAATTTATGATCACATCGATCAGAGTTAAAACAAGACCTCCGTGGCCTTGTTAGTAAGACGCCTGAAAAATAAGTAAAAAGTGTACTAGTTCGATAAATTAGTTCGTCTGTTAACAATGCTCGTGCTAGAAGTGTACGAGTGTTCTTGCCTCTTCACGTGCGGGGTAGTATTACAAACATGCGATGACGAACTGTGAGTTCTTTGTCTATTCCAGTGCTTCTAAACTCAAAGGCTCCATTAAAAGGGCAATGTATGGTAGTCGACCAGCAACGCTCAAACATGTTCAAATCACCAATGCGGTTGCTTTGAAAGGTTGTCATAAGAATAAATTAAAAATATTAAAGTCACTCGGAGCTTTTTTGTAATTTTCATCCCGTTTCGGTTACAAATGTCAACACAGACCCGACCCGTCAGTGTTCTACAATCAAGTATGTTGTTTTTTTTATTACTGGTTACAATTCTAGAATTCTAGAGTATCATCGTCAGCAGTTGAAAGTATTGTAGGAACGATACAGGCTACATTTCTCTAGTCTTATTACATTTTAATACAACAATATGACGAATATAAGAATTAAGATACCATGATTTGTCTCAAAGGTTTTAGGATAACATGTATATTGCAAGTACTCTACACATCGCTCATAATTAGTATATTGGATTATTTCTCTATAATTTAGTCTCCTAATTATCTTATTTACTCCAACAAAATTGAACGGATCCAAAATACATTTCTGACACATTTTAATTTTCGTCTCGGAATTCCACCTGATATGCTTAATTACAAACTTTAATTTAATTATATCCGGATTCTTAAACTTTCTGATATGATTATATTCGACTTTATAAGTCTGTATAAAGTTATTCACAATATCGTTGAAAGCCCCGATAAATTGGCTCAAATTAGTTTCTCTACTCATGTTAGTAACACATGAAATATTTTCTTATTTAAATGTGTCTGTATCGTATAACAAAGATTGTATAATAGGTGGATGACTGCCGCTCAATCCTCGGAGATTCCGGCGTGACTTCAATGAGTCTCGGTAAAGAGAAGAGATTTCTTGTTGGTTGGTAGAACTTTGTAGAAATAAAAACACAGTATGACGTTTCAGAAGAGGACAATATAATTGATGAATGAATGAAACAAGTTCTTTCTTCTTTTATTAAATTTTTAAAACGTACGCATTTTACTGCGTCGTCGATCTTTTGTCAGTGATTTGAGGGAATACCTTTTCCACTGTTGTGTCATATGTGTGATTGTGTTATTTATATATGACAATATAATTGCTTTTTTGCGTCCTTTATGTTAAGTCCATCGTACATCGCAAGCCCGTCGATCGGACTGTTTATGCCGTCAGCCTGCGTTAGCTCGACGTTTGTCACATGTTTATCGCGCGCAAGGGCCGCCCGATCATACATGTAGTGATAATGCAAAGACCACACAAATTGACGTTTTATTACAATACAACAATATTAAAGCAACGATTTTCAAACAATGTTTACAGGCAATAGACTAAATAATTTTACTAATCTATGTGAGGCATACGTCCAATAGTTATAGTGTCTATAGCAATTTGTTAACAACATTTGTACGTTGTAATTCATCAATCTTGAGAATATAACAATTGGGCAATTCCATGTTTGGTTTGGTGGATATTTTCAATACAGATGTTGTTGAACTCAGAAAGGTCCGTCTCCAGCATTTCCTCAATCGTAGCCTTGAGGGAGAGACTGGTTATTCAATTTTATTTTGCGTGTTATTTTGTTATTTACCCTATAATTTCGTATTCTCGTTGTTCTTGAGAGAGATTGTAATTTTTACCTACTCTAATCTTGTTGATTAAATTTGATCATATTTACTTACCTTCCGTGTTGTATTACACATTATTATCTTACATACAATTTTGAGAAAAATTTGCGCCATTATTTGTAAGTTTTTTTTTAAAGATGTTGATACAGTATTGTTTTGTAATTATGATTGTAACATGTAAATGCCACTTAATTGTCGTTTATTTTGTCAATAAATAATTACATTATTCGATTACAGTGATTTCGGAAATAGTGGTGATTTAAAAAAAAAAAAAAAAAAACGATCTTATGGCCAAGTGATGAATATCTCGTTCGGAGTCTCGGTCCAATGGTAGGACGCCTTACTCCTTCATCGGATAATTTATGGTTAGCGTTTTACTCAAAGATGTATTGTAATATTGTGACATAAAAGATGTATTGTATTATTGTGACATCAAAGATGTATTGTAATATTGTGACATCAAAGATGTATTGTAATATGTGACATCAAAGATGTATTGTAATGTTGTGACATCAAAGATGTATTGTAATATTGTAACATCAAAAGATGTATTGTAATATTGTGACATCAAAGACGTCTTGTAATATTGTGACATCAAAAGATGTATTATAATATTGTGACATCAAAGATGTATTGTTATATTATGACACCAAAGATGTTTTGTCTTTTTTATTAGTTTTTATTTAACATTAAAATTTAATTAGACAATTTAATTTTTGTTTTTAAACAGGCTGATAAACATCTCTGGAACAACTTAAGGTGGTGGATTCTGTAGAAAATTTCTCGGTTTACCTAATTGATTTGATCATCGCCAGGCAGAAGAGGTAAGTTTCACTTTGTATAAACTGTTAACGCATCCATCAACAAACAAGCTAGGAAGGTCTGCGGTGATCGTAGTGCCCGAACAAGTGACTAATCCAATAACAGCTCCTGGGGCAGAGCACTGGAAATGTCTGGGGTGTAATGATGAGGAGCATACCGGAGAAGTTTTAATCCAGTTAAATGGCTTGCATCCGATCCCGAGGGCGCTCGGGTTTTGGCGCCCCCCTGTCAAGCCTTCACCTTCCTGCGGTGCTCATTAGGGATCCGAATTAAAACTTGGTGTTTCCTGTCTTACTTGGATTGACCTTACCACAATTTAGTTACGGTGGACCGGTAACAAAAATTAATATATTCTTACAAAAATATTAAATGTGAAAGTTTTTAGATTCAAAATATTGTAAATAACTAAATGTGAACAAGGAGCTTTTGGAAGTCCCACATAGGCACTTGAGTGAATGACTTATGCCAATGTTGAGATATTGTTGGACATGATTGTGATGTGATTATTGAGATTATTTAACAGGTGAAATTATGCTTGTGACAGCTTGGAATTGAAGTACAATTTGTGAAGATGTGACTGCAAATGTTCATGTTTCAGCTGAATGTTTTAGTATTTAGAATAATAATAATATTATATATTTGTTATTAAATTTTATATTAATTATTCTCAAATGGTACTTGATCATGTGGTGGATATATGCAATTGTTGTCGAACCTAAATAAATATTATAAATTGATATAAAAAGATCGAGAACAAGAATCATATTTTCTATGGTGACCATTTTAATTTAAGTCCTTAAACTTTTGTAGCGTGTCGCGATATGGGGTAATAAACAATATAAACTCAATCCGTACTATATCTAAATCTGCCGTGATAATAGTTCACAGCAATATTCTACCATCCACTTCAATGTATGGGAGACAAACGTGGAGAACAATACATGGGGGGAACTCAAGGCTAATAGTTTAAGTGAGATGAAGAAAAGCACCCTCTGATGGTTTGGGCATGTAGAACGAATGAATGAAGAAAGTGAAATATAACAAATATGCTGTGCAAATGTGAGTAGAAGGCGTGATAGAGGAAACCAAGGAAAGTATGATTGGATCAAACGAATTATATTTTGAAAGAGAGAAATGTAAAAATTGTTACAGTTGTGTGAGGAGGGGTATGGATAAGAAGAGTCGAAAGAGGTGTATTGCGATAGGAAAGTCACTTTCTCCTTTCTGCCTATCCCGACATGGAAACGTCGTGATGTTTACTTCAAAACTTTTCTATTGATTGTAAAAAAAAACCTTCCGGCACTGACCGCAAGAATAAGATAGATTTCGTCTTTGTGTCGGGATCGAAGAAAGTGCATCGAAATTTCCTGGAAGTTGCGACGTAAGACCCTCAGCAATATATCGATATACGAGTACTACCTATTGCAGAAGGTAATATATCGATCCTGCCTATAATTCTACCTTAAATTAAATTATATCATTAAAATGAATTATAAACAATGTAAGTGTTCATCTTGGTTGTGTTTAAACAATTAAAAACATTATGAATTTGAAATGTGCGAACATTTCATTTAAAGAAATTGCTTTACTTTTTCAGCGAGCGTCAAGTTGAGACGGGTCGAGAAGTGCCGAGTGCTGTAAGAAGGTGTTCTCAAATCTGTCTCCTGGGGCGACTTCCCGGAAAGTTACTCCTGAAATATTTAGCCGGGAACAATGCTGAACATATTGGATACGGATATAGTCTGGGATACTTTTGATTTCACTTAGCGACGCCGAGTTTTGCAAAGAACCTTTTTTGGTTTTGCCAAACCAAGTAATCAATATATTTTCAATTCTTTTGGATGTTTTTTTAATTTGGCTGTTTTTAAAGCTCTTTGCCATGTAATATCTAAATATTTTACGAAAGATCTTTTTCCATTTCTTCTTCTTCATCTTATTTTAGACCTGTTGGCCTGTTATGGTCCTGCATCATTGTTTGCCTCTTGCGACGTCGACTGCCAGCTGTCTTTCCATCTTTTGGGAGGTCGTCCTGGAGATCTGCTTGCTTGGGGGACACTGTCCCTGGCCATTCTAACGGCTCTTAGTTCCGCCATTCTGGATACGTGTTCGTTCCAGAGCCTTCTTCTCAGTCGTCCCCATCTGACAATATCTTCAACTTCGCGCGTCCTTCGGATTTATGTGTTTCGTACTCTATCACGAAGGGTTTTGCCAGCGATACTCCTGAGTACCTTCATTTCGCTGGTTCGAAGGGTTTTTGGTTCTGACAGTGTCGGCTCTGGACTCTATGCTGTATGTCATTATGGGGCGGACACAGGTCTTGTATATCCTCACCTTGCTTTGGATGTTCACATGCTTGTTTTTCCAGATAGTGTTCTTTAAACATCCGGAAATAACTGCGGCCTTTTGTGATTGTTCAAGCACTTCGCGATAGAGGTCATTATGCTAGCAACCAAGTATTTAAATTTCTTTACTTGTTCAATCGGTGTGTCTTCGATCGCCGCACTGCATCCAACTTGCTCTCTGGCTAGAGTCATGCATGTAGTCTTGCTGATGGA
Source organism: Odontocerum albicorne (assembly GCA_949825065.1). Lineage (NCBI taxonomy): Eukaryota > Metazoa > Arthropoda > Insecta > Trichoptera > Odontoceridae > Odontocerum > Odontocerum albicorne. The sequence continues at coordinate 11,751,351 of OX463848.1, forward strand.
TATACGAGTAGACATGTTGTATTTTTTTGGAACCAGTGTGGAATCGATGTAGCATTTGTTGCAGGTCTTCCTCTGACTCGGCTATGATGGTGGCATCATCAGCATAGCATATGATGTTTAGCATATTGTCGCCCATCTTGTATCCCAGGTTAAGGTCGGCAACTTCTTCTATAATTTTATCCATAACCAAGTTAAATAGAAATGGGCTTTCCATTTAAGTAGTAATATCTTTATTTATTAAGAAATTTAATTTCAATATATATATATATATATATATATATATATATATATATATATATATATATATATATATATATATATATATATATATATATATATATATATATATTATTTTTATATTTATATATATATATATATATATATATATATATATATATATATATATATATATATATATATATATATATATATATATATATATATATATATATATATAT